>JAPFBL010001936.1:1200000-1552500 GCA_026182355.1 Hermatobates lingyangjiaoensis | reverse complement strand
TTTTGTTTTTATTAGGTAATTATATAACTACTATACATTTTAGGTATGTCTTCAATGAAGTATAATAGTTGTTTTTTTTTCAAAGATATTTTGTACTTAATGTTATGTACTTTAAACATATGGAAGAATATATGTATATGTATACATATATGGATATATAACAGTTCAAAATTGAAGTTAGGTAGCACAGAAGTAAATAAACACACTTACATACTCAAATTTTCGGGCAATCCGTCTTCAGGAGAAAAGAGAAAGGGAGACCAATCACGTTGTAGTGTATATGGATATATACATATACATATGAAGGGAAGACTTTAAACAAGAAACTTATAAATAACAACAAAGATATGAGATACTGGTTTATTATTTTCAAAGTTGCACAGTTATATGGATTTGTACAACTGTGTAAGCATTGACTAGTGTTTAAGATGATGCACAGTTTTTTTGTTTGTAAATTATAATAATTAATAATGAAATATATAACGTTAGTAATTAGTAATGGATACAGGATTTACTTTTGGAGGTGGGGTCGATAGGAAATATGAAAAATTTACTTACATGATGGAACCAGGGTACCTATGAACAACCTCAGAAATATTTTAAAATATATTTTTTAAAGACTCTTTTTATGTCGTGTGAATAGCCTTGAAAGGCATATAAATTTTATGTTAAAAAAATAAATAGATCGGGCATCAATAAGTTATACAACAGGATTTATAAATTTCTGAAAAGAAGTCGTAATATACAGCACATTATTGTATGAAAAAATAATAGCTTCAGGAGTTTATTTACTTAATTGAGTATTTATCACTTATTTATTGAAAAAAAATTAATATTTTGAGTAAATAATATTTAAATCGAAGATTATAGTTGCGAATCCAAGTATGGCAGGGAGGTGGTTAGAGGTGGTGTGGAGGCTCAACGGGTTCATGTAATAATATGATCTGAACTATATGTGGTACAAATTACGTATTGTTAAAATCACGAAATGAAGAATCAGCTATTTCTTCTCGTAATATATAGTATTATGCATCATGGGAAAATAGTAAATATGCTTATGTTACTTCTATCGACATAAATATTATTTTTATCATTACCCTATGAATTATAGTTTCGCCTGTTTAAACTACATTACTTTATGATGAAATAACGTTTTTTTCTTTTATTGGGCTCTTGTTGCTTCTTTATAAAAAGCACTAATGTATTGTGTTTTGCTATAGCTCGTCAATAATGTCATGAAATCCGCAACAAAACAAAATCTGTCCAAAGAACGATCATACTCAGATCATATTAAGGAAACGATATTAATAATTCACAGAAATTCAGAACAAGAAAAAAACGATCATTAATTGTGCAATGTTTTATAGTTTGGTATTTACTCATATTGGGGGAAGTATTATGTTTCCACACAAAAAAGTTGGAAAAAATATAAATTATAAATTTTTCACATCTGCTCTTCTGGAGTGGTTATTCAGTGGATGAGATGAAGCAAGGATTCAGTGGGTGGAAGACCAGATGTAACATGAAGAAGAACATCAAGTGTTCGAAACGCGTTGGTAGTGTTTTATAATAAACTTTTTTGTGTGGAAACATAATACTTCCACCAATATGAGTAAATACCACACTATAACAGGTTGCACAATTAATGAACGTTTTTTCTTATTCTGAATTTCTGTGAATTATTAACATCGTTTCCTTAATGCGCTCTAAGTATGATCGTTCTTTGGACAGATTGTGTTTTGTTGCGTATTCATGACATTATTGACAAGCAATAGCATAATACAATATACATTAGTGCTTTGTATAGTAATAAAGAAGCAACAAGAGCTAAGAGTGTTAAAGTACCATGTACTCGTATTTGAATGTTGGTGTAAATATTATGGTATTTCCTACAATGTTTTAAAATTGATCAAAGCCTGGCAATAGCTGCCTCAGAAAATAACGATTATTTATTGTGTTTAATAGGTTTTTATATATATTTAGTGTTTTATAATGTAGTAACGATATCATGAAGAGATTCTGCATTGCTACAGGATGATATAAGTTCTGGGGCTGTAAATTATATTTCTGACTTGTGGAGGTAGAAAGATCTCATGAGTGGTTTTATACTCTACTCGAAATTATTGTAATGTAGCATATTTATTGCGGAAATGCTAGAGGGTAGACCTTGATAGTTTTATACAACTTTTTTTTTTTATTTGTTTTTGTATTACAACTACCCTTAGCGGGGTAATAAGTAATAGTGATACATGCTACATAAAGGTGGAATAAAGAGTGGAGAAACCACCCATTGGTAGTACTCCATATAGACTGTTAGGATCACTTGCAACTAGTCTTGACAGTTAACATTTCAGAGTAGGTCTCGGGGCCAACATCTTTTCAGCCTTCTAATAGGGTTGCTAGGAATCTGGAGAGATGATAATTCGTGAATGAAAGGATTTATAGTGGTGGGTAAAGATTCATGGAATTTGCGGTATCGGGATTGGATTTCTTGGTGGATGAAGGGAATTTTAAGATCTTTATGTATGGTATCGTTCGAAACATAGAAGGGAGCTTGCACAATTTTGCGAAGGATTTTGGATTGGGCTGCTTGAATTCTTTGGATGTTTGAATGCTTGGTTGATCCCCAGATTTATACAACTTAAAATTATTTTTTTTAAAACACCACATATAGCAGACAAAGAAAGAAATAAGGGAGTACTTTCCTTTACTATATAGATTTAGTTCAAGTTTTGACAGAAAGCTTCCTAAGGGATTTTTCAGCTGCTTGGTATCAGATTATCTCGTATCACAGTTTTGTGCAAATCCTCAAGTTTAATCAGTATTACCAAATTTTGGTTAATTGAAGCACGGAGAATTTATAAAAAGTTGTTATTGTTACCTTAACAAATCTTATAATTTTGCTAAGAAGTTGAGGGGCGCTACACTTAGGTAACACATACTCTTTCAACCTTACTCAAGATGAGTGGAAACGAATTTCTCTGTGCTTCTGTTTATCCGGAACCTGAGCCACACTTCATGTACTGGATTTTAATTTTCATTTTAGCTAATTAAATATTAAACCATCTATTTCGATATGTCGGCTAGAAGGATTCATCTTGTGATATAGCGTTATGTGAATTTATGAAGTTTAGATAAGATCAACAAGACTTATACTGATTTTAAAATTACGGTTGTTTATTCCTTTAAATTGGGTGTATTCTTTTCCAGTCTGACTAGTTAGTTGACTTCTTTCCTCCTGTTAATGATTACTGGGCTGTTCTGATTTATTGTGGATTATTTTTCTACATATTTATAAATAAAAAGATAACAAATATAAAAAGGCCTTTCATTATTTCAAGTAGAAATTAACGACTACAAATTTTCAGCTTTTTAAATATTTACTTTTTAAAATTAATTATGTAAGAAATGACAGTTAAAAAAATAAAGGACATTGATGAGAGGTACAGAGTCATTTAAATAACACTCGTCATGGCTCATCATGTCCAAAGGAATCCCACGAAGTTCAATGCTTGAACTTTCAACCAGCTCCAATTATTCAGTCATTGGAAATCTGATTTGAACAACTTATGAATAATGCATAATTATTTTGACTTTGAAAAAACTTAAACTATATATAAGGCAAAATCACAATAAGAAAATGGGAAAACAAGACTAAGATCTTTCAACCGTAACAAGCGATCTTCGTCAAAGTCAAAAACCCAACTGAAACACTAGATGCAGAGAACATCTGGTGAGGGGTTGAGAAGAGTAGGAGGGAAGAGTGGTATTTTAAAAGGGTGAAAGCGCAGGAAAGGACTAATGTCCAGAAAGGGATGTTTGGGGAAACAAAGGAGTAGAGTAAGAAAGAGTAAAAAACTACCCGCTAGCTGTCAACCCTCTTTGAAGAGGCTATTGCCCTCGTAACGAAAGTATCCAGTTTGAAGAGACCGTTACTAATGTTTATAATATTTGATTTATTAAATTTAATTAGAGACGATTCAATAATATTTCTTAACAACATTGATTTTTCATAGGTAATAAATTTAGCTCCTGTCCAATCAATATGATGATTTTCATTTTTTATATGCAAGAATAGGGCACTACTTTTTTCCTGTCTACTTACGTTGTATTGGTGTTGTTTTACACGTGTCTTTAATGATTTACCAGTTTGACCAATATAAATTTCATGGCAATTTTTGCACGGAATTTTATAAATACCACCGGACTCCAATTTGCTGGGAGAGTTTTTTACTTAGTCTTGTTTTCCCATTTTCTTATTGTGGTTTGATCATTGATTGTTATTTCACGTGTTCATGTGAAATCTTTTTATAAGGCAAAATAAAGGACATTCACTTAAGTTAATCCTGGTGTAAATATTATGGGTTTTTACTACAATGCTTCAAAATAGGTCACAAGTACATATTGCTTAGTTCTTCTTATAATCTTTAGTTTATGATTGGAAGAAGAGAGAGAGATAGAGAGAGAGATTAGGCGAATCATGAGAAAACAGATGCGTGTTTTAACCATCCATAAATCGAAATGGTTAAATCTTTTTATGTATCTATCATGACTTCTTTTAAATTTCGTTGACTGAAATAGTCAGTTTCCCTCAACTATTATTAATTAATCTTCTGTTTGTGGTAAACTACTTAATTTAGCATTAAAAACAATTTACTGTCCATAACAAATTTTTAATGTTTTTACTCTTTTTTTTAAAATTCTTTATCGAGGAAATTAAAATATCCTTCGATAAACATTTGCCTGGACAAATTGAAGTTATTGATGAATGAATATGTAATATACCAATATACTGGGTGAGCCAAAAGTAGTTGGACAGTAAATAACATATGCATTTACTCTAAGCAGTTGTTCACCACGATTTACACAGCTTTGAAGTCTGCCTCTTATGCTTCGACTAACATTTCTCGCACAAGTCTCTCTGGGTATTAATTTCTTGAAATGCTCTTACGTGATTTTTTTTTTAAATCGCCGACACTTCTTGATTTTAAACATTCAACCTGTACATCTTGATCTTGAGTACCTTGATGAAACATTTCTTGGGAAATAGATTCGACGAAGAGGCCCAATTGATTGACCGGTACGTTCACAAGACTTGACCCCGATAGACTTTTTCTTTTGGGGAATACTCAAGGACAATGTTGTGCGTAGACAAACTTTTTCACAACGGGTAGCGATCTGTCTGAGTAGCTGTGCAAAAATGTTAGTCAAAGCGTTAGAGACAGCCTTGAAAGATGTGTCTATGAGAGCAGTATGAGTACTTATATCGGTCAAATTTAAAAGCTTTTGTATAATTGTTCACAATAATATTTAATTGTCAATGTAAGATTTGTGTCAGTACATATGTATTAGTAATTAATACCTAAATAAATGTTATTTACTGTCCACCTACTTTTAGCTCACCCCCTTGTAGTTATAAAAAAATTTGAAATGCGTATGGATTTTCACCTTCACTGCTATTCTAGGATGTATGACTCATTTTGCACTTGACAACCATTTGAATAACGGTCAGGTTATATTATGTTGATTCTACATCGGGAATTTTCTGTACGTGAAGTTGATTAGAATACAGATCTTTCCCGAGACCTGACATCGTAAAGGCTTGGGACTGACAGCTTTACGTCACCTCTGACAGACAATGTGAGCAAGATTTTCTATCTCCCACATAAAAAACTGCAGGGTCACGACCAAGGCAACAAGGCTAATACTAGACCACACCTGACTCCTACATAAGAACATGTTACTTTGTAAGCAGTATAATGATTTTAAAAATTCACTAAGATTAGGTACAACATGAAATTTGTTCAGTCATAGAAAAATTTTATTTTGGTGTAATGGAATTTCAAAATACATAATAATTTTGTTTATTATTAAGTCAATAATACTGAGTACATACAGAATATAGAAATACAGAAATTAAATCATTTTTCCTTCAGAAACTATGGTAAAAAGTAAATATTAGTAATGCAAGATTATGTAGTTTACTTATTGTATGGTCTCCGAACTTGACCTAAATTATTCATGGTATTCATTTTCATAAGTAAAAGTAGTCACTTTTTCTTGAAAGTAACAATAATACGATTTCAGCCTACCAAATTTTAATTATAAAACTTATATAGATGAAGCTATATTGAAAAAGTAAATTACAAAAAATTAAATTTTAAAGTGACAGAAATTTGATTGAGAGAAAGCAGTTTGTGCTTCTATAAATAGAAAGGGATCAATTGTTAAAACTTGCTAAAAAGATCCGTATACCAAGGAAGTGACGGTTTGCTCGATGTCTCTGACCAACTTGGCAGATGTCTCTTACGTAACGTAATTGACCACTTACCCAACTTCCAAATCACTTCTGCTCTTCCACTGTTAGCGCTCTCTCATTAACGTGAATTTACCAGTTAATCAATATTTATATAAGTAATATTCCATTAACTTTGATGATTCACATCTCAGATCCTGGGAAATGTAATGGATTTTATATGTAACCATTTTTTGTAACGTTAGTACTATTAAAATTTTCCTGAAATTCTGTATCACACAAATTCGAGAAACCTGTTAGAAATATAAAAAAAAATGTGAGTGGTCTAAACCAGTTTTACTAAAAATAAACGCATTATAAAGAATATAAGTAATTAATGATTAATTAATTTGCCGATTATAATGAAACTCTATTGAATGATTAGACATTTGGTTGAATGTTAAAAAATTGTAATTGGAAACTTCGTAAAAAAATTTGAAGAAGTAGAATTATGTGAAACATAAATGCTTTTGGAATTTTAATGAAATCAGGAGCATATAGGTGGACATATTTTCATAGAGATAGGATCTAAATGATTCCTTCCTCATCGAAAAGTTTTACCAGAAATATTCATTTGAAATTACATTCTTTTATATCTCCATTAATGTACAAAAATTATTCTAATGATGATAATGTAAATTAATGTGATATATATATATAAGGATATTATATATATATATATATATATATATATATTATATATTATATATATATATAAAGGAAACCCTTTTCTATTTGCTGCTATATATATATATATATATATATATATATATATATATGCAGCAAATAGAAAAGGGTTTTCAACAGTCGCTTCGCAAGTGTGTTTGGAGTCCCTATCTCCTCTCCCCTGATGACGGTTAAACCGAAAATTAGAGACTATAAGTGTGCATTTGCAACACACAAATAAGAGTTTATTTGCTGCATACATGTAGTTTTCTCTGAACCGTTTATTGTTCCTTTATGGATCGTTTTATTTATGATAATATACTCGTATATATGCTAAATTCATAGGAAAACACACATAAAAGAGTCGAAAAAAGTTAGTTTTGACTGCCTCGACATCAGGTGGAAAGATGTGAACCACTCTGTAGACAAAAGAGGTCTGAACTGAAGTCTCATTGAAGAGGTACTCAATCAGTGTAACCAACATAAGGAGGGAGGGAATCCAAAAATAAATAATAACAGAAATAAAAATGTTAAAAAAAAGTAGCATGTGAACTATAAATGAAAAATAAGTCAACAAAATTGTTTAAAAAATAATAATAATAATAAATAGTTAACGATTGAGTATAGCTCAGAAGACAAATAAGTGCTTCTTTTGAAGCTCTCAAAGAAACATTAGTATTGGGATCAGGAATCTGCCTAAGAACCTGTACAGGAAAAGAGCAATTGAAACACTGACTCCGTGAGAATTGGCATGAATTGCACCGAAAGGTCACTGCGCTTACCAACGGAAGACCTGTGCTTATTTATATGCAAGCTTAGCTTGGTGAAAGCTTAAGTTATAAACATAAAAGACATAACACTGTTATGTCTTTTATGTTTATAATTATAAAACTTATATGGAGGAAGCTATATTGAAAAAGTAAAGTACAAAAAATTAAATTGTAAAGTGACAGAAATTTGATTGAGAGAAAGCAGTTTGTGTTTCTATAAATAGAAAGGGATCAATTGGTAAAATTTGCTAAAAAGATCCGTATACCAAGGAATACGTATTGGGAATCGTATATTTCCAATAAAATCGTATATTTTATTAGGAATGTACGATTCTTGATGTATCTTACGATCTTTGGGTGCAGCCCAATCGATAATCGCAGTTACAAGAAGTAGAAGAGGCTTTGTGATGAATAGGGTGGGTGTGATTCTTAAGGAAGGAAGGAACTAACGGGATGGATAATAGGGCAAGTAAGAAAGCGACGACCTTCGCATTGAACTGTACCACTAGCAGTATATGGAAGCTTTGAAGAAGAGATACGCGAAATGATTGATCTGAGATTAACAGGTTTGTGGTAGGAGACAGCAGGCGCCTTCCTCAAGATTTTTTCTGAAGATGTTCAGAAGGATGAAGAAAGTATAGGAAAAACTCCTTGATAACTTTGCTAGCTAGTGGCGTAGTAACAATTTTTGCAACCCTGGGCCGTCGTAAGATTTGCCCCCCCCCCCCCCCCCCCATTTAGCTATAATCTTCTTTTTTTATTATTGTTTAAACCGATCCCCTAGCGGGTTAAAAACGATAACCCTTTACGATCTTTTTCTTTGATCGGTGATTCTACATTAGGAGTCCTAACTTTTGTCTAACTCAAGTATATTTAGAGTAGGGATCTTTAACGAGTACCTGACATCCTACAGGCTCGGGAATGACGGCTTAACATCCTCTCGGAGGGACGACGTACTCAGATTTATTCACCTCCAGTATGAATAAATCGAGGGCTAGGTGGGTATCGAACTCTGGGCCCACCAGTTCAGAGGCGAGTACGTTAACCACTGAGCTAAAATTCTTTTTTTACCCCGTCAAAACACCGCCTCCTGGCACGTGCCGCCTGGGGCAAACCGCTACCCTCCCCTTTGCTACTTCACTGGTACCAGCCTATATGATCCAAGAAAATAAGTGGTAATGAGAAAAGTATTATACCTTTAATCCCTCCTACTATGATGTACAATAGCAGGGCTGTATGACTATTATTAAAGTTAGGGAGATAACCATGGCCTGAAAATTTATTTTTTAATGCTCCAATTTTGGTTCTACGATCATTTAAATTGCTAAAAATTTGATGAAGTCGTTTGCCAAGTATTTTGGGTTGGCCTTCTTGGCATGTAAAGGATGATAACTTTTAAAATGAAACTACTACTGGGCAGTTTGGTTTAACATGTATAGAAGAAGAATAATGTTCATTACAATGGGTGAAATTGACATCTGAAAAGGAGATTAGGATATTTAAGTACTTAGTGAGTAAAGGAAATGCATAAAGAGGATGTCTAAAAGGAACAGGTCTAACTTATGTTTACCATGAGGCCAATACAATATATATATAAAGCAAAATACCACAGGAATGCTAGTTTAATTTTTAATTTCCTTCATTATAGTTATTTTTAACGTTAAACTTAAAATATATTAACATTATTTAAATAAATTAAATTAGTTTTATTCATTTTTTTACGGACTATATTTAGTTTAATTTAATCATAAATAAAAATTAAGTTACATTGAATTTTATTTAATTTACCATCAAATTACTATTACATTTACAGTTAGTTATTTAAATAAATTGTAATTTTTCAGCAATTGACTTAGGTGATTGGGGTTATCTAGATCGATTATAATTTTCTTAACAACTCAAGCGAAAGTAAATGTAAATTGATTAGAAATATTCTAAAAATTGGGAATATATGTATACAATATATTGAAGCAAATATCAAATAAGTGAGAAAAAAATAACAGGTTATGTTGTCTGCAGAAATTAAATTGATTGAAAGTGCAAATTTGCTATTGGCGACATTTATTTTAAGTAATTTTTTTGTAATTTTGTGTTTTAATATTTGAATATTTGTACATTTCAATAGATAAATTTATTATTTTAACTTTCTTTTGCGAGTAGTCATTCATTTTTTTTTTTAAGATTATGACATTGTGAATTCATTTATCTATTTACGTCCAGCCTTAATATACTTGTATAAGTCATGTTCACAGTGAATACGAATCACACTAATTATAGGTCTGAAGTAATGTAAATTTGATTAGGTGGAAGCTCAAACAAATCAGAGATAATTAAAAGTTGGAGCCTAATGTTTAGATAGCCTGCGGTCATGGTGCAAGGAAACCATTTCCGGCTGCAACAGGTTTTCGACGTTCCTCGGGAAAGTAGTCCAATCACAGACATGCCTTCGTCGGTCCTCGCAACTACCATTCATATTGCGCTCAGTACTCTAATTCCAACTTTCAATTATTTTATGTTAGTTCTGTTCAGAAAAACTGTTTGATAATGTTAATGACAAACAAAGAAGATATACGTTTTCAAGAATAAGTTATTGTCAATTTTTAAGACTACAATAGTTTTTAAAAGCAAAAATACTGCTACAGAGAAATTTGCAGGAATAAGTAAAGAAAGGGGAAACAATAATGATGGAAGAGGTCACACTCTTTGGTAGAACTTGTAGTGGTCACGACTGTCGGGATGATTTCCGTCAGCTGAACTCAGTAGGTCTTAAGGTCAGTAACCCCTCAAGCATCGCTCAGGAGTGTTGGGATGGCAAAGGGAATATCCTGGACAATTAGAAATCATGGAGTTTTTCGACGGCGCTTTGCTAAGCCTTCTAAGAGAAGATTACAATTTATGAGTAACTAGAATGGTGAAATTTCATCTTACGCTCGTATTTCTCTGATCATATTTCATAGTTCCCATATTTCCTGGTTGGAAATGGGAAGATTGACTGGACCTCTTTTTAGTTTACCCTGTATCGCTTTAATAAGTTATTGCACATTTTTAGCTTAGTAATACTCAAAAGTATTAATGAGGTCGATGAAATATTAACTAATTTAGAGATATTTCCTGCTTTCCTTAGGAACACCTGTAAAAATCGTGTGTTTCACACTTATAAAGTATCATATGTCAGAGACAAGTTTTCAATATAGTTAGGTAATTATTCAATTTGCACATTTTTACAGTGAGTAAATGCAGTGAAGTCAATTTAATTGATTTCTTACATCAATTAATTCTGATTAAGAATCATTAGCAGTTTGCTAGTGAATTAAAGTTCTGAACGAAATATCTCAGTTAGTTCCTTCTTTTTATATCAAAATGAGTCAATTGTCTTGATTTAGATTTATTTTAATAAGAAGTAGACTGACTATATTTCATATTCATAATGCACACTTTCGTATAGCTATAATCCCATCATATCAGTGTTTTCTAGGATATTCGTCATATTTACTTATGTTTGAAGATGATACCCATAAATCGTTTGGTATAAAATCACATGGTGGAAAGTGGACAGTTATATCTTACGTGACCATGGAGGTTTGCATCTTGACGTCACGTTTGCGGCCTTTATCCGGAGTGATGGAGAAAGTGCACCTCTCTGCACTTGCCCTTACTATAGTATAGTAATCATAATCTACTCATGAGTTTTAAAAATTATGTAACAGTCGCTATTTACCGAAATCAGTTACAATTAAGAATTGTTTGTAAGAATAAACTAATTCATTGGTTAAATATGTTGAGTTCTCTTGACATTTAAAATAAATGCACATATGTAAATTATAATTATATCTTGAGTCCAAATGTAATATGAAAATTATACATATGATCAATAGCTTAATGAAAAATTCATTAAAACGCAAAGCTTTTTTGAAAAAATGAACAATCAAATTGAGAGGCTTTCTGCAGTCGAACAATATACATTAATCTATTGAAGATATACTTTAATTTAATGTTTTGTACAAGGAGAATTTTGTACAGTATGTATATAAATATTGATAAAAGTATCGACAGTGGAATGGAAACAAAACTGAAACTGAAGTGTATCGGGACTCGGTCAGTTTTTGAGGTTCAAATTAAACTCTCAATACCAACGTTTCGGTTTTTATTTAAAACCTTTTTCATAGGCAGAAGTATAAATTTTGAAATAGAAAAACTAAGTATTACATTACAAATTATTTTACAAAGAAAAATAATTTGTAATGTAATATTTAGTTTTTCTATTTCAAAATTTATACTTCTGCCTATGAAAAAGGTTTTAAATATTTAGTAATATTTAGTTTTTCTATTTCAAAATTTATACTTCTGCCTATAAAAAAGGTTTTAAATAAAAACTGAAACTTTGGCATTGAGAGTTTAATTTGAACCTCAAGAACTGACCTCCCGATAACTTTAGTTTTGTATATATATATATATATGTGGAACGATTCACATATATTCCTGACGACGAGGACATCGAAATATAGTAGTGAGTTCAGTGATTTCTTTTCTGTGTGTTCTTTTGAAAATTATAGTTTATATTTATATGTTTATAACTTTAAATTACACAAAGCACGACACAGAAAAATGAATAAAGAGCACACTTACTGAATTCTCAATATTTCGAAGTGTTGTTCGTCATCAGGGGTAGACTGGAAGAGAGGACGAAGTTAGAGAGATCTCCCTACGTCGAAGGACCGAGCGCTAATAAAGCAATAAAGAGTCGACCGATGAGAGCAGCAATAGCGTAAAAAAGGAGCTAGGCACTAAAGATCGGAGAACGGAAAGGGCAATGCCAAAGTTTAATATAATAACTAAAATTAAAAAAATATGAAAAATAAATAATAAATTGAAGGAACGTAAAAAAATAAAAAATTCAAAAACAAAGTTAACGCTTTTGATTTAAGCCGGGAGCTGATCGGGCCCCCAATAACCAAATGTGGGCCTCTTAAGACGCTCTTAAGGTCAAACTGCTGTCATCAGTGGTCACTAACTTAATGATCTGACCACTAAAGTAGTCATTAAAAGAAAGGTTATGACTGATAGCATGGATAGCTACAACAAGGTTTCTGCGCTGACTGACCAAAGATCTTTGGCTGTTCATAAGTTCATTGAGCTTGGTGGAAGTCATACCTATGTAGAATGCTCCACATTGTCTACAGTTCAGTCGGCAGACGTGATTTCTGGATGAGCAAAAGATGGTTCAATATTTGTATAATATATTAATGTGATAATTTTGCATATATATATATATATATATATATATATATATATATATCAATGATCAAACCACAATAAGAAATGGGAAAACAAGACTAAGATCTTTCAACCGTAACAAGCGGTCTTCACGTGTTTATGTGAAATCTTTTTTTATATATATATATATATATATATACATGTCGTTATATACGTCGGTATATACATTATATATGTCGACATATATATCGACATATATATGTCATATATGTCGGTATATACATTGCATATATATACATGTCGTTATCAGCCTTTGGAGCGATTTACTTCTTTTCCTGAAGACGAGGACATCGAAATATAGTAGTGAGTTCAGTGGTTTCCTTTCTATGTGCTCTTTTTTAAATTCTAGTTTATATATATATATATATATACTCATATGACTCGCGCTCCGTTCTTCGACGTGGGGAGATCTCTGTGACTTCGTCCTCTCTTCTAGTCTACTCCTGATGACGAACAACAGTTCGAAATATTGAATTCTGTAAGTGTTCTTTTTATTCTCTTTTCTGTGTCGTGCTTTGTGTAATTTAAAGTTATGTATATATATATTGTAGGGTAAAAATCTAATGAAATGGTCTCCACATAAAAAAATTTTAATGATATAAACTATTCTTAAACTATTAAATTTTTTTTTATGTGGAGACCATTTCATTAGATTTTTACCCTACAATGAGTAAATACCACATAATAACTAATTGCACTACATTAGAATATATATATATGTATAGTCTAACGATGAAAAAAAAAGTCAAGAAACGGACTACTAAAGCTCAATATAAACAAAGACACGTAGATAAATTAAAAACACACTTCCATTCTCTAATTTTCCAGTTTGAACCATCATCAGGAGAGGACAGTGTGGGAAACCAAGCGTACAGATGTACAGATGGTTGGAAACCCATACTTATTATTTTACTATATATTCTAACGTAGTGCAATCAGTTATTATGTGGTATTTACTCATTGTATGGTAAAAAGCTAATGAAATGGTCTCCACATATAAGAATTTAATTATATAAACAACCATTACTGTCAGTTATACCACAGAAACTCACCCTTAGTTAATGTCTGAGGATGAACACTACGTGTTCGAAACGTGTTGTTTATACCATTAAATTTTTATATGTGGATATCATTTCATTAGCTTTTTACCCTATAATTTACTATATATGTTAAACCTACTGTTCAGGTAGAGAAGTCATGTTAATAAAAGTTGTGAACTTAATGAAATAAAACACAGCTGTGTATCTGTATCACACAGATGCTGCGCGTGATGGTTTGTGGCTAGTGGGACAGTGAGTTACTAAGTCAGATCTACAAACATATCAACCAAATATATATTGTCCAGCTACCTAATCAGGTTGTAGCTTAGAGATGTAGCTGTGCTTTGTATCTCTTATCGGCATTATATTTAAAATCCACACTCGATCTATGAAGAATGTAACTTTTATAATGGTCAGTGTAGAATAGAGAGAATTTTGATTTTAAAACAAAATATGATGTGAAAAATGTTTAATTTTTTAAATACAGTTTGAAATGAAGAATAATCTGATAATTTTTCATACTGTGGTGAGAGATGTGAACGTGAATTTCTGGGATGTATGTGCCTCGGGAGCCAATGCTAAGAAGTTGAGGAGCATCTGAGAATACGTAATGCATAGTTCTCTAAACCTCATCAATCCAAGAGGCAACCCTGCTTCTTGAAATTCAACTTTTTTACATTTTTCGGTAAAATATGCGTCTATAGCCACTTCTTAGTGAGTTAACTAAGAATAAAGCAAAATGGAAGTTCAAGTCTGTTTTGACGATTCACCTACTATCACATCTAGCTACTAGCTTACCTAAGTGACATGTGGTAAGAAATTCTCACTGAAAATTTTGAATAAAATACAGTTTCAATACAAGTTGTTAGTTTTAGCTGGAAAGGCCCTACTGAAGATCAGCTGATTAATTCAGTCATTAGGAACTATATACTTACGATAAAGAAAATAACGCATAGAAAGTAATGGTCAAATGCATGCATGTGCATATTTTAATAATGAAATATACAGAATATTTATAAATGAAAGTGACGATGGTCATGGGAATGCTTATTATCATCTATAATTGAGTTTATCTTCACAATCATGGGAAAACTGTAATAATCAATGGCAGAAGTAGCTTACTAGGTGTGTTTACATAAGTCAGGTTATAGTACAGAACTAAATAGGTGCCTCTAGAGTGAGAGGCATTTGTCTGGGGAGGATGTTCATAACAGAAGCAAGCCAAGCGCATCCCAAGTATAATGCAGTTAGAATTACGTTCCTTGCACTGCACTGTTATTAGTGATTCAATAATTACATCCGATCGCAAAGTTTACAATAATTTCCTGTATAACATGTACACTCTGTAAGCATAGGGTTCAATTTTGGTGTTTTAATGCTCTGTCATAATTTTTAGTTACAACAGTGGAACTAAAGCGATCAGCACTGTTAAAAGTCATTATACTGATTCATCTTCAAACAAATATCAGGAATTCTTTAATTTACTACATTCAGAAAAACAGATTTAAATATCATAATATCAAGATTTTGGCTTTCAATTAATAATACTTTTATTTATACATGTACAGTTTTCTCTGTCTGTACAGAAAACTGTTTGCTATCAATTCCGAAAAAATTATTATCCATTAATCTGGAACAAATTTTACCACCACTGAAGCGACTAATGAGCCAACAACAAAATGTATGACGTCAAAAAGATCACATCATAGTAAATATATATATATCTTAATCTATTTATTCTCTATTAGTCCAGTTATACCGTTGACCTTTCAACTCTTTTATTCTAACCGCTTGTTTCTTGTTCATTATTGACCTTTGACCTTCTCTTTATATTAACCTGTACTATCCTTTTAATCTATTTATAGCAATGACTAAGCATGAGTCATCGATTTTAATTTAACATGTCACTTGGCCAACTCCTTTTCCAGCTGAACCCTGTTAGCAGAAGGTTAGTTCGTAGGATCGAATCTCTCAGTCTTAAGATCGTGAATGCCGAGACTGCGGTTAATTTTAATGATACCTGTTTAAAAGAGGATCTGCTGCCTATTTATACCAATATATATATATATATATATATATATATATATATATATATAAAGATTTCACATAAACACGTGAAATACGTCAAAACATTGGGTTTTTAACTCTGACGAAGACCGCTTGTTACGGTTGAAAGATCTTAGTCTTGTTTTCCCATTTTCTTATTGTGGTTTGATCATATATATATACTTATACTTGTTCTTCTATTATTTCAATATTACTGTGTATTCCTCGACAGAAGGCATTACATATATGACAATCTTCAATAAAATAACTATAATCCTCATTAATTAGTAATGTACCATATACTTACGATAAAGTAAAATAGCACCCATAAATCCTGGGTCCCCAGCGTACAAGTAAATATTTTAATATTGAAATATACAACAAATTTATGATGAAACTCACAATGGTGTTGAGAGTGCTGTTAGTTTACAGTATAAAGTTTTATACTTTTTAATGTAAAATATTTATTTTGAACCATTCATAATCGAAGTTATAACCAATTTCATTTCAGTTACACATATTTTTATTACCTTTCTTTAGTTTTCAAATTTTCAAAAGTTTATGTCATGAAGTTTAGACAGTCCTCAAAACAAGAAAGCTGTTAGAATAATTATCTTTTGATTCTATTAAAAAGAGAGGGAAAAATAAATTGAAACACGAAGGTAGGGAAATTTTATTGGTATGACGTAAAAAAAGTTTCAAAATTGTTTAAGGTAAATTTTTCAAACTAGAAGGTAACAACAACAATGTAACAACAAGAAGACTTTAAGTATATGTCGAAAACGCATTGCGTGATTTATGATTTCAACTTATACAACTCAACTATCAGAGCAAAGCCGGGCACAAGGCTAGTTTATTATCAATGTTGAGTAATCATGAAAAAATCAATCCCTAGATTTTAATGGATTTTCATGTTTTCAAGTTCCCAAAACTCATTTTTGACATTTTTACTGTTTTTTATGACCTCTCTCTTTAGTTTTGTCTCTCTCTCCGTCCGACTGTCTCTAGACTCGTTACTGTCCAAGTGTCTCAAGTTACTCGTTACTCAAGTCAAGTCGCTGTCCGACTGTCTCGTTACTCTATTTCCTCA
Organism: Hermatobates lingyangjiaoensis; assembly: GCA_026182355.1. Taxonomy (NCBI): domain Eukaryota; kingdom Metazoa; phylum Arthropoda; class Insecta; order Hemiptera; family Hermatobatidae; genus Hermatobates; species Hermatobates lingyangjiaoensis. The sequence continues at coordinate 1,535,319 of JAPFBL010001936.1, read as the reverse complement.
AAAGGTTGTAAAGTCCCACAAGTCGCAATGTGTTGCCATTATAAACTACTGAGACATAGAAATTGTTGTTGATTAGAAAAAGAACTCATATCTTCTAACATATCAGAGCTTCAAAAAAGTTGATGAAGTCATAACTAAACATTATTTTCCAACTTAACAACAATTCAAAAGAATGCAAATTCCATATTTAAGGTTCTCAGAATATTAGGTTATTTAAAAATTTCGTGATTTTTTTCTTGCAATGATGATTTTTACGTAGAGTGTATATAACAAATTAGATACATTTCTGACAAAGAAAATTTGATAGATTACATATTTGATCTAACAAACTTAAACGATTTATGAAGTTAATTGAAAAAGTGTAATTTGTTTAATAAAAATATTTAATTAAGTTTATTTGCAAAAAAAAGACTTTTTTATATATTCTTAAGTTGCAGATTAAAAAATTTTTATCATTCTGAAAAAAAATAGAAATGTAACTTAGAAAAAGAGAATTCTACAATGAGACAGGAATATTGTGTATTTAGCTAAATGAAATACCCTTGAAAATGAAGAAATCAATTAAAAAGTTTCCTAAAATATTTAGTTAACGACAAAAAAAAAACACCGCAAGGTTTCATTTTATGAAGTTATACATGATGTTCTATTAGTGATACTATTGGGATTAATGGGATATAATTTTAGCGAGGATTATAAGTAAACATACAGATCAAAGGCATGTTAGTTATGACCAAATTTTAAAAGAAATTTAGAATAAAATTGAAGTCTAGACATAGTCTAGCTACAAAATAGTCCTTTTAACTTAAATAATTCCTAGTAGTTCAAATTTTGATCACGTGAAGCCATTTAAAGTTTTATATTAGATGTTAGGAAAGGTCAAAGATTGAGAATTAAAGATTAGGTCCAGAGTTTAAAGGGTTTGGCTCTATAGTTCTATTAACTGAACTTCCAAGAGTATTGTACCCAAATAATTATTTGTTTAAATTTGTTTAAAATATGACAGTTATTTTACATCAGGTTAGGATCGGATTGTCATTTCGTTCATTACTAGTTGCATCCATCGTATAATTTGTGACAATTCAGTTCAGTATATGACCCTTGTTTTAAAATAACCAAGTTTTCATAAAATCACTAATTATTCAAACTTGTATTCCAGTAATTTATTTGAGAAAAGTGTATTTTTCTTTATCATACCAATTATTTTTATTGTTGAGTAAAATTATATATTGTTTCTTTTTTTACAAATAGGGAAAGTTTAGTGTATTTTAACTAAAAATAATAATTTCAAGTATTATAATCAATATTAATCCTGAATTCATTTTACTGAAGATACATGCTCTTTTCTGTAAAATCGGATGTAATAGGAAAGGTCTGAAGTGTGTTATCTGTAGACCTGCGATAAGTACGGTCATTACAAAAAAGGCATTAGATTATATCACAGAAGAGAAAAGATGACAATTTGAGTATTTTCTTTTTTTTATTTCTTTTTTTTTATTATGTTACATTGTTATGAACTTTAAGTCATTTGTTGTTGCGAATTATACGTAATGGTGAAATTGTAAGTCTTCACTTCTTCTGTGAAATAGGTATATCGATCAGAGAGAGGGTCTATAGTTAAATTCAAAAGCAATTGGATATTATTCTTTTAGTAAGAGTGTTGAGCGATTTCTCAGCTGCTGATTAATGTAGACGCTTTCAGCGATACTGAATACCGAAAGAGGATTCTGCGCGTGAAAGTGATTCCCACCGCAGGCCCTGACGAACGCATTCTTCTTAGAGACTATCAAAGCCTGCTATATTGGGCTGAAAGGAAGTGCTAAAAGGAAGTCCTCTTCCTTGTGCTATACCCTTCCTAACAATGAATTAAACCTATATTGTGTTATTTCAACCAAGATTTTTCCCACTTTCGTTAAATTGCTTTGACGATTTTCCAATCTTCCTTGATGCTTCCTTAACTTAACTCCAGAGTTATGAAAATAACATCAGCCTTTCCTCTTTTCATATGTTGTAAATAATTCACTGCAAGCTTAATTTTTTTGTTTTATCAAGATTTCAGCACCATTCTTCATAACTTCCCAATGTTATATATTAATTTTCCATTCTTTATCAGTTGTTTTAGTTTACTAAATACTAAAATGTATTAAAAAACGATTAATTTAACGCTATATATATATATATATATATATATATATATAGTTACTATTATATAGGTTACTAGTCGTTGGGTCTACACATATATATATATATATGTGTATATATATATATATATATATATATATATATTATATATATATATATTATAGGTTACTATTATATAGGTTACTAGTCGTTGGGTCTACAACGTGCTTGGCCTCCCTTTCTCTTTTCTCCTGAAGACGGATTGCCCGAAAATTTTAGTTTGTAAGTGTGTTTCTTTACTTTGTGTGCTACCTATCTTCAATTTTGAACTGTTATATATATGTATATATATCAATGATCAATCCACAATAATAAATGGGAAAACAAGACAAAGATCTTTCAATCGTAACAAGCGGTCTTCGTCAGAGTCAGTTGGGTTTTTGACTCTGACGAAGACCGCTTGTTAGGGTTGAAAGATCTTAGTCTTGTTTTCCCATTTCTTATTGTGGTTTGATCATTGATTGTTATTTCACGTGTTTTTGTGAAATCTTTATATATATATAAAATAAATTCTTATTTTATTTAAAAACGTCCGCTGGACCGTGTCTTTTAATTGTGGTATATATATATATATATTATATACATTACAGAATATATATATATATATATATATATATATATATATATATATATACATCATGATTTGTTTTCTTGACCTAATATTTATAATATGTAATTTTTTTTTTTTTTGAGGTTTGAGGTCGAATGATTTTAAACTAGTCCTTTTGCCGACGTTTTGACATATATTTATGTAATCTTCAGAGCTACAACATGATTGTTTTACAATTAGCACTACTATTACTAAAATTACCATATGGTAGTAATAGTAGTGCTAATTGTAAAACAATCATATTGTAGCTCTGAAGATTACATAAATATATGTCGAAACGTCGACATAAGGTCTAGTTTAAAATCATTCGACCTCAAACCTCAAAAAAAAAATTAAATATATATATATATATATATATATATATCTTTATGTTTATATATTATTTCTGTTTAAGGGCTTTTAACAAGACGCAGAAAAATTTAAAAAAAACGATAATTTTCTTAATGTAAAAAGAAGGTGAGAAAGTTCAAAAATTATTCAGCGTCTGAAATGTGTATTTGGTGAGTCTAGAGTATTCTAAAGTACTGTTATTTGGCGGATCGATAGTCAATAGAAGGCTATCCACGCAGTCGGCACCTAAGCTGTTCGTCGGAACAGACGAATGGCTATCCGTCAAATAAGTGTACTCCTAAGGATTGGTAAACGACAACTTCATTACATCGTGCATAATTGCCTGGACGTTAGCAAGGTTTTGGCACGCTGGGTGCTAAAGCTGTTGGGGCCAGAACATTAACTCAATAGGTCTGATACTTGTCGTCAACTTCAAGAGCTTTTAGCCCGTAACGGTGATGGATTTTGGCAACAAATAATAACCACCGAAAAAATGTGGATTACTTATTTCATCTCGAGACCAAAAGTCAATCCAAACAATGGTGCAAGCTTGAAGTACGGCATCCACTTGAGGTGCGGGCAGTTCCATCTATTGAAAAGGTATTGCTCAGTGTATTCTAGGATTGCAAATGAATTATTTTTATGAATTATCTGGAAAAAATTACTAAAATTAACGCAGAATATTATTCGAATTTATTGTCTGGAACACTGTGACTGGCACTTGTCAAAAAACGATCTGGAAAGTTGCATAAGCGTACGTTACTGCAATAGGATAATGCAAGACTACACACTGCAAGAAAAACGAAGGATGTTTTGAACGATTTATCATGGGAATTGCTTCCGCACTCACCTTATTCTCCTGATCTTGCCCCCAGTAATTATCATCTGTTTTCAGATTTGAAAATACCTTTACGGGATCTTCGATTTGAAAGTTTAACGAACCATAAGTAGGTAGATTGAGGAGACACTGAAAAAGTTCTTTGAGGATGGCATAAAAAAATTAGTTTATTGATAGGATATATGTATTCAGTTAAATGGAGATTATGTTGAATAACTACATTGTAATATTGATGAAAATTAACAAAATAATAAAAATTAAGCTAAATTCCCAGAACTTTAGAAACATCCCTTGTAATTAATTACTATATTCCGATGAATTCCGTAATATAGGCTGATGTGTTTTAGTTTTTCTTAGGCATTAATTGATTTTACTAGTTACTATGTTCCTTTTTTATATCATTCTTGTGTTCATAATATCTGAAAAAAATAACTGGGTGGCATTACTTCCAAAAGACATACAGTGGAATAGTATATTACTTAAAATTAGTAAAATTTTGTAATCTGTAGTAGATTAATGTCTAGTATATAAAAAAAAATATTTTACTAAGGTTGTGAAGATGAAGTCTGAGCATATTTAAATGAAGTGGTGCTGCTGATATTACAAAAATGATGTAAAGATGGATATAGTTTCAACGAAATCGCCTGTCAGTTTATTAGAAAGAGCTGAACGTATATTTATGATAAGATATGGACAACCGAGGAAATGATTTGAAAAGTTTAGTCTTTTTACTTTATCTGGAAAACAAAAATGAACTATTTCAGTATTAACATTATTTGATATAATTGTATATGAAAATTAAAGCTGGGAAAGTATACTCACTTTCTCTTGATGAGTACTACTCCGATAACATCCTCTTGCATGCTAAAATAAAGCATTATAATTTTGATTTTGGTCCCAATTCAGGAATTATTAACCATCAGTGAAAAGATTAAGTTTATGACAAAAATATTGGGCAAATTTACGAAGAACGTTTTGCATGAACTATATCTTCAAAAATGTGGTTATATCATTTGATTTATGAGTTATTTAGAAAATCTTAAAAGTTTTGAAAAAAAGAGATCAGTAAGTACACTGCAAATTAGCAAGTTCACTGACTAGTTATGACGATTATTCAAAGCTGATTCCTTAAACATCAAAGATATGATTCCACAAGATAAAATCAATTAACATCCTTAAAACCATAGCTGTTGCTTAATTTTATCGAAAAAATCTTAATATATGGTTATGAGTATTACATTAATTTAGAACTGCAGTCACCAAAGAGATGTTAATCAAAGTTTTGTTAATATTATAATATTTTATTGGAATCTTAAAATCCATAAAACTTACTGTAAATGTTTTTGTTTTTATGTTAAAATTTGAGGGGTTAGGATACATGATTGCCTTTGAACTGACAGATCTGGATTTGATCTTCGAGTTTTTCAAGTGGGAGGTGAAATTTTTGATTACGTCGTCCCTGGGAGAGGAAGTTAAACTGTTAAACTGTCGGTCTCCGGCCTCTATGTCAGGTGTCGTTAAAGATACCTACTCTAAACTCATTTGAGTTAGGCCAAATTTAAGACTTTCAATGTAGAATTATTGTGAATATGAAATATTCCCTTGTGGAATCAGTGTCAGAGGTGTAACTAACTTTAGTAGACTCCTCAATATCCCCCGCCAAAATAAGATAACATTTTTTTAGGTAAAATTACATATTAAAAATGTTTTATAATTTAAATTATACAGTTGCTGAATTACAATACAATTATTGTTTGCATTATAAGATAATACATATTACTACAGTAATCTGAACCAGATAAAGCCTGAAGAAAATTTAAGAACTGCAGGTTTAGCGTAATTCACTATAAACCTAATAGAGCACTATTTTATGTCTAAAAATTGAAAAAAAACTATGAATGGAAAAGTAAACAATGTTTGTTTTGTTTTTGTTGCTTGTGTTTTGTTGTTTTAGAACATTTGAAACATTTCCTCCTTGCTTAACTGTAAAGTCTTTGATCAGATCCTCAAAAAATGATCCGATTTAACGCATTTATCTCAATGCATTAGAGGATAAGTTCTGTACACATTTTGGATAAGGTGTCTAGTTGGCTGTTGCTTGATGGGTTTTTTAATATTCATCAATTGAGAAAATGAGGAAAGTTAGCATTGAAGAGATAAGAGCAGGTGCGACGCATCCACTTCCGGCGGTGCCAACGTGAACATCGCCTTCTTGTCAGTTTTCAACCACTCTTGTCAATTTATTTGCCTACAGACAAATTGTACTTTGTTCTGTTCGCAGGTTTAACTGTTACCCTAATAACGCAGGAATGATGAATCTGTGAGATTCCCTTCCCTTGATGTGATTATTTTGTGTAATGGGTAAGCAAGCCCTGCATATAATATTTGTATTATCTAGTGAAATCTACGAGACAGGCCTCGTATTTAGTACTTGCCAAAATAAATTTAGTATTTGATAAAATACTGGGAATACTCAGATCAATAACTCTCAAGAAAATTTATCTGTTGGCGTTGATGTAGAATTATCCCGATCTTGGTGGAGTCTGTGGACAGCAAAGAAGATTCTCCAATAAGTGGTTGCCGACTATTTTGTAAAATAAGAATTTTGTTCTTTTCAGTCGACCAAAGAGCAAAGCCTCAACACAGCGAGACAACTTTCAAGCAGTAAGTTTTCCAATTTTCTTTTGAAACATCATCAGTGACTAATAATAATTTTAGTAAAGTACAATGCTACTCTTATGTAGTAAATGGCAGAAGTACTTAAAGCTAGTATTACATGAAATAAATGAATAATTAATCTAGAACTTTGAAGATTCAAAAACTTATTTTTGTTTAAACAAAATGTTTTTATTATGTAAAAAAGTACGTTTTATTTGTTTTATTTAGAAGATATGTCAGTAAGAAATATTGTGTAGTAATAAAGAAGAATCTGCAATGCTGGTAAGAATCTATTGTACTTTATGTAACCGAGGTACATACGTGTATTGAGGTTACATAACCTGAGGAGTCGGCATGCTTCTGTGCATTTCACCGATTCCCAATCTAAGAAAAATGCAGTTTCTTCTATTACCGAGCCTCTATCCATGTCTTAAATGTAATAGCTTTTCACAATACTATTATATTTCCTCACTTTAAACGGATTTACAAAGGATTTCGACAATAGCTTACTCAGTTGGTTTGATGTTTTCAATTTTTTTTTATATTACATTTTTTTATGAAAAACAAATTTGGACGTTTTACATACAAACATTTCTTAAATATAGAAACCCTTTATAAGTTTCTGTACTTACTTGAAAATATGGCATTGATATGGCAAGTAATATTAATACGACTTATGTATTTCTTATATAATGACAGGTTATAAAGGTACATGAATGGTCTTGATAAGATGGCATATATCAGTTACCTGCTGAATTAAAATAGTGTACAAAAAAGTGAACTTCTAGCAACCCTGGACCTGTTTATCCTCTCAGGTAACATGGAATTTGTGAGGTGTTACACAGTTTTTATTTCATAACTTCCTACTTTATAGCATAAACAATGGATTCCACAGAATTCCATCAATTAACTATCATAATTTTATTTCATGTTATTTATAATAAACAATTAAAAAAAATTGAAATGAACTGGTCATTTGTGATATTTTTAATGAAATATATTTGATAGTACACTTTTAAAAGAAGAAACATGTTACTAATGCAACTAATCTGCCAGTAAAATATTTTTTTTTTCTTTTTAGAAACACTTCAATGAAAAGGGTTTAGATCTGCTGTTGGATATACAAAACTAAATGGGAAGAGTTATTCTACAAACAGTGGAAAGTTGTTTTGTAGAGTTTTCAGTCAATAAAACTGATCTCATGAAGTGAAATTTCATAAATTCAGTATATGGAGATGCTTTGTCTTGTTTTTTTTAAATTCACATAAAATATGTACACTCACTAATTGATTAAAAATGAAAGTTATTTTATTACAATACAATCTTTAATTAACAATTACAATTTTTCTTATAATCTTTAACATATCACAAAAACTCTATTAGAAAACAAATTTTATTACGTTATACTATATTATATGACAGTCTTATTTATTATTTATTTAAAAATAAATTACTTGAGGCATGTTGATTTACTTACATCTAATACAGAATCATAGATCATATATAATAATGACGGGACACTTGGTTTGCATAGTTCTTGATGTACTTAGTTCAATTCACTTGCTTTGGCCACAGGGTTTGAGTCCTTCAATCTTTGGTTTGTGTTGTCCAGAAAAAAAATAAGTTTAGCAAAAAGTTCTACTACTATATGTCAAGAAAGAGTACAACATATCATTTATTTTCCTGCAACAGAGGTCTCCATCTGGGCAACATGACCAGTACTACTGCAGTGACGTCTACCCTATTCTAACATAAATTCATTTGAATAAATTCCTATTTATTTATAAATTAAAGAAAAAGAGCTTCCATTCAGTATGTACAAAATTTCTATTTTTAATGTTTTATATTTTCAGCTAGAAAGTTTTTAGTTCTCTGGTTCCGGGCAACTAATAAATTTAAATTGTTGTTATATTTTTTTAAAGTTCCCTATATTATTAAGAGATTTTACGAATAAATATATTTTTATTGAAGGCCATTATCACATCATGTATTTTATTAATATTAATAAAATATTATTAATATTAGATTATAGAATCTAATGTTCTCATCAACAGGTTTTTAGTTAATGTTTGAATGACATACGTACTTTTTTTCGTTTTGTCTAGGTTGTTAACGTGGCCGCAAAAACCACTTTGGGGAGTGTTAACAGGTTTGAGAGGTGAATGAACTGAACAGTGGAGTAGGCTAAAAAACACATTAATGAAGCTCTAAGGTCAAGAAAGGCATTGATGTAATCAATAAAAATTCATGATGTGATAATGGCCTTCAATAAAAATATATTAATTCGTAAAATCTCTTAACTATTGTCTGCATCTATAATACAAAACTACAAATAAAAAAAAATGCTAAAACCCAGTTGTACTGATTAAAAGCAATAAAATACACAGAATCAACAAATGACATTCATTTGACTCATTAATTAATTTTCTTAAACAACAGTAAATTAGAATCATTTGCATACTTTTCTTATGAATTTACTGTTTATATTTTGTCTTCATACCATTCGTAGATAAATATGTAAAACTTCATCATGTTTATATATATAAAATAATAATTATTTCTTAAAATATATAAATATTTTATTTAAAAAATTAAATATTTTACTTCGTAAAATATATAATTACTTCTTACTTAAGTTGTGTGGTGAGGAGCACTTACCCAATTAAATTTTACCCAATTTCTTACCCAATTAAAATTTGATTATAAATACACTAAAAAAAAAGTTAAACACGACATTATTGACCATTATGGGGCTATTAAGTACTGCGGAGGCTGTTAAGTACATTATCAGAAAAGGAGAATATTTTTCTCCAATGTTTGGTGTTTGGTAAATATTGACACTGTTTGGACAAGTGTCAACCTTCAACAGGCTGATTATTATATTTATTTCCCATTCTGAGGTAAAATGGATAAACAAACAAAAGTCTCCACACAAATGAAGTTTTATTCAATAACAACACGTTGTGAACACTTTGTGTTCATCATCAGGAAGACACCAGGGATATGGTGCTGGAGGGTTGGTCCAGTGAAAACAACTCACAGTTGTTCTCACTCCAATGAGTTGTTTTCACTGGACCAACCCTTCAGCACAACATTCTTGGTGTCTTCCTGATGATGAGCACAAAGTGTTCGAAACGTGTTTTTGTTGTTGAATAAAACTTCATTTGTGTGGAGACTTTTGTTTGTTTATCCATTTTATCTCAGAATGAGTAAATACCACACAATTACTGATTGCACAACTAATGATTTATATTTATTTCATATTGACCTGTTTTGGTATTATTTAGTGCTTCCAGCTTATTCAGCCATATCACTGAAAACAACAACAAAACAGACTGATGCCTTTTTTACGTAAAAGCTCTTTTGCCGCATCTCGGGAGCTACAAGCTCTATCCTAGGATAGAGGCAAACAAAACCTCCGAGACACGCTCGAGGTGGACCACGCGGAGGCGAGCTTCCACAACCCTACATCACAAAAAAAATAAAAATCTTATAACAGTTTAATAAAAGCAAAGCAAAAAAGTTCTACTAAACAAAAAATATTCTTCTTAATAAAATTTAAAAAGAAGCAAATTTCTTGATAACTTCTAACACTTAGTCTTATACCACAAAACTGGAAAATAAAAAAAACTACCGTTATTTTAGGCTTCTATGTAAAGGAAAACAATTTCATATTGACCTGTTTTGGTATTATTTAGTGCTCCCAGCTTATTCAGCCATATCACTGAAATTTCATATTGACCAGTCAGACATGTTAGTCTGCAGACAATTCTTTAATTAACTTTGGAGTAACGTTATATCCGTATATTACATTCAGATGTAATATACTACTTAGTGCAGCGCGCCAGACTGGGGAGCACTTATAGAAAAGTTACCTTCTCTAGTGCATTACACAAAAAATAACTATAAAATCTGAACATCCTTTATATTAGCATGAGTTTCACAGCTGCAACCACAAAACTTTTATCTGATGTAATTGTTTTTATCTATATGCTACATATTATACTATAACATGTATATTACATACGTTATGGTATAATTATGCAGGTATCAATATACCTTAATAATATACAATATATTATACTCTTTTGTTATTTATGGATACGTTTATATTGAGTAATACTCTTATAGTCAACGTATACTAAATTTGATAATTGACTTAAGATTTAATTGTTATGTTTACTCTTCTTGGTAGAGAAAATTATTCCCGCTTAGTGAAATGAGTAACGCAAAACAAATATTCTTGTTAACTCAAGTTTAACGTATTCATATAATATAAAGTAGTGAGATTTTATTTATAATTGTGGGAATGGTTTTCTACAGGTAATAGTGTTACTCTACAGGTAATCCTGTTATACAGTGAGGCATAATAATTAATTAATTATATCAATGATTATATAATATTCTGCAAAATCAAGATGTCATATGATTAATTACAAGAACTGTTCTGTTTCTATATCATTTATATAATATTCTTTAGTTTCAAACACCAGTAAGAGTTATTACTTCATTATTTATGATTAATAATGAAAGCTTTCTAGGAAACAACCTTTGCACTCCGCTTTTACTAATATATATTTTTAATTATTTTTTGTCTTAATCCTTCATTATTCAACATTTTTAAATAAATAGTTTTGAACTACCCCAAATATGCCTACATTTAATGCAAGGTTGGGACATTCGTCGGGAGTTCAGTTTGTTTTGTTTGAGACCAGATTGTATTCCTTACGGTAAAATACTAAGAATTAATACATTACAAGTGTTTCTTCTAATACAAGGGTGAAGTAAAATGGTTCAGGTTATTGTAAAAAAAAAAATCGTTGCAGAAGCATTTGTTATGATTTGAATGAATTTAAGTGACAGGTTAGCATAAATAATGAAGACGAGGTTGAGGTGCGATCTTGATAAAGAGGTAGGCTGTCAGACGGGGTGAAAGGACGCAACCCTAGCAGTGAACTTGGGTCGTTACGTGAAGAGAAAGTGAAAGACCGCTTAGCTAACAGGGCATCCTCGGGCGCGGTGTCTGCCTGTCTCGAGTAACCTCCCGCTAATAACGCTGCCCTCGGAAAGGCTTCCGTAACCAGTTTCTAATGCAAATGCACTCAAAACTAACCCAATTAATACATAACCAGAGGAAACAAAAATGATCACTTCCTTCGTAAGCCCTCATGACTCTTTGAAAAGGCGATATAAATGTCCAGAATCATGAGATACACGCTCTTGTAATATATGAATGGCCTTTACACCATCATGAAGAACACAACTGATGACTAATACAATAGTACTGTTCTGTTGGAAACAAGAATTCAATATATATGTTCTTTCAATTTTAGAATGAATGCTGCATTGATTTAATGTACGCCAAACTCTTTCGTTAAGCTAAGTTACCACATTGTTTGTCATCACGTTTGAAAATGGACTCTCCTAATTTGTATCGCTGCACTCACATACTATTGGTTGTTGATATTATCAAACCTAAATCCTTTAGATTGAAGCCAAATTTCATTAGTTGTATCATCAAAGATGTGTTTGAATATTTGAACAAAGAAGCAGCCGTTAAAACAAACTACGAGAATCAGGGCGGATGGCAATGGGTGCGTTGCTATGGTGGCATGAACACTGAGAGCATACATTCTCTATTCTTCTTTGAAAACGTTACAATATTTAGTGCCTTATATATTTAAACGATTTTTAATGTAATAAAAATTGAATATAGGTTTAATCATTTTTAAAAAGATGATACTCTCTCACCTAAGGAAGTTTTTAAAGATTAGATGTCTTTCCGTTGTTTTCCTCAAAAAATGTTTTTACATTATTCAGTGTCTTGTACATGCAATTTAAATTTAATCCAAATGGAATGTATCTAAAGCCTGCCTTGGAAAATTTTACATAATTTAGTGTTCCATACATACCGATCAAATTTAAAAAAAAAATCGGTTACATATATGAAGTTTCTAATGAAGCTTCTGTTAATATAGTAGTTAAAGGAGGGAAATTCGGTGAGTGGAGAATACTTTTATTGTCCACTTACATTTTCTTACAATAACTCAGTGTTCTGTACGTGTGTTTAAATTGCCAAATTGCATATTTTGTTAAGGTTTTAAAGGATTTTCCCAGGGCTCTCTAATTGAGGAGGTATATAACATTTCGGGACCACTGCTGTAGTCTTTCAAGAGCTAATTTTATATAAGAATACCTTTATGCATCTTCTATTCCATTTTGTTCTGTATGTGTACAGATGAACACAGCACTCATACAAACACGTACATAAACACATGCACCAAATAAGTGTGTATTCTTACATACAGTTTTCTTTAATTCCAGTAAAAATGTAATCGCTCTGTGCACTGTCAAATCAGTGTCTTTCCAGGATGATATGTTTTGCTCTCTTAAAAAGTATCAAAAGTAATTATATTTCAAAAACCTGGCCAGGAAAATTGTAAACAAGCTTCAAAAAATGGACCAATTAGCTTTGTTGTGGGAAAGGTCTTATTAAATAGAGAAGAATATATCATCAAAACGTCAAAAAAATCTACTATCAGAAAGAGAATTGGTTTTTATGATAGTATTTTGTTTGGTGGCAAAAATTTCTCAAACACAATGGTAAAAGTATCACTACATTATATACAAATATCTTTTCAAGTTTCTAAGAGTGCTCCTTAAGATTCTTGCCTGACTTCTAGATACTGGCTCAACATGTTTGAATCCAAACTACTACTAGTCCTTCCACCTGTCTCTGATGCGAAGACTTTTGCCAAGGACTACATCCTGAGGATAGCATCCAAACATTTCGTGAGTTTCAAAACGCTTAAAATAAATAAACTCTTAAAATATATAATGGTTATCTGGAAACAAGATTACCTGCAACAACAACAAATTCAGGAAAGCTGCATATTTCTGGAAAATAGAAACTTCTGAAGTATGTTTTACTACCAATGTGAATTCCTCAGTGAAAGCTTTAACATTGTCGGCGTTTTTCTGAATGGAAAATTGTTTTAGAATCAGTATATTGAATACATAAGCAAGTAAAGTTTGCAAGTAATTAATATTCTTTCAAAGCCAGTAAGGGTTCATTAGGGACTCAGCGATGCAGTGCTAAGAGTCATTTATACACGAGGTTACTTCCCGTGGTGCTGTATACTGTACCGATCTCCAATGAAAGTCGAGATAAATATCAAATAATTTGAACCCGTACAGATAATGTTTTTATTTATAATACATTATGTCACTTGATTAGAATAGTCAAAAAAAAAAAAAATATTCTATGTAGAGATGCTCATATCAGGAGAACAGATAGAAAACATGGCTGTTTTATTTATGGACCATCCTATAATAAGTAAATTCTGGAAACATCATCGTGGTTATAAAAGCATTAAAGAAGACAGAGCTGAAAATAATTTCAGTACATATGAACTCAGTACAAATGACAGCAAAGCAGACGAGTTGTGGAATGTGGCTTCGCAGTTATTCTTCAAAGCAGCCTGATTATGAATCAAGGATACCTTCTAGTTCCAGAGTGATTCAGTAATAAGAACGAACAGTCAGCCATTTCAAAAACTCCGTAATGGGTGAACGGCTGAGTTGTGTCTCGAGAGTTCGTGTGTATCAAACCGATATCCGCTCCTAGTGGGGCCATTCAGCTATATCCGCAGGCTGCATTGGCTTATGTATGTTATACAGGTTCTTTGAACCAGGGGCAAAAAAGGCCACTGACCTTACCTGTAGCTGAGCAGGTTCAGTAGGACCAGGGATGGAGGGGTTCTCTCTTCATCCCGCCAACAAAGGTTTTACGACTCTTGTGGTCGCTGTGTGAGAAGCAGTAACTTCTCGGGAGGATATCTGCTTAGCATACAGGGGAGCTAGAGACCCCGAACTCTTACAAGTGGGAACAGGCCTTGGACTTAGCTGATTGGACCGGACAACTGGTACTTGCCTGGTAGAGGTTTAAGCTCTTGACGGTAGCTCAGAGTGGGGACGATTAGATACCACCCCTTCGAACCTGTTTATGTTTAGTGCAGGTGGCAGTTAGCAAACGAGAGACCTTAGAGGTTTAGCCCAAACCAGGTGGGGATTAGCCGAAAAATTGATTTCTTCAAGTTAGAGAAAACTGGAAAGAAGATTGTGCACAGGAAATACTCCATATCTATATATAAAAAAGATTTCACAATAAACACGTGAAATAATAATCAACGTACAAAGCACAATGGGAAATGAGAAAAAAGACTAGATACAGTTGTGATTTGACTCTGACGAAGAGCTCATCTTACAGTTGAGAGATATTAGTCGTTTTTCTCATTTTTTTTTCAATTTCAACATTGATATAGTATATATATATATAACAGATTGGCAACGAGAGTTTGATTTTTTATCCTGGAAAATTGACCGAACCCCGATTAGAGAACACACCTACATATATATATTATATATATATGGTTCTATATAAACAAAGAAATAGATGAATTAAAAAGACACACATACAGTCCCTAGTTTTCGGCTTTAATCGTTATAGAGATAAGAGAGAGAAACCGAGCAACCAAACACACTGATGCAGATACTGTCAAACCCAAAGCAAAGCGTGTTTGGAAATGAAGTATATTTTAACTAGAATTTGTTCAGAAGTATTAATAATTTTGATATTTAGTATTGATGTTTACAAACAGGAATAAAAGAAGGTAACAGAATCACCTATTTAAGTAACTCTGTTAATTGTTTTTGCATTAATGTGTTAATATAGTGTTAGGTCTAATGGTTAACCACTTTTGAATTAACTTTGTAGTTTGATGACATTATGGCTAATGAAAGGGATAAAGTAATTGACTTTTGATTTTTGAGAATCTGTTATACAATAGGTTCTAGTGTTCTACTAACACCAAGGAGACTTTGAGATCTTGTCTAATAATATATTTGGGTACATAGAATATGAGGTGGAAGAGTTTTAAAAAAATGTAGATTCAAGAGAGTGTGGATAATATATATTATGAATGTTTAGTAGAGCCTCCTAGTTCTAGGCCATAAGTGCATGAATGTTAAAGCATAAACCTTTGTTATCACTTTTATGTCCAATAAAAATTTAATTAAAATTTATTAAAGCACCTCATAAGATTTAAAATACAGATAATACGAATTAACAGCTGCTGATTTGTTAATGATCGACTTTTTTATACAACTCAATGAATATTTATCTCATAGATGTATGAAATTAATAAAAAACACACGTATAAGTTCACTTGATAAGTAAATTTCAGACTAGTTCTTTTAAAAGCTTATTCAGTCACACTTTCCTAATTTTTCGGAGAGCACATTTTCACTAATGTTAACCAACCAGGAAGAGCTTTGACTGATTATGTTTAGTACTTGAAGGTGAAATCCTTACGACATTGTATGCAAAAGAGATAAACTCGATAATTTCATAGATAGCTTCAGTTGGACGAGAAGAAGTCAGAGAGGTATTTAAAACTGAAAAAGCAGAGTTAATGATTCAGAACTATCAGGTGATGTAACTACTTTTAGCTGATGACATCATATGGATACAGGCTGGAGAAAGTTATAGACGAGCATCAAGTTCACTATTATGATTTTCGCTTCTCGTTTTTAAAGATGTAACAAACTAGTCATATTCTCCCCATTGTTGTTTGTCATATTCCCTGTAATTATAGAAAGTTCTATCTCTCCAAAATAATTTTTTTCAATGTTACCTTCATTAGTTTCTTATTTCGTCAAGCTGATCATGATTCTAATTTGAAATTCAGTTAAAATATTTCCTTAAATAATGTAATCTTAAAATGAAATTAATATTTTTAAATATTATAGGCATTTGGTTTTGACCGTTTACAAATTTCAATGTTTGGTAGATGTTAATAATTATTCCGAATGTAAGTTATTTGCTTACTATTTAAATCGTGTGATCTTAAGTTTTTTCAGTAAAAAAATAATTTTAATTCTGCAATATTAATAATTTTTACCAAAGTAAGAATGAAAAAAAAATATTTATGATTTCTGAGCGGGAAATTTTGTTTTAGACCTTTATTGACCGAATACGTTAAATAATGGATCTATTAACTGGAAAATCACTGTTTGAGTAATACACTCTTCTTGAAGAAGGACGTTTTCAAGAGTATAAAATAATAGGATATTTGTATATTTCTGTATATGTCACAAAAATAGAATCCAAACAGTATCACATTACTCCTAAATCAATACAATTCTTGCATAGTTTATTTCATTTTAGATCGTATAACTAATTTAAACTAATAAACAAATATTGACAAATATTGTGGCTTTAAAGTCATTGTCAAAATTTTAATTGAAAACATTTTTTTCAAAAAATTGAAACAATTTTTTTACTATATACGGGAAACTCAATATAATAATGAATTAAGTTCCAAATTATTTTTTTCGCGTTTTACTTTCTTGTTTAAAAATAATAATGATAAGACGACTTGATCGCGACTAAGGTCTTAAGTATCTTATCTCCATATGGTACATTTAATTTAAAGGAATAGAGACGAAATCTTGCATAATCATGAATAAGTGCTCAAATTAAGGAAGCTGAGTGTAACATTTCTTCATGGAGATTTCTGTTGCAGCTAATGTTTTTATTTCAAGTTGAAGTTGAAATTTTAGGCTGTTAACATTTTGAAAGCTACTTTATGGAGGAATGCAATTCTAAGCTGACGTTGCAATAAGTAATAAGGTAAAATCCTGACATTTTCAATTAACTATCTACTAGTTGAAACCAACAAAAAACCTGAACATCTTAAAAATAAACAAAATCAGAGATATTTCTGATGTTTCTCAGGCAATCCATTCCTGAAAGTAAAACATGAAGAATGGTAAATTAAACAGTTCCAGTAAAATAAAAGCTAATCATAAAATTCTGGAACTACTTTTTCTTATGTGAATAGTACAAACGTATCCAAATACTTAATAATAGATCTGAACATTGGTTTAGCTGATTTTTTGAAATAATTGGGATTATTAATTTTATGACTGCCATATACATATCAGTGATCAAAACACAATATTAAAAAAAAAAAAGACTAAGATCTTTCAACTGTAACAAGCGGTCTTCATCAGAGTCAAAAACCAACTGAAACACTAGACGCACAAACATCATGGTGAGGGGTTGAGAGGAGTGGGAGGGAAGAGTGGAGTAAAGTGCAAGAAAGGGTAAAAGTCCGACAAAGACCGCTTGTTACGGTTGAATGATCTTATTCTTTTTTCTCCATTTCATATTGCAGTTTGATCATTGATTGTTATTTCACGTGTTTATGTGCAATCTTGTTATATATATATTGAATAATAATCAAAATAACACTTGATGTAATAGATGGATTAATTTACCAGAATGAAATAAATTTGGAAACAATGTTCTAAGGCCTTTCGTCAACACATCATCAGAGAGCAAGTGAACTAAAAAACAATAAATACTTGTTAAACTGGTTGATTGAAGTTTCTATAATTGTTGGTAACCCTGGATGTGTTTAATGATGAAGAAGTCTTCAACTGTTTAATTATTTCGCTAATCAAAACTTCATCCAATTTATAGAGTCCTAGACTATTGTTCATTAATTTCTCATAAAAGTTCTTTATCAGCGCACTTTCCACAATATTTCTTCTTCTTTCCGAAGACACAAATATTAATTCATTTGCTTCATTCCAGTTAATCACATGATTACTGTTTCTCATGTGCATGAACAAGGCACTCTTTTCGTCTTCTCTTCTGGATAGAATATTTGTGTTGTTTTATCCTTGTAAAAAGACCTTTGCTCGTCTGTCCAATGTAAGCCATTTCACAGTCAGTACATGGTGTCCTGTATACACAACAGTCCTTTCTTTTTGGCTATTATTGACAAGTCTGTTAAACAATTGAAAAGGTGTTAGACTAGAAATGGGCATAGGTTTCAATAGAACTTGTATAAATTAAGGCCTGCTCCCCAAATACACACACACACAGACATATACGCATATATATATACCAACATTAGAACGTTGACGATTTAGCAGCCCGTCAAACATATGAGACTTTGACATATAGGAGGCAACTTGTCACAGGACGGCAGGAAGTTGGTTCGTAGTATCAAATCACTCAGTCTGAAGTTGTGAAATTCGAGACTGTGGATCACTTAATTGAATCATGTTTAAAAGTAGATTTGAACATCTACTTTGTATATATATACAGGTTGGAACTTTAATAAAGGAACTCTATTCTATCCTCTCCACCTCCTCAACCACTTCATGAGTATTTAACAAACTCCTTAAAATCTGCTATTGTAGACCTCCTAATATTGGAAACTTACTCTCCCATAGAACTGTTAAATCCTCTCCGGGAGTGAGGCATTCAGGTATGTAGCGATGTGAACGACGAGGGTGCCTTACCTATCTCATAATCAATCCAGCTATGTATTTTACTTCTTCATCAACTCCTAACTGTTATTATTTAATTTGTATATTAATTTATTTTACTAATTATTAATTTTCTGTTCTTCTGAATTTTATATGAATGAAGATTCCTTATTATTATAATTAATTTTTTTAAAATAATTTTTTCCTCGTTGCTATTCTTTTTCAGCTATTCCTACTACTAATATTACTAATATTATTAGAACTTATATAATATCTATTTAAAGTACGAAAGTTAGTTTTAAGAATGATGTTTCTTTAAATTTAAGCCAACTTTCTATAAAGAGAATTTATTAGTAGCCGAGGAAGATTTGGACTGTCAGCAGTAATTGAAAGCAAGTGCGAAGTGAATGGGGAGGTGTTAGGAGGTGACTCGGGACCACAAAGGCTGGGGCTTGACACTGAGCATAATGGATGTTTGCTTTCGCCGATCAACCAGCGAAAGTGCGCATTGCTTTAGCTAGTCAGATCTGCCATCCTTTATCAAGGTTATAATGAAAGTTTATATACCATTTAACAACTCCTTCTTGTGTAACTTTTAATAACATCAACCATAAGGGAAGTACATTGTCTTGTGAAAACTACCTATATTACCTCGTAATATAACCTTTTATCGAAATATGTAATATAAATTCAATAACACTTGAAAAAACTTTCACAAAAAATCAATATATTGAAAAAATGACAGTAAAAATTGGTTGAATATAATATTTGAATAATTTAAATTATTATAAACCATCTTACTTCGTAAATTTTACCTTGTTAATTTACGAGGAAAAATGATTTATAATGATTTAAAATATACTAACAACTCCTATACAACCTTTGGGATTGAATTAGTAACACGTCAATTTTTTTCATTATTGATTCCATTTTTATAGTTGCTTTATACTTACATTTAAAGTAATAAAAGTATTTTTATTTTTTAACTAAAATGAAGTACTTTTGGTACAGTTTTCATGCCCCCTAATTTAAGAAAAAAATTCTGTAAGTATTGGTTTTTTATAAAATTTTACTCCTTGAGGATAATACATTTCACTTGCATATTAGATAGAGTATAATAGCATTATGTTGAAAGTAATTTTCCAATAAAATCTTATTTTAAAAAAAAAAAATCATTTTGAGAATAGGAAAATATTAACTAAAATTAATCATTCACAGAATTCAGACATTTACTAAAGAACAAATAATATGTGAACACACTCATGAAAAATCATTAAGACCATTCGTACTTTATTTGTACTACTCTGTATTTGAAAATGCTTTTAAATATATGATATTATTATTAAGTTATAAGAATTCTAATTAAAATTCTTAGTTTATATGTAATTAGGGAATATTAATAGCTATCAAAAAGTAATGATTTACTCTTCGTAACAAACATTTGTTATGATGAATAAATTACTAATGCAATTCAAATATTTAGTATAATATTAAATGATCAATTTTGTTATTGGGTTTACTTATTTTGAATGTTTGGCAACATTAAATAAACTGAAAAAAAAAGTAACAAAAATCTGGAGTGATTTGCATTCCCCTAAAGTTACAAATTATAAGCATAATAACTCATATGTAATCAATTTATAATTGTAATGTGATTATAATCATCCCCCCTCTCAACTGATATGCCTTCACCTTGTTGAGGTGGGGGGGGGGGGGGGTGCTTAATTTGCCTGGGTGGTTGTTCCCTCATGGCGTGAACCAAGAAAGGCACAACTGAGAGAACAGTTAGCCTGGGTCGGCGTCTGAGGATGGAAAGTCTGCTCGTTCGCGCGCTGACTTGGGTGGCAGTCCACCCTTGTTAGTCTAATGTGGCTAACGTCTGAGACTTTCTCTTGTGGGTCTGGGTGGGGTGGTTGTTTTCCTGGGTCAAGGTCTGTGGGTGGTAGGTCTGCAGAACGCTCTGGCCTGTGCGACTGTTCAAGACTTCTTTCTCACTGCGGTGAGACAACAGTAGCTTTAGCTGGTCCCTGGGGATCTTCATTCTTGGACTAGTGTTTGCTCAGTCGTGCACTTGCTTGAGAGCTGGGTCCCAGACGCCTCTTTTTCTTCTTCCGGCTTGCACCTGTCTTTCTCAATACTTTTTCTCTCTCCTCAGTGGGATCCGCCAATTTCAGTTGTCTATCTGGCCCAAGATATATTCAGACATAGCTGGCTAGCAGGGCTACCAGAATGTTTTTGTCAATAGTAGGTACCAACTGTAATGCTGAAAAGGTACCAAATCAGAGAGAATAGTACCAAATGTTACAAAACTTGTCTTAAGTCCAATGCTATTCATGAACAATAGACTAAAAAACCTTCCTTACAATCACCAATAGCAGTAGCTAAGTCATGAAATATAATTATTAATACTTTAACTGCATTGTGCACTATATATGGTACACACAAGTAATTCTTCCAAATTAGTGAATACTATATATATGGCAGTGGTAATATAATATGTATTGCTATAGCAATTAAAAGGCAAAACAGGTAAATTTTTTTAAATGCCGCAAAACTGTTAAAAATTAATTTGCTTTATTTATTTTAAATTAATTCTAAACTTACTATCGATTAATCGATATAGCCGATTATCGATGATTTATGATAATTTCATCAAAAAATGTTATGTAGCGATAAGGATAATCGATAAATCCAAAATGATCCATAGCGATAAACGATAACGATAAAAAATTAACTATCAATAATTATCGCCGATAATTCTCATCACTGCCTTTGGGTATGATGACGAGGTATCATATTATAATATGATACCTGAATTACTATTTTGAATATTTTGTGGTATTTATTTTCGTTATTTTTTTATAAATTTAGATCAATTTTAAGAAATAGTACCAAATAATGACACTTTACATAAAAGTAGTACCAAAAGTACCAAACTTTTAGCTTGAAGGCAAATAGTACCACATTTGGTACTATAGTACCAATTCTGGCAGTCCAGCTGGCCAGTCGCCATGTGGTCAGTGTCTGGATGCTCTTCTTACTCCCTTGACCATTTCTCGTACCTCTGACTCGTTATCTTACTTACCTATTTTTTTTCTTAATCTCAACTCCATAGTAAATGTTGTATTGTTTTTTCCCTTTTCATTTATCATCTGTAATTTATCATCTTTCATCAATTATCAGTCTTATAGAGACTACAAGAGTTAAGTTTATCTCTTTTTAAATACATGCATATTGTTGGTGCCACAGAGGTTAGTAGATAAGGTATTATTAATTATCGGTTTCATAATGGCTGCATCATCAATGAGACTTGATCAGTCCCATTGGTGATGAAGTCCTATTGGTGATGCAGCCATTGCGAAACCGGTCAGACGACTCCACCAGAGATAGACGTGGTATGACGGTTAATTATAATATCTTATATCTTTTTGTTGATGTAGGTTGTGGAAACCCGCACACACGAGGTCCACCTTTGGCACTTCACGAGGACTGTATCGTTTTACTCATTCGAGGAGGTGGTTGGTTTTTGTGACTTGGTGAAATGTCTTCACGTTAAAAAACTTAAAATCTATTCTGTTTTATCATAAGAGAGCCTAAAGGCCCAGATGCATTAAATGAAATTCAATGAAAACAGGTTATAATCATTTTCCCCAATATTTTAAAAATGAAGTCAGTAATTTTGGTTTTTTTAATATTTCAAAATTTTGTGAATGTAGGCCTCCTTACAATATTAGATATATCTTAAAATTTTCCAAAAAATTGGTAATTTGGTAATCCCGTTGATAGAAAACAATAGTATGAGGTTCAACTTTTGCAATCCAAAATATATGAGCTATTAACGGAGACTTTATTTGTGTTCAGCCTTTACAGTCCTTTGATTTTTTAACTTAATAACACTTCTTTACAGCTGAAAGACTGATTATAAACCTTTAAGCGGCTCTCATTTTTCGCAAACTTATCACATTTTAGTTTTAAGCCATTTCTGAAAACCTGTATTTCTGTTTGTTAGTTTAGTATGTTTTTAGTGTTTCAATTAATCAAAACATATCATTGAAAGTGTTTTGGTATAAACAATTATGCTAAGTGACGGTGGTTACATTGTCCTCGATGTAAGCCCAAGAGAGAAAAAGACTTGTTCAGAACTCAACGAGATATCAGTTCCAGCTGTTAGATGTTCTAAATAGCTGAGGTAGTTTTAGCTATTAAAATAGGTAAAAGACCGGAAATTTATTGATTTATTGAAACGATTGACATTGAATAGTAATACAATTATATTTTAATTATTTAATTTTGCTATGTTTATTGAATTTAAAGCTTATTACATTTTTTTTTATTAATGAGATTGTCTGGGGTTGTTTAATTGCAGACACAATTTCAAAATTACTTAAACTATTTTATTTGCTTTTGGCATGGTTCATGTTTGACAATGGTTACGCTCACAGGGATTATAGAAACAAATATAGAAGTAACAAATGCAAAATATTTACATGATCTTATAAGTTAAGAATAGCAACTGTAAGAAGCATGGTTAAGGAGTTGCGAATAATAATTCACGTACCAAAAATTATGTCATTTATTTAATTAAAAATCTTACAAAATACAACATTTTTTACAAATGTTTTTAAACAAGTCATGCTGAATAGCCACTGTCGAAGATTATATGTACTTGTTGACAGCGGTTTGAGAACCATGTGTTTTCAAACAGATGTTGTATACACATATACCATGTGTATATAACATTAGGAAACAAATTTTAGGTTTTATATGAAGAAATAAAACTATAACATGTTAATCATAATTATCAAAATACTGCTAACATTAGAATAAAAAAATTAGTTAGGTTATTTATGTACATTGCATGCATTATTCATCAAAAGATGTATAATATGTTTATTAGTAATAAAGTTGATTGTAACCTACTCCAAATTTGTATATATTAAAGTCATAAAAATGTATAAATACAGGTGAAATTTATAAAGGTAGTCTTGCTTGTTAGGAATGAAGTTGATGTAGATGGGTAGGAAGTGTGGTGAATCGGAATGAGACGGCATGAAGACGATCAAGATATTGTGTTGCACCTTCTGGAGCGTGGCAGGTCACTACAACCAGCTGCTCTTCCAAAGACCTTTCACCTCGAAACATCTCCACGTTGGATAAGTGTGCTGTAATTCTGCCAGGTTTACTTTGACCTCTTAAACACCCAACTGGATTGAATTGATTTGAACCTTATCTCACGGTGAGATAACTCTTAGTTTTGTCACTACTAGTTTTTTTAGAAGATTTCGTCTACTCTTCTATAATTATTAAAGTCATTTAGTAATTCATAATTGAGAGCTATTTTTTTTAAATCCATTTATTTAGCATGCTCCATATATATATTACATGCAATCGAGTCTATTTAACAACAAAATATATTACATTAAGATTAAATTAAACCTTCCCTTATTTTAAATTAAACATTGAGATACATATTATCAAAGTTTTTGAAAGTCTATAAGATCTATGTATTTTTTAAAATTTTGAAACAGTTGACTGTTTTGCAGTTCATACTATTTGCTGGAGGCCAGCCACAGCCGGTTATTAATGTGAATTTCATAATAGAATGAGAGGTATTTATTACCTATATTGTTTGTATTCTGTATGAATATTTAATGAAATCTCTTTGGTTAATTTTTTTTATATTTCAAAAGTATTGGTTTGTACGTAAGTTATTAATACGACAATGGAGCTTTTCGAAGCAAAGTAACACATAATTGGTAACATGTTAAATATATCTAGTTAAGTTAGGGTGATTAAAAGGGAATTACTAAATACTTGGTAATATAAACTTGCCCTCTTCATAAACATACTTTTATTACCAGTAGTTCAATCTCCTTCAACTGCAAAAACCTCAGCTTCTTCTGAAAGGATTACTGCAACTGCTATTGTTTCTTTCCTTTTTGATTTACCTATGGAAATCCATTTTGAACTTTGATGAACCCAGTGGTATTTAATTGATAATAGTGTCAGATATCCCTTTTTTTTTGGCTTTAAACTTAAATGGCTCTAACCATAATTCTTCTTGGAGATATACCTTCCTCAAGTGCCCATTAGACAACTAAATTATTACATACCTTCAGAAAATTAATTTCGCGCACATTTGTTGAATATCTAACTCTTACAAAGGTTTCTAGTTATCTTTTGTCATCACATTTGACTTATTTCAAACAATCTGCACTCTTTATAAATGTTTCGTTCGTAAATTATTAAATTTCTCTACTAACCTATATCGCACCTAAAAAGGTAAATATTCTGCTGTTAAAATAAACTGCTGTTATTCTGTAGCATGAACAAACAGCTTCATTCAGTGAATAGAACAAGTGAAGAGAATTCGGTAATGAAAAATTTCCTAAGTATTTTCTACTCAAGTCATTGTAACAGAATCATAAAGCTTTGGTGTTTTCCACAATCAGTGTCATTAATGGTAAAAACAGCAATACCCAATAATATGACATAATATATATATATATATATATATATATGAAAAAGACAACACATAGAAGAAACGAGAAAACTTACTGGATCAATATTTCGAACTGAAGTTCGTCGTCAGGAAGAGAGTAGAAGGGAAGAAGAAGAGGAGGTACGTCCTTTCACGTGTACCAGTGGACTGCAAATAGAATATATATATAACTTTGAATTACACAAAGCACGACACAGAAAAGAGAATACAAAGAAAACTTACAGAATTCAATATTTTGAACTGTTGTTCGTCATCAGGAGAGTAGACTAGAAGAGAGGACGAAGTGAGAGAGATCTCCCCCACGTCGAAGAACGGAGCGCGAATGAAGAAATAAAGAGTCAACCGAAGAGAGCAGCACTAGCGTAAAAAAGGAGCTAGGCACTAAACGTCGGAGAACGGAGAAAGCAAAAACAATAGATAAAATTAAATATAAATTAAAAATTATAAATTAAAAATTAATAAAAAAGAAATAATAAAAAAAAAAATATAATAAAATAAAAAAAATATATATATGAATTATTTTATAAGTTAAATATATAATAAATATATATACTTTTTTATAATTTAAAAATATTAACGCTTCTGATTTAAACCGGGATCTGATCGGGCCCCATATACTATGGGGGCTCCTGATACAATCACGGTTTAAATATTGAAGCTTAAGCTTTTATGTTGTTCTTTCCTTTTATTTTTAACTTATATATTCATATATATATATTTTTTATTTTATTATATTTTTTTTATTATTTCCTTTTTTATAATTTTTAATAATGATTCGCGCTCCGTTCTTCGACGTGGGGAGATCTCTCTCACTTCGTCCTCTCTACTAGTCTACTCTCCTGATGACGAACAACAGTTCGAAATATTGAATTCTGTAAGTTTTCTTTGTATTCTCTTTTCTGTGTCGTGCTTTGTGTAATTTAAAGTTATATATATATATTATTGTTAAAATTTGCAACATCTACCTTCACTCACTATTTTATCGCAGGTGGCCTTATTAATTTTGCAAAGAAAAAATAATTTGTAATGTAATACTTAGTTTTTCTGTTTCAAAATTTATACTTCTGCCTATGAAAAAGGTTTTAAGTATAGACCGAAACATTGGGAATGAGAGCTTAATTTGAACATGAAGAACTGACCGAGTCCCTTCTAAACTTCATTTTTGTTTCTATTCCACGTTCGATACCTTTATCAATATTTTTATATATATGTATATATGCTGATCAAATCACAATATGAAATGGGGAAAAAAGACTAAAATCTTTTAACCGTAACAAGCGGTCTTCGTCAGAGTCAAAAACCGCACTCTTATTTTATATTGTGGTTTGATCATTGATTGTTATTTCACGTGTTTATGTGAAATCTTATTTTACATATAATCAAATGAAACGGTTCAATGAACTTGAAATAACAATACAACGAATGCAACACGAAGATAGACATAGATACAACTCACTTCTATATTTAAACAATTGCCGAAATATAGATGTGAGTAAAGTCTGAGTCTATCTTTGTGTTACCCCCAATAAAATTTATATTTATTCCAGACTAAATATTTTGCTGTAAACTACTTTTGTATATTTACATTGTAATACAAAAGTAGTTGAATCATTTTTGTCAGTTGTTGATTTTGAACGTTTATCTACTATATCAAGTAGAAGTTGGTAACATCTATTGGGTTCCTTAATTATCCTTCACATTGGGATTCAAATACGTCGTCAAGTTTCATCCCTAAGTATTAAAGCTGTAGCTGAAGAGTTTTTATGTGTTAAGTTGAGTAAACACTACACCAATTTTTTTTTAGTATTATTGTTTAAACTGATCCCCTAGCGGGCAGTAACGTCAGCCGTTTACCGGCTTTTTGTTTGATCGGTGATTCTACAGATTCTATATTGGGAGTCATAAATTTTGCCTAACTCAAGTGCATTTCGAGTAGGGATCTTTAACGAGTACCTCACATCGGACAGGCTTGGTACGGACGGCTTAACGTCCTCTCCGAGGAACGACGTACTCAGATTTATTCAACCCCGGACTACTAACCCAGAGGTGAGTACGTTAACCACTGAGCTAACCTGCTCCTCTTTTTGCGAGTAACTTTAGACTAATAATATTTTAGTTATAGTGATTAAACACTATTTAGTACACAGTGTTTGCAAATACAATTATTGCCAGTGATGGCTCCTGTATATGGGTTAGAGAGCTGCAAACCCCCCTAAATAGGCTTTCAAATGGCCCAAAAATACAACTGTTTCACGCTGACACCAGATTAATATTGAACTTACATGCTATGTTATACAAAGGGATGGTTGCTATCGTGTTTCCTTAATATTCCAAAAAAATTTGGAGGCATCATTGTAGATTCAAATATGAATACAAGCTTCATGTAAACTGTACGATAACTTAGGCTTGTCCAAATGATTAAGGAGTCATTTGATTAAGCACTACAGTGCTTGCAGCTCAAATGTAATACAACCTGGCAATAATGGCTCATTACTGTAAGTTTATAAACATTTCATTGACTTGTTTTATTATTCATATCATATATACATATATATTGTTATGATTATTCAATAGTACAAAAGTACAGTGTTATTCAGTTTTCGTTCATAGTAACAATGTTGTTTGCATCTCTGTATTGTCATTTTCCACGAGCCACCACAATTGTCTTTAAAAAGATGTTTGATTCAGATTACCTCTATAAACATTGACTAAATCCTAATGATTAAGCTTTTTTTTGCATTTTATTTCGTTTGATCTCAAGAAACTCAAGAACTAATTTTGCATAATGTAATTAGGATTTTGTTTGCTAAACTGATTTATATGCAATTTTAATAACACAGCACCTGCTAATTATTTTTCACTTGCAATGTAGATTACATGATTACCCACTTGAAGTGAGGTTGTTATTATTTTACTTTCAGTTATTTATTAAGAGATATTTACTCTTTAGCCTCACACCTACTATAATTAAGACTACAGAAGGAGGAGTCCTCATAAGAAATACTTCCTCTTCCTATTGGAGAGAGCTTTTACACTTCTGTTTCCATACAACAGAATGTTATTGTATTAACAAATAATTTAATGTTTCAATTTTATAAAAAAATTCCTCTCAAAGAAACTTTATTGTTTATAAATTTTTCAATATTTAACAGAATCTAAACACAAATACATTTTTTATTCCTAATTCCTAATTTATAGTACTTATTTGGAGCAAAAATTTATTGCACATTACTTTAGAAATTGTTGATGCCTTTAAAATGGGAGTTGACTAAATATTCCAAAGAAAAGAATTATACCAATATCAATTGTATTTTGTCAGATCAATATTGATTCTGGATAAAATTAATTTTATAACCAAACCATAGTTATTTAGTTTCTTATTTATCATATATGTCTAAACTATAGGGATCATTTTTGTGAAAATATAAGTTTCATTTATCAAAGAGATATACAATCGGACAATATGGTTGCGTTGCATACGATCCCGATGTGCCTGTAGCATGCCCCATGCAAATTTCTGCCGTAGGAAAAGTACTATAAAGTTATGATATCAATAACGCTATTATTACAGTTATTATACTACTATCATTTATGTTTCCTTTTATTAGTAATATTATTACGTTTCCCTCTAACCATGTGCAAAGCCCTTAATCAATGATTTTTAATTCAATAAAGTGTTTAATACAAAAATTATTATTTATCCAATATAACAATAAAGTATATATTCTAACAACAACTAATCTGAAGTCTTAAATGTAATATATAGTGTAAAAAGAAAAGATTGACCTATGCTCAAATTCCTTGACAGATAATTGAGTTTTAGTTTTATTTTAATGTTGACATCGTGTAGACGTTATATTCAAACTCATTATTATCATTATTATTCATTAGTTATTATCAAACTCATTGATAATAAATAATAATTTTTATTATTTTAGTGTGGTTATAATAATTTTATCAGTTATTACGAATTGAAATTATCATAAATATTAAACTAGGGATTTGAGTTTCATCGGACTCGTGTGCATCACAGCATTTCAATTTCGTACCAGTTTCAATAGCCTGAAAATTGCCTCTTTCTTCATCAAGATGTCTAAGAGGGTCGTTTGTTTAATAAATTTGCCATACTGGAGGTAGAATAGGTGGCCTTTATTTCTGTTATCCCTAGGCACGCTTGTCTTTCTAGGTTATTAAGGATAATTTGGGTTGCATTTTACAAAAGTGCACATGATATCATGGGTTTATCGTAGCAGTCAAAGTAATTTTCTACAGATAAATATATAGATTTGGCATAAGACCTTATAATCTAACAAAGAATGTCTTAGTTGTATAGAATAATAACAAAGGTTTTATTTTTAAATTAAGGTGATAAAACATTCTTCTCAGTGGGGTGCTAGGTAAGTATTACAAGATCAACGTTCTTAATAATGATCACATTAAACAGTTTTTCAGTCTAACAGTCTCAGTTTGTTGTTTTAAATATGGCTAAATTAGAGCAAAGATCTCTCACATGTAAGTGGAAGAAAGTATATATTTTGCAAATGAAAATGTGCAAATTTGCCATATTTATAAATTGAAAACTAAATTCAGCATAAAATATGCCTTATATTTGATAATTGTTATTTCCATTTCAAATATTTTAATTATTTAAATTTTTTAATATACTAATAAATTATTTAATAATTTCCATGTAAAAAAATAATGTTATTTCCATTTACTACATGTTTTTGGTAATAGAACTTTCAAACTGGACTCATTATAACTCTTAAATAAAAGCTTTCATGGAGTTATTTTAATGACGAGTCCCATTTTATTAATAATAATAAAAGGGGAATAAAAGAGACTCACGTGGTCTAAATTCGGTAATTATTAATTTTCTCTAATAGATAAGATAACTTTTAAATGGTATTTTAATTGGCAAGTAAACAGAGTTTAAATAACTCTGTTGCACAAGTGCATAAAACTGCACTTGGTTACCTCCATCCTTTAGTATACTGTGATTTTACTCATTACTTTCTTGCTTACTTCCTTACAAAGTTAAGCACTTAAGAACTAAGACGATTTGAAAATTGGACGAATTGCCATTAAATGGAAGCCAATTATAGATTAACGAGGAAATCACAAAACAGAGCTCGTTTGGTGTTGAGAAGAAAGTTTATGCAACAATGCTGTGTGGTTGTATTGCGGCTGAAGGCGATTTAGCAGTAAGACGCGTGCAGTACTGACTGGGTCGTGCTCGCCTTGCGTCACTCAGTTATCAAACAGCTCATTGAAAGTGAACACCTGATAATGATCCAGATTCTCAGATCTAATACCCTCCTCCCGGGAACTTTACTCGTGGGTTTTGATTTTCGAGGCAGTAAATTACCTGTTGTTAGGGATACAGGTGTTCCATCAAGACTTGTAATGGTGCAATCATAACTATACCATCTCTGGAAAACAAAATAACTATATTAAACTATATTCTAAATGAACATATCATAAGACTTATGTGTTATTAATTTTATCGATTGCTATACTTAATGTATATACTATCATTTGTCCACTTATGACACAAATGAAATCCATATTTATGTCTCAGGAAATAAATGTCAGATCTGTAAATGATGAAGCTCTTCGACTCATCATTAGGTGGACCTCAACATTCTCCAAAGAATATGAAGTACATTGAGTAGGAAACAATAACTGCTCAAATTCAATCAAACTAACGAGAGTATACATATTCATAGAGATCCGAGTCTCATCTTTTTACGCATTGTCTTATGTTACCTTTCCTACTTCAAGTGCAGCTCTTGTTTCAAAATAAGTTCTAATAGAATGGTTGAAAACTTTGGTAGAACAAATAAACTTTTTATTATCTTGAAAATTAAAGATTTTTCTTAACACCAGAATAATATTCTTTTATCATTAGTTCAATGATGAATTAAACGTATACATATTTTGATGTTTCTTCAAAAAAGCATATACGCCTTCTCAACTTTTGCAACAATTGCTGTTTAACAGATAATTCCCTGACCCAATATTGAAATAACTATTCACCATAGGGATAGTTTTAATGCTTGCATTAAATTTGGTTACTCTTCGTCTTTCCAGAAATAGAACTGAATAGTCCTTATTTCTATACCGGGAAGGGATCCATTACTGCAACTTGCTTAACTTATTATCATTACATCGAAATTTAGCCCATTGGGCTAAATCCTCATAAAAATTCACCTTCACTGTCAACACTCTAAGAATCTTGATGTATACCGACATTTTCATCCACGAACATAATATTATTTTATTAAGTTATCTTTAAACGTCTTGGTGAACGGATCAACTCACCAAGTTTTAAATACCACTTAGTGGTATGTACTAGTCCTACCTTCTGAGGACCGGAAGAACAAATAGTAAAATAATTTTACTTATGTAAAACTGACAAGGCTAATCTTTACCTACGGAGTAACATCTTGGTTTAAGCTAGAGGGTAGTTAATTAAACGCACTTGCAAGTTATTATTCAGCATATTGATCTCTGGCTGGACCCACCACGGTATGAACTGTCCATTGTAAGGTTAAGTTGGATTGTTTCTCCAAGTTGGTCCGCAGGATGACAAGAAGAAAGCCCACAGCACTACAGATTACTACAACATTCTAGATTTTGAAGTCCAAGGACCCTTGCTTTAGGATGTTCAATAGGAGAGAATATCTAGACATCAGAGCTATTGCTTTAACAACTGTTTAAGGGATTACTTTAACAACTGTTTAAGGGATATCCTTCCTAAAATTGGAGCTGACCAGTTCTTCCGTGACCTACCTCCTGGCAGGATTAGGATCTGGCTGAATCAGGAGTAATCAGAATGCGGAAACTACGAATTATTAATTATAGAAGTATAATTATAATTTTCATGAGTACATTCTATAATTATGAGTTAATTTCCATATTTTTATTATTATTATATAACTATTTTCTTTCCTATTACCAATGTTATTATAAATGTTTGTAATATTTTTTTACTACTCCTATAAGTTATAAGGTAGGATAACTTACCATATGAGTTTACCATGGATTTCATGCCCATTTGTGATTTTGGATTCTACTTTTTTTAATAACAAAATTCTAGTTCTTTTTGATAGCAGAAAGTTCAGTTTTTCATAAAAAGAGTAATTGATTCTGAAAGATTGTGAGCATGATACTAATTACAGTGTTTTTAAGTATGGAATGGTTTATACAGGGGTCGGCAACCTGCGGTTCTTCAGTCTCCTTGTAGTGGCTTACTTTGCCCTCAACAAAAAAACACACAAATTAATGAAGGTTATTTCATAATTTTTTTATATGCATATTAGTATTTTTTTAATTATCTCCACAGTTATCTTGGAATTTGAGTGTTCTGATTAGCGGCTCCAGACTATTTTTCTTAGCTAAATGGATGCGAAATTACTCTTGTACAAAGGTTGATGAACCATGGTTTATAATATAATGTTGATATATCTTATATTTTTTGAACCGATAAATTTAATAATTTTTTGTTTTACATTATACACCTGGTATATTTACTTTACTATAAATTAGTATAGTAATTATGATAAAATTCGATTTTGAGGCAGTTGCATGTTTTGAGACCCCAAAAGTCAATTTTTGGAGGTTTTTTGAATGATATCTGTGTGTGTGTGTATATACACACACACGTATGTGTATACATACGTATGTGTATGTGTATGTGTATACACACGTATACACACACTCGTATGCTCTATTGTTTTTGGCAGTATTGTATTATGAAAAAATCACTTCTTAGACAAAATTTGATTTTAGACATTTTTATTTTTAAACTGGTAGATGATATAGCTCAAAAAACGACAGTTCTTTAAAATGGAAAGGTGTTTTTGTAACAAAATGTAAAATTTTGATTTATGATTAATTCCGAAAGCTAATGAAATTGCAGCCAAAAATAAATCCTTTAGAAGGTATGAACTCAATATTTTTTTGTTGCAATTTTACACAGACATAAAGGGGCGTTATGGTACATTTATGAGTTTAGAAAAAGTTTTTTTTTTTTATTCTTAACAGCTAAGTAAAGAAAAATAAACTTCTGTAAAAAAATCTTAAAATTTGAAAGCAATAACAAATAAATTAAATAAATTTCGATTCTTTCAAAAAGCATCAAACATTGAAAACTCATTTTAAAATAATGGACTGGCTGTCGATTATACGATACATTGGTTGTTTTGTCAAGAAATTTTCAACAGCATCACTCTAACAGAATTGCTATATATAGGTATATTAAAAAACGTTTGAAGGTCTTATAAATAGTTTGTATTATATTCATATTATAAATATTCATATTATAAAAACAATAAAATTCTTAAAACTAAAAAACAAACGATAATCAACTATATATGATGATTTACAGTGCGTGATGGATGGTTGACTAACAAAAATTTTGTAATTAATTTACACGTACCCATTAAAAAATCTTGATGTCAAAAACTTCTGGTTTATTTAGAAGCATTATGGCTTTTAGGTAATAGAGTAAATTACTGTTCCTTTCTTTATTATAAAAGGCTAATATTTTTAAATAATTTCTTAGATGATTCTATATATGTAAAATTTGAATTAGGTATTATTGTGCTATGATTATTTCATAAGCTTAGAGTATTGAAAAAATAATGTTGTATTAAAAGTAACAACTATTAGGTTTTATCAGTAGTAACATTAGATTTGCGTAAGTAAGCATCTTGACAAGGTGTAATCTAAATATTGAACGGGTGGGTATTTAGGAAGCTTTTGATAACAGACCCTAGAATTCCAGTTAATCAGAGCTAATAATTATTTAATACAAAACTCTAGAGTGAATGACAACAGTCTAATGAAAGGACAATTAATTTATATATAATATCCAGGACAATTAAAATTGCCACCAGTAAAGACAGTCCAGAGGGAGGTTTTCTAAGACTCTAATAGTGGTAATTACTTGTGAATGACCCTTTGGATACTCTACAATTGAAGACTACGGCATGGGAGGGTATGGAGATAACATTGTGGTGGTAATAGCAGGAATGCTTGATTGTACTGTAGGAGCTTATGTACCATATCCATATCTCAGCTACATCCTTTTTTGACTATGTAGGTAATTTTCTGGGATATAAAGGGAAGAAAACCTTTGAACCAATGATGTCCAAATTGAATAATAAGATTCTCATTTTTTAGCAAATATTCACAATCAAATTTTAATATAAAAAGTTAGTAAAATTATTTAAATATTCTTGGGTAGTTTTTGATCACTTTATCGGACTTAACTCTGTGTTTGCACGCTTCTATTGTTAATTACGTGATGAACAGATCTAAATCGATGAGTTGCTAAACTATGTGTACCTCTAAATCTGTAGAATCTATGTAGTATAAGAACTTTATACTTTATACAAGTATAAAGACGGTGAAACATAATTAATTGATAACATAATGTTCAAATTAAGTTATTTTAAAAAAAAAGACTTCTAGGAAAATCTGAAATTATATAGTTGATTAATTCTATTAGTTAATATAATCACAAATTCTATTCCCTATAACTTTTGTTCCAAATATTTTTCTCTATGACGTCATTTAATACCTTCGAAATTTGAAGGTAAAAGGTAAAAGTAATATTATAAAATTAGCGTTTGTTATTTTGTACATTTTACCATTCACCAATATGTAATGCTGGAATTTTACAAAAACGATTTTTTCTTTTCTTTTTTTCAATGAATTCCAACAATATATGTGAAAATAGAAATATATTACAAGTGACATTGACATTGATAAGTGACATTTGATAACACTGATTACTGATTACATTGATTACACTTATGAGATCTCTATGGAAAATATAAAATAAAAGACTACAAAAACAGAATAACTATTATATATATATATATATATATATATATATATATATATCATATAATATTGTACAATGGCAGCAGGTCTTCCCTTAAGCATATGTTATTAAAATAAGCAGCAGCTTCTGCATTGACCTTTTTGCCAATGATTTTGCCAACCTTCTTTGGAAGCTACCAGAGTCTCACCGCAAAGTGATACGAAAACTAGAGAGTGTCAACAAGAAACTGGTCAATGCAGAAGCTGCTGCTTATTTTAATAATATATATATATATATATATATATATAAAGATTTCACATAAACACGTGAAATAACAATCAATGATCAAACCACAATAAGAAAATGGAAAAACAAGACTAAGATCTTTCAACCGTAACAAGCGGTCTTCGTCAGAGTCAAATCCAACTTCTCAGCCAGTTGGGTTTTTGACTCTGACGAAGACCTCTTGTTACGATTGAAAGACCTTAGTCTTGTTTTCCCATATCCTTATTGTGGTTTGATCATATTATATATATATATATATATATATAATATATATATATAATATATATTATGACAATGAATGCAATGAATAGTTCACTCCAATAAACTCCTCAGATTCATGCTTTTTGGGACTTTCATGGATTGTAAAGAGAAGAAATTCTTTGAACCATGGGGTTAAAATTATGGTAAAGACATTTGTGAACGATCTATAAGAAGATATGATTACGTCGTAAACTATTGGAATCTCGAGGACTGAATGATTTGCTTATTCAGCATGTAAAAGAATTGATAAATTTTTAAAGGACTTTGGAATGATGGGATCGTATTCCTTCTGGCAAATTGAACGCTTTGTTGGATACTTACCGGTTAACGGAAGTCCAATTATTTAACAAATACACTTATCAGTTAACGGCAATGTTTAACAAGCAAATAACAAAGTATAAATAAATATAAATCTAAATATATATATATCATAAAAATATAAATATGTAATATAAAAATAAAAAATAAAATATAAATTTTAAGAAAGTAATATTTTGTTATTTATAGATTCTAGGACTGTTATTTTGTATAACATAATGATTTTATTTTTGCTTTGATTTAATAACGGCTTTTAAATGATTGGCTTCCCATTAATTCATAAGCAACTTTATTACCATACCTCCATTTCGCAAGGCTAAAACAGGCGCGATAACAGTCTTATAAAGTACATAAGTCATTAATAATAATTATAAGTCATTGCTGGTGGTTAATGTTGAAGGTTGATGGGTGAAGTATATGCTTGTAGCGTCTTTTTGTTCTTTTCTATCGATTTTAGTAAGGGTAGAATAAGTATACATCTGTCAGGGTGTAGTTCTAATCATTTGGTGGAAGTGGACAGTATGCTAGGAATACGGTTTCGGTGAGCACGTATCTGCTGCAATGTGAATGTTATATGAACACCCTTCTGTTCATTGATGCATATTCCCTATCTCCACAGACAAGGATTTATTATGTTATATGTTCCTCAATATCTCTGGATATCAAAGTGTATATGACCGTATGAAGAGATTCTGGAATATTATATGCCTGAAAAGGATACAGAAGAGGCCCAAGTGTATTTTAAACAAAATAAAACTTCTCAAATTCTACGTTTCCAGAGTAGAAAGACAATGTTGTTAAATTAGCAAGTTTCAACCATCCTGGAACAAAAGTGATGTAATAAACCTTTGGTTTATTTACTGTGTCCCAAATCTGAGTTTGTTGCTATAATTTTGAACAAATGTGGCTTTAGGTATGGCTTTTGTCTCAAAAATGAACGAATAAAATGAAATAAAATAATGATTTTGTCTGTACATTGCTCAGAACTGACTCATTTCAAGTTTTCTTTACGTTTCATACATTGGAGAAACCGAATCCACCCTTAGAAAAATTTCTGTCGGTTTGTCGTGTTTGTCCGCAAAACTTTGTCACAGGTAAACTCAGCTACCATAAGACATATAAAGCTGAAACTTTTACAGTAGATTTGTGTAGGTCTAACTTAAAATATAGGCTATGAATTGATTGGAAATTCAACGTAGAAGTGAAGTTATGGACGTTTAACGGAAAAATGTTTGTCACAAGTAAACTCAGCCACCATAAGACATAGCAAGCTGAAACATTGACACTGGATTTGTGTGGGCCTAACTTAAAATATGGGCTCTAACTAGATTATTAATTCAATACAGAAGCGAAGTTATGGGGCTTTTAGCTGTATTTTCCTAACTTCACAGACAAGTTTGTTTTGAAAATACACAGGTGTGGCAAGTAGGTATTGTTAGTTGATTTTAATTTCAATTGAGCATATGAATATACTAGCAAACGTACCCGTCTTTGACGGAATCAAAAATTCTATTATACTTGGTATTCTAAAATATAAATTATAGTATTATACTAATACTACAATTAGAAGTTATAGAATAGTAGAAAATACCATTATTAGTACAGTGCTAAGCAAATGCCTCTGTATACAAAGATTAGATTTTAAGTTAGACATACACAAATCTACAATCAATGTTTCAGCTTTATATGTCTTATGGTAGCAATATTTTTTGGACAAACCGACAGACAGAAATTATTCTAAGGGTACATGTGGCTACTCTGAACTATGAAACGTAAAGAAAACTTGAAATGAGTTAGTTCTAATTAACGTGCTCCCAGTCAAAAGCTAGCACGCAAGCCACTGGGCTACTCTGGTTCCATACCTTACTTTATTACCAGTGTTTATATTACGCAAATATTAAATTAAAAAAAAATATTTTTGTTGTATTTATTTATAATACATTTGCACTACTGTCATCGGCGATCAAGCAAGCTACTGGCTACCCTGGCTAGATCCCTTTACTTTATTACCATCTTTTATATTATCCACATTTTAAATTCAAAAAAATATTTGTTTGTTACATTTATTTATAATACATTTGCACTACTGTCATCGGCGATCACGCAAGCCACTGGGCTACTCTGGTCCCATACCTTACATTATTCCCAGTGTATTTATTAAGCAAATATTAAATTAAAAAAAAGTTGACAGTTATATATAATACGAGTACATAGCAAACGTACCCGTCTTTGACGGAATCAGAAGTTCCTGTTTTGGTTTATTGCCGTGTGCCTATGCCTTTTGGCTATACCACTGAGGAATCAGAAGTTCTGTCATTTTTGGTATTTCAAAATGTCATTAGAAAATATAGAATAGTAGAAAATACCATTATTACTACAGTGTTAAACAAATGTCTCCAGCTATTACACTACATTAGCTGTCTGTCCTTCAGGTTCATGGTAGAAGAAAGAGTTGAAACCTCTGACCGTTGAGCATGTAAACTACATTTGACCATGTGAGAAAAACTTGGTTTTGCTACCTTGTATTCCTGCGTTAGATGAAGTCTCCCTTTGCGACTTAGTTAACGTCATTGCGAAATAGACTCTGACCGGAATTTGCAATCATTTCAACGTAAACAGACAGTGGCTCGGAATCAATGGTATGTGAAGTATACACACAGACTCCCCAATACCACATCCAGTCATTATGTCCGCCTCTATGGCATATCTGTGTAGAGCACGAACTCAGAGTCGTGTCCCGTTGCACAGTTTTGGGGCACTCATGTTTCGTAACATGAAATTTGTTTCTGCTACTAAATTGCAGCATGATTGGTGCTCTACTTTAAGTTTTTACTCATGAGCAGGCAGTCCAGGAGAAATAAATTCAGAGTCAAGAAATTCAATTAGATAATGAACTATTCACTAATCTTCATCACTAATCCAATCTCTTTACTGACTTGTAAGTTCTTTCCTCGGCTTCATATAGCGTAAGAACTTGTTTGTTGATTTCTTATGTCTGTTCATATTAAGGGCTGAGAATTGCTCGTTTACAAAACATTTATTCTCAATAGATAGTACATCCTTAACTCTGTGAAACACCATTACGCAATATATTCATATGCTCAATTGAAATTAAAATCAACTAACAATACCTACTTGCCACACCTGTGTATTTTCAAAACAAACTTGTCTGTGAAGTTAGGAAAATACAGCTAAAAGCCCCATAACTTCGCTTCTGTACTGAATTAATAATTTATTTAGAGCCCATATTTTAAGTTAGGCACACACAAATCCAGTGTCAATGTTTCAGCTCGCTATGTCTTATGGTGGCTGAGTTTACTTGTGACAAACATTTTTCCGTTAAACGTCCATAACTTCACTTCTACGTTGAATTTCCAATCAATTCATAGCCTATATTTTAAGTTAGACCTACACAAATCTACTGTATAAGTTTCAGCTTTATATGTCTTATGGTAGCTGAGTTTACCTGTGACAAAGTTTTGTGGACAAACCGACAAACCGACAAACCGACAAACCGACAAACCGACAGAAATTTTTCTAAGGGTGGATTCGGTTTCTCCAATGTATGAAACGTAAAGAAAACATGAAATGAGTCAGTTCTAAGCAATGTACAGACAAAATCATTATTTTATTTATAAAGATTGCGTATTTGACATCATTGAAATGGTGTTTCACAGAGTTAAGGATGTACTATCTATTGAGAATAAATCTTTTGTAAACGAGCAATTCTCAGCCCTTAATATGAACAGGCATGAGAAATCAACAAACAAGTTCTTACGCTATATGAAACCGAGGAAAGAACTTACAAGTCAGTAAAGAAATTGGATTAGTGATGAAGAAGCAGTTGATTATCTAATTGAATTTATTGACTCTGAATTTATTTCTCCTGGACTGCCTGCTCATGAGTAAAAACTTAAAGTAGGAGAACCAATCATGCTGCAATTTAGTAGCAGTAACAAATTTCATGTTACGAAACATGAGTGCCCCAAAACTGTGCAACGGGACACGACTCTGAGTTCGTGCTCTACACAGATATGCCATAGAGGCGGACATAATGACTGGATGTGGTATTGGGGAGTCTGTGTGTATACCACACTTACCATTGATTCCGAGCCACTGTCTGTTTACGTTGAAATTATTGCAAAGTCCGGTCAGAGTCTATTTCGCAATGACGTTAACTAAGTCGCAAAGGGAGACTTTATCTAACGCAGGAATTCAAGTTAGCAAAACCAAGTTTTTCTCACGTGGTCAACTGTAGTTTACTTGCTCAATAGTCAGAGGTTTCAACTGATTGTTCTTCCATGAACCTGAAGGACAGACAGCTAATGTAGTGTATACAGAGGCATTTGTTTAACACTGTACTAATAATGGTGTTTTCTACTATTCTACAATTTCTTATTATAGTATTAGTATAATACTATAATTGACATTTTGGAATACCAAGTATAATAGAATTTTTGATTCCGTCAAAGACGGGTACATTTGCTAGTCATTAATAAGTTTAACCTAAGCAGTATGCTGCCTGGGCTTGAACAAATATTGAAGTTACTACAAACGTAAATAACCCAAATACGATATCCATATTAACATTAATATTACGAATTTTATTAATCACAAGAGAACAGATAACTTGTATTTATTTCTCTAAGAAAGCAAGTTCCCTTTGTTTCCTTTTCCTGCACTATACGCCTTTAAAATACCTCTCTTGCCTCCCTCCCATCTCAATACATCACCAGATTCCCTATATCACTTGTTTCAGTTTCAGTGAGACTCTAAGGAAACCACATGTTCTGACTTCATAAAGAACTTTGTCACATTTCTGATTTTATGAGTGTGGTTTGGACCTTGATTTTTATTTCATGTGTTCACAGTTTAATTATGTTATATATATTATATATATATGTATATATATATATATATATATATATATATATATATATGTTTTATTAAAAATTATGCCAATTTTAACTTTTGTTCTTTTCCGGGTTAATTTTTCATGTTTTCTGACTATGGATTTCCACCTTTCTGGTAAAATATAAAGTAATTCACCAAAAGATTTATTCTTGACTTCCATTTTATTCACTAAACAAGTTTTAACCATAACAAACAAATTAACAATACATACAAATTATATACGACGTTTCGGTCAGCTCTGACCATCTTCAGGGACTAATAACTAAATCATTAAATCTTATTAAATTAACCCGGAAAAGAACAAAAGTTAAAACTGGCATAATTTTTAATAAAACATGTTTGATTGAAGGTCTGCTCCCAAAATTCACAAATATATATATGATCAAACCACAAAATGAAATGAGAAAACAAAACTAAGATCTTTCAACCATAACAAGCGGTCTTCATCAGAGTCAAAAACCAACTGTTTGGGTTTGGGTGTCAGTTGGGTTTTTGACTCTGACGAAGACCGCTTGTTACGATTGAAAGATCCTAGTCTTGTTTTCCCATTTCATATTGTGGTTTGATCATTGATTGTTCTTTCACGTGTTCATATGAAATCTTTTATACATTTATGAGTTGACTGTCGTCTCTCGGTCAATTTACTTCTTCTCCTGAGGACGACCGCCATTACGGTCGAAATATTGAAAAGTGAGTCTTTGTTATGTTTCTGTCTAGGTGTTACAGTTTATTTTAAGTATATATATATACTTTTTCGTTGGAAATACGATCCAAAACGGACAAATATAGTTCAATATAGAAAAAGAAACATAGAGAAATCAAAAGAACACACTTACAGTCTCTAATTTTTGGTGTGAACCGTCTTCAGGAGAGATAAGAGAGGGAAACCGAGCGCACTGGTTTTAGTGTGCGCTCGGTTTCCGAGACTGTAAGTGTGTTCTTTTGATTTCTCTATGTTTCTTTTTCTATATTGAACTCTATATATATATATATATATATATATTGTGGATATTTTCGGGCGGAAACACCAATTTAGAGGATATTTATTTTCTCTCTATATTTATAATATTTACAGCGATACCTCCAAAACTGCATTACATCAGTAACAGGAAACACATTTCATAAAACAGTTCACAACACACTGCTAGATCTGGCCAGATCGTTTCGTCGGCGGCGATACTGCAAAGCAGAGTTATGCATGGCATGGCTGCAGAGCATAGGCATGGCGAGTTGATGGATTAAGGGCGAGAGACGATTCCAAAAGGTAAAGATGGCGACAACAACTGGTTGAGATGGCGAAAACAGCTGGTTCTTAAGAACAGCTGGTTCTTACTGACTTGCGTCAGTGTTGCCGCTACATCACACCTCCCCCAGCGGAGAAGTTAACCTTCGAAGCGTGAAAAACGAACGAGCCGTCCGGAGCGAGTAACTCGAGGTGGTGGATCGTCCGTTGGCTTCATCGAGGCGTTGGTTGAATTTCAGGTGTTCGATGGACCTGGAGGCGAGTTACCAGGTGTTCGATTGGCCTGGAGGCGAGTTACCAGGTGCTGAGTTGGCCTGGAGGCGAGTTACCAGGCGTTGAGTTGGTCTGGAGTTGAATTCCCAGGTGTTGAGTCGACCTGGAGGTGAGTTACCAGGTGTTCGATTGGCCTGGAGGCGAGTTACCAGGTGTTCGCTTGGCCTGGAGGCGAGTTACCAGGTTTTCGATTGGCCTGGAGGTGTGTTACCAGATGTTCGATGGGCCTGGAGGCGAGTTACCAGGTGTTGAGTTGGCCTAGAGGCGAGTTACCAGGCGTTCGATTGGCCTGGAGACGAGTTACCAGGTGCTGAGTTGGCCTGGAGGCGAGTTACCAGGCGTTGAGTTGGTCTGGAGGTGTGTTACCAGATGTTCGATGGGCCTGGAGGCGAGTTACCAGGTGTTCGATTGGCCTGGAGGCG
The DNA here is from genome assembly GCA_026182355.1 of Hermatobates lingyangjiaoensis. Lineage (NCBI taxonomy): Eukaryota > Metazoa > Arthropoda > Insecta > Hemiptera > Hermatobatidae > Hermatobates > Hermatobates lingyangjiaoensis. The sequence continues at coordinate 1,492,307 of JAPFBL010001936.1, read as the reverse complement.
AGTTACCAGGTAACTGGTAACTGGTAAAAGTATCACCCGTTCTTCAGATTCAAATTAAACTCTCATTGCCAACGTTTCGGTTTTTATTTAAAACCTTTTTCATAGGCATACAAAACAGAGGAAATATAAGAAATAATTCAAAAATCAAACATACATAAAAATCACAATTAGTTACAAATAAGAAATTACAATAGACATTTTGACAATTGGTTAAAATGTAACTAATGCGACTAATAAACATTATTAAAACAGTCTAAAATTTACATCAAAACTAAACATAACTTTGTACCAACAGGTTTCCCTTAAACCTGATGCTAAAGTACGAATATAAGAAAAAAAAAATCAAACACACGGAGTATATAACAAAGAAAGTATACGTTAGGAAAATAATAATTTTCTTGAAATATATGAAAGATAAGAACAAAATTGAATATTAATATAATATATAATGCTCTGTTAAAATAAAATATACGTTAAAATTGGAATAAATTAATACTGCAAAAATACTCATAAGAATATAAATATGTCAATAAAATAATAACTAATACTAATAAATAATTACTAATGATTAGGAAGAATGAGTTAAATGGTGCTAAACGATAGATGTCCCACAATACTCTCTAGTTTGTAACTCTTCATTTTCCTGAAGGGATCGATTCCTGAATACCCTCAACTGCCAATAGAATGTTAATTCAAATTCTAAGGCTCAAGTAGGGTCAAGCACATAGTACTTTCCAAAAAGACAGAATTTTCCTGTGAATTGAATGTAATAATACCTCAACACAATGGGCCAACCTCAAGCTCAAATATAATGGCCTCTATCAAGTACAAGTCGTTATGTAACTGCGGCCAATGACCTCAAGAAATTGGTCTGTTCGGCAGTTCTTATGCTATAAATTTTTCTTAAAAATTGAAAATGATTGGGTGGGTATTATTTTAACTTGATTAAAAAACTGATGCTGTTTAAACATAACCAATCTCTATAAATGAATTAGATAATCTATGTGTTTATAAATATGTTTGCTTATAACAAATTGAATGTGAACAACTTGGATTTTTGAATATTAATAGTAGAGATTTTTAATACAGTTTTTTTTTTTGAAGGAACATAAATAAATTCATCAAGCCTGGTTCTTCGGGTAAGATTTCAAGCGTTCCAATCAAGAAGACATGAAAGTGATTCATGGTCTACCAAATTGGACATCGCTTCAATTTGATTACTGCCTTTCACTTTGTAATTTATCGTTGTATATTGAACAGGAATCCCTCTATTTCAGATTGCATAAAAAGCATTCTCACGAGTTTATTCTTAAACATCTTTAATTTTAAAATAACAGAAATTTTACTTACTATTTTCATTATCTCATTACTAGAAGAAATTAACCATTTTTATTTAAAATCCAAAATAGATTTATTAAACAATTATAAACGAATCTGACATAAACAAATGAAGTTGAGATGTGTAATAACAATAGTTTCAATGTTAAAACTATTGCTTAGAAAATACAAAAAAATAAGTATTGATTCCATGAGTGATAAATTACTGTCAAAATATATAATTTTTAAAAAATAGCTCAAATTATTTCGGAATAGCACAATTCTAAACATTCTATATTCTCGAAGTTGATGAAATTTAGTTAAACTTGATTAGATTTGACGTTAATCAACAATAGTCGTTCTAACGTAGTGCAATTAGTTATTATGTGGTACTTACTCATTGTAGGGTAAAAAGCTAATAAAATAGTTTCCACATATAAAAATGTAATCGTATAAACAACGCGTTTCGAACACGTAGTGTTCTTCTTCAGGCATTAACTAAGGGTGAGTGTATGTAGTACAACTGTTTTACCACAGACTCTGAAAGAAGAACACTACGTGTTCGAAACGCGTTGTTTATACGATTACATTTTTATATGTGGAGACTGTTTTATTAGCTTTTTACACTACAACAATAGTTGTATTATTGTTATATATGTAAAAACTCTATTTTGAGTATATTCAAAGAAAGTTATGAATATGTGTTATCGGAATAACGCTCAGGGATTGATGTTAATTAGCCAATCTAGACATTAGTTAGATTCAGGTAAGTAATTAATATTGCAGCTCAAGCCATCTGTATGTAGGCAGTAGATAGCGTGAACAAGTACCAGTAACTTTTCTGTTCTTCCTGTGTGCTCAAATTGCAGATTTTCAATATGTAATAAAATCCGTTGTAATAATATTATACAATATTATAATTACAAACATTTAATACTGTCTAATATTAATTAGAACATTTAAACACGTGAAATAGGTTCTTGTATTTCTTTGATAACCCCTATTGTAAAAGTTAAGTTATTGTAAAAGTTAAAATGCAATCAAATCGTCATATGTGTTTTATAATAATTTAAAATTAATTAGTAACTAATAATACATTGAACGTTACTAATATGCTTTCCAATGTTTACATTTGGTGTCTGTAATGTATTTTTGTATTATTCATATGAATTTTGTTATAAACATTTTTTTAATGATTACAGACAAAGTTTAGAGTAATTTCTATTCTAAATATCTTTGGAAGTATATTTTATACAAACATATAAAATATCCTGCATTTTCTTGTTTTTTTTCATCTAAAAATACTGTTGAAACGAAGCTTCTTCAATTGTTTTTATTGAATTTTTAAAATTAGTAAAATGTGAATATGATACAGAATGAGAGTTTGTTGAAAACTGCAAGGACAAATCCCCTAAAGTTAAGATGACTATTCAAGGAATATTTTAATATTTCAGTATTAAATTTTTGTTCCGAAGCACCTGCATCGAATGTATATATAGATGTCTACCAATGATCAAACCACAATAAGAAAATGGGAAAACAAGACTAGGATCTTTCAACCGTAACAAGCGGTCTTCGTCAGAGTCTTGACGAAATAACAATCAATAATTGATTGTTATTTCACGTGTTTATGTGAAATATTTTTATAGATGTCTACGTGCAAATTGCATTTGTGAAATCATACCTGTTTTACTGCTAGGTAAATAACAGTAAGAGAGGGAGAGAGAGTCGTAAACAGAGGTGACTCAGAATTCGCCGAACAAGGGTGGAGGTCACTTCCTCGCAGGAGCGGTCCGGTGCCAAATGTGTACCTCGGTCGACGCATCCAGATCAACGCTTGCGCAAGTCCTTATGCAACTTGAAAGCACTTTCTTCGCAGCAATAAGGAAACTTCCAGCTTTGGCAGGCCCAATCCCTTGCACGACTCCACTAACCTGCTTACACTGTCCTACCTATTTAGCATTCTACAACATCAATCACAAACTAGACTGCATTCGTTTCTGTTCCATGATTTCTACAAATTTAGTCTCATGAATTATTCATAGTTAGATAGACTCCTATGAGGGTAGATTTATAATTAATTTGAAGAATTGTAAAGTACAATTACAATTTTACTAACAGCTATAATAATTCATGTAAATAATGATTATTTTCATTAAAAAAAATGTGATATACATCAATTTTTTTACTAATAAGTTCAACATTAAGAAGTGACTTCGTAAATATTATGCATTACTACCGTTTAAACAAATAAACTTCTTTGCTTAAGATATACTCGTACAAATATCTTGGTAACTAATATTATTGGTCACTTATTATTTTTTAACCAAAAAAATATTATTTGTACAGAAAAAATGTTAGAAAAAATTAAAGTGAAGTTAATATACCAATAGACTTCATTTGGATGAGAGAGAATAGTTAGACAAACTTTTGAGTTTATCTTAGAGAATTCTTTGAAATTGAATTGAAAAAGATAAACCTGGAACACCTCTGTCGGCATTTTACTTATATGAAGTCCACCCCAACCTTTTTATGACTGACATTGGATAAGAAACAAATAGATCAGATGGTAAACTTGGTAACTTTAAACATTGTCAATGCAAATAAAACACTTCTTTCTCCATTTAAAGTATATTAGATATTTTATGTTAAATGAATGAAATGTATTGTCCTAACTTAACATATCTAGAACATCTTCATTTATTTAAAATTATTACAGCAGATATCCTAAACAGATTATTTTTAACCCTTTTTTATTAATAGAGCATAATAAACCAGTAATAAAAAGAATAAACATACGTATCAGCCTTCAAGCAACAGTAACATATTAATAAATGGGATTAAGATCACTAGTAAAAGTAACATTCTTTATCAGAATCACAAGTTAAATTTATCATTCTGATAGTTTCAGATGTGGGCATATACTTAGTCAAAACAAAAAACCTTATTCTAATTTTGAATTGTTTACTGATATAAAGTAAGTTCTATAATTTAAAAAAAATGAGCTCTTATATATGTTTATAAATTCTTAAATAGTAAAGATGTTCATTGTGATATCCTGTTTTAAATACAAAGAAATATCACAATAAACAACGTTGTAATGAAAGAAATCACAACAAGTCATACTGTTCTTCAAGTTAGCTCATTGTCAAAGTACTAAAAAAATTTTCGACAAAGACTTTTTCAAAATTAAATTCCTCGATTTTATTGTATATATACATAGATATAAAATTATATATAAATGTATATATTAGGTTTCAAAACTATTAAGAAATAAACAATCATTAAATATTTCGATATCTGTCTTCAGGATAAGAAGAGACAAACTCAAGTATCGAGGAAGTCTTTGCTCACAGCTTATCAGCTTGATACCTCTTCTCTTGAAGATGACGGATATCCAAATAATCAAGTGAATTATAATATGATATTTTAAGCAATGATACCAAAAATAAAAACTGTTCTTCACCAAGTTGCTTACTATTACTTTTCATTAATGTTAAAAATATAAATAATAGAAATTCGTATTGAAATATTGTCAAAGAAATAAAATTTTAAGTTTTTCACGTGTTTTAGAGAAAGGGAATTTTTGGAATTGTTCGTTGAAAAGTTTTAAAGAACACCGGAAACAAAATTAAATTATTTCAGTCATTACTAAGTTTTAAAAAACTACGTTCGACTATAATTGTTCTTGTGTTTAAAAACAATAAGATTCTTTTGATAAAAATATTTGAAAGGAACAGGAATGGAATAGGAAACGCTATAGTTTTACAAAAAACAAATGTACTGTTATTTTATGATTTGATAGTGATGTGTTGCATCAAAATACCTTAGAAACGCATCATTAAACAGACTCCAAGGAAGTATCTGGGATACTTCCTTGAGAAGGCCATAAAGATATGCCGACTCAATACGATTGATTTCTAAAGATATTTGAAAGCTTTATATTCCTGAAGGCTAGGCTGAGTGCTAAAGCATGCCTCAGGTCTAGTTTATGTAAAATGTATATTATCAATTCTAACCGATTTGAACAATTTGTTCAACCACAGTATTAGTTCAGCTTTTCGATATTCCATGTTACATAAGAAAAACTTATTTCAGAAAGCTATAGACTTAGCAAATGAAAACAGGTCCTTATTTTTGGAGCAGCCGCGGGTTTTGTACTTTGTAACGCCTTTATAACTTTTGAAGATTGGGAAAAGTTCTTGATTTTAACATCTAGATTCCTTCTTAAATTTAACAACCAAGGAGGAAGTGATGATATGTGAAAGGTCTCTGGTAAATGCCGAACAGCATTATGTATAGTGCATTCTGTGATTCAGCTAATATTTTTTATAATGATAATAATTATCTGGTACAACATGAGGGCATACAATAATGTGTATCAGTATCCACGCAGTGTGAAATTTTCACATAAGGTATTAAAGTGACTAAAAAATTAACGAATTATGGAATAAAATTCACAATCTAAATTTTACTACCTGTTTGATAAATGCATAAAAAATAGTATAGTGCGATTTATAATAAGCGGCATTGCAATGGCTGTTTTCATATCCAGATAGATTAATAGTTACACTTCTTGATACAGGAATTATATGTGTTGAATTTTCGTTATCAAATTTTTGAAAAAAATTTTCTTTAATTTAGGTAAACATTTTTATTTTCTACATTAATTCATGTAATATACAAATTAAAGAATATTAAATTAATATTAAAGAGTATTATTGATGTATTTAAACGGCATGCATTAAAGACGAAATGACCAGGAACTTATATAAACTGACAAATTAAATAAAACTTAACAGACATCTACCTACTGGCCCCACAATCACAATTGCACAGTAATTTAGAAACGAAACCTGACATATAATTCTGCTACGCCAAGAATCTATACTATATATTATGGTAACTATAGTGACAGGACTGAAAAATGGATCAATTGAATAAATTTAAAATGGTGGTAAATTACCATGGTGGTTATTAAATTAGCTTGAGTAACGAAATATGGCTTTTACAATGAAGAAAAAAAACGTTAAAACCCTTTGTCAAATCATTAAGAAAATAAATCACTCACACACAGTGTACATCTGATAATTCACAACAAAGATTGTTCAAAAATGAAATGATTTATACATTAGTAAAGTGAATGTTGAACAAGATATGGTTCAACGTGAACAGTTAATTATTAAATATGAGAGTTTAAAGAACTTTCTTTAGAATTGTTCAATTTGGTGTTAGAGAATGATAAGATTGGTTAAAAAATTGGTTGGGACCAGTTTGAACGTAATCTCGAAGCGAGTGGTTACTGTTAGAAACCGAATTTCAGTATTCAGTACAATGCATGAGTCCTGTTTCTAAAGCCGCAATATTGGTCAATAGTTATCCCCGAGTGAAGTTAACTATTCTAACGTAACTGTTCAATTACACAACCTCTTTGGGTATCAAGTCTTATTAGTACAATTTTATGTGTAACGATTGATTAGTATGGTAACGACAAACATAATCAAAGGAAAGTATTGAAAGACTTTGGTATACTCTGTGATATTTTCGGTGTGATAAATTACATCAATTAAATAGAATGCAGAGTGAATATGGAAGAACAATAGAATTATTAGCTAAAAATTTTTATGTAACGATTAACGAATCTTTCAGCGCACTGTATTGCACGTTGTAATTAGAAGTTCCAGGTCACTGACCTACTATTGCGGAATTACTGTGCAACTGTGATTGTGGGGTCAGTAGGTAGATGTCTGTTAAGTTTTATTTGATTTGTCAGTTTATATAATTTCCTGGTCATTTCGTCTTTAATGCATGCCGTTTAAATATATCAATAATATTCTTTAAATGTCATTGAGTCGTGAAAAAGTAACCTTGTAGTGGCAGTCCCACAAGGGAACACACGTAGGCCGAGCATTGACCCTTTGTGATTAGAGGTGGTTAGAGTTTTCTTTGTAATACCACACAGTGAAGATTGATTCTACAGTGGGAGTCCTAAATTTTGCCTAACTCAAATGTATTTAGAGTAGGGATCTTTAACGAGTACCTGACATCGTACAGGCTCGGGACTGATGGTTTAACGTCCTTCTCCGAGGGACGACGCGCTCAGATTTATTCACCTCCCGCGTGAATAAATCGAAGGCCAGGTGGGGATCGAACCCCGGTCCTACCAGTTCAGAAGCTAGCACGTAACCACTGAGCTAACCTGTCCCCCTTTTTCAACACTACTCAAAATATTGTAATTTATAACTGAATTTGTAAAAAATATAAAAGGGTTGGACAGTGTTTGCTGCCATCAAAAGTTGGCATAAATAAAGCTGCACACAGTTAAATTGCGTATGACTTCAGTTATTTAATGAAAATACACTGTTTGTGCATCCGAAAAGTGATTATACCTGGAAATGAACCTATTTCTGTTTAAATGTTAAAGGTACAACATTTTTTACTTATTACAATTACCTAGATCATAGTTCGTGGATTAATAAAATAAGCATAATTCAGTTCAGTATTCAATATCATAGAAATTACTGATATCCAACCAATAAGAATATCGCTATTCATGTCTATTGTATTTGATTAATTTTTAATATTTTTTAATTCAGTCCTTTTAGTAAGTTTATTATCTCGTGCTTTAGGTATTTAGTTGACCCTTTAATTTACAATTATAATGTTTTTACATCTTCGTTGTTTTATGGTTTTGTTTATTCGTTTTTTTGTTTCAGTGAGAATTTAAATAAGCTAAATTAGTGGGTTGAACTTTTTACTTGGCACATTATTAACAATCATAATGTGGATTAAGAAACGTGCGTTCTTGTTAAGAACGATAGAACATCGTTCTATATGGGTATCTTGGATGATACAACTTATTTATTAAATATGGAGATTGTTAAGCAGTCAAAAGCCTATATGAAAAGTTGGTAACTTATAAAAAAAAATTGTAAATTGATGAATGATTTAAAAAAATACTTGAAAAGGATTTTTCAAATAATAGTAACAGGGACAACTTTGTCACATCTAGATCATACTCTCTCTTCAACCAATTGAAATTTTGCTTTAAAGACAACAAGAGCTCAAAACTTATACAAGTAAGATTTGAAGGGTAGAGCAGCATCCGTTGTTTTTAGACAAGAGAGTAAGTATTCATTTTTTTCCGTCAAAATACAAGAAATGTTTACTTCTCAAGATAAATCACCAACACTGTATCTTGTGTAAGACCAATCAGTTGTTTTTAATCAGAACTTGATTGACAGTAACCATAAATTTTATTGGACACCAAAAAGTTTTTTCAGACATCCACTTCCTGTTTTTGAACTACCTTTAAAATAATATAAGCATTATTTTTGAATAATTTTTAAACAGTTATGTAAAAAAAAAATTCTTATAATTTTATCACATCTAACAAATGAAATAAAGGGAAATTTATGAATAATTTATTATGAAATTAAAATTAGCACACATTACATAAATTGGCTGAAGTAATATGAAACAAATACCGGCCGCAAACAGCTTCCAGAAATCGGCTATCAAGAATAACTTCAATATATTACAAGGAGTAAAGTTTTATGCCGCTCCTCTTACAGTGACAGGTGAGACAGGAAGGAGAAAGTGATTCGCCAGAGCTCTTATACAACCTATCTCTACCATCATCAAAGTAAACCTATTATAATTATTGATACAAGTATAATATGCTTGCATCAAATGAGGTACAGATAAAATTAAATTAATGTTCATACTCTGTAATGTAATAATCACGAGTAGGTATATCCTTCATGTATAGATCGCTAGAATTATTTTAACTATAGTATAACAGTTTAATTGCTAATATCCAAGGGCAATTCCTCTTTGTTCGTTACACTGGTTTACATAACACTCACTTTAATTTTCATTAAGAAAATAGTTTCACTTATAAGTCGCAGATAAGGATTTTTCTGTTTACTATTTTACACTATCATGCTAAATGGTTTAATGTCATGGAATATACTAAAAAACAATAAGGTGAATATAAAATTGAATATAGAGAAATTAAGTGGCATACATAACATGGATTAATTTAAGTATGGATTAATTTAATCCATAAATTACAATTATAATGTTTTTACATCTTCGTTGTTTAATGGTTTTGTTTATTCGTTTTTTTGTTTCAGTGAGAATTTAAAGGAGCTAAATTAGTGGGTTGAACTTTTTACTTGGTACATTATTAACAGTCATAATGTGGATTAAGAACCGTGCGTTCTTGTTAAGATAAATTTAACATGGATAAATTTACATATTAAATTTATTTAACATGTTAATATTTCAATGTTCTGTGATTAAAAATTATAGTGTTTATACTACTACTCAAAGAATATTATTATCCGTATTAACACGTGTAGGAATATATACATATACACACTGTGTTTATATTTTCGTCTTTGGTGCTTCTTAGCAGCCGTCTGGGGTAGTAATGGAGTGATTAAGCGCCTCTAATAGGCTCTAGCACTCAACTCCACTTTCGGCCTTCGCGAGGTTACCCTGTTAACCTGCTATATGCACGTACAAACGAAAGAGGAGGAGAATGTGACCAGGGGTTGTGCTTGACTACCTTCGTTTCACATCCTTCCAACTTCGCAAGTCCTCTCCCCCAATCCAAGGCGTTATGTGTTGAAGGTTGATTGATACAGGGGTTACTGCATTACGAACGGACTGTCAAGGGTACCAGGCACCCCCCTTGAGTAAATAGCCTTACTCCAGTATGTGGTGCTCTGCCGCAGCGGACAAAATATCACCGACAGAGCTTCAGGGATTTTTCCCTGTGTGATACTAAGGAGAAAGATGTCCGGAGACCATCCTCCGGACTCAGACCTCATAATATGAACATAGATAAAAATTTTATTTCATGTAAAAAAATTTTAAGTCAATGTAAATAAATGTAATCAAATCCGACAAGTAGGTTAATTGGAATTTCATAAAAAAATTCTTACAGAGGTTGGAATTTCATGAAATTTTTTTTTAATTGCTAATTCTAGGTTTAATTGTTAACGAATTCTCATTGTTTTATAATTATCAGTTCAGCGTTAAAAATCATTTTTTTAAATCATAAATTGTAATATAACACCCCTTCTTATTAAAGTAATTTTGAAAAAAATACAACTCATCCTCATATAATGTGCTATTTTTAGATATGGCAAGTAAAGGTATGCATGCGCATTAAATAGACTATGTAACCTATCAGTCTCTATTAATTGCAACTAAGAATATATGTCCTGTTATAACCTAACTAGAGCTCTTTGAAATTATATTTATCCTTATTCTAGAACTGTTTTTAACCTTTTGACCCTAAAGGACATTTTCTATTCACATCGGACTCTAGATATTTCATGAAATTCCAATTAATCTACCTGTCGGATTTGATTACATTTATTTACATTGACTTAAAAATTTTTTACATGAAATAAAATTGTTATATAGAGGTTTATGAAAAAAAATTGAAATGTAATGAATTAATATATGTTAGAAGAATAAAATGGTTAAATGTAAAAAAATTAGCTTCAATCAAACATATATTTTCTGATGCATTCCATGGTATGTTGGAACAAAATTTTCGACTAGTCAAGCTAATCAATCAAAACTTAGTTGGTTACTAACAAGTTTGATGTTCTATTTACTTATAGTAAAGTTGAGTGTAGACCACTACAGTTTTTTTATTTTTGTTTTTATTCATGTTCGAATTACATATTTATATGTAAGGCAGGACAGCGTCAGTCAGATTAGCTATTATTTAAAACTTAAATATAAAATTAAGTTCAGCTAAAGTGAACACGACATTCAATGACTATTAGGGTGTACGAAGCTCGCCGAGTCAGTTAGTAAAGTACAAATCTAATATAAAGAAGTTCCAGCGCCTATCTATTTTTACTTTACTATAAGTAAAGTATAGTGATCGTGAAAAAATTCGATCTCGAGATTTTGACGGAATTACATGTTTTGAGGTCCCAGAAGTCGTTTTATGACGTTTTTACGATGATGTCTGTGTGTGTGTGTGTGGGTGGGTGGGTGGGTGGGTGAGTGTGTTAGCATTGCTTGTTACCACGCTACGGTCCAGAATCTTTGATGGATCAAGTTGATATTTTACACAAAAATGGGCCTCATAAAGACGAAGATCCCTATTGTTTGGGAAGAATTATGCATGATGGGAAAGTCACTTTTATTGCCAAAAACCGTTTTTTTAAAACATTTATTTCTCCTAAACTGATAACCCTAGAGTTTTGAAATTTTGACATTATCTTTGAAGTTACAAATCGAACAAACGAAAAATATACTCAGAATTTTAAAACAACAGGAAATATTTTTTTTCAATAAAATGTAAAAATTTTGACTTATAATTCAATCTCAAACCTTGTGAGAGCGATACAAGCCATACTGTTTGACGGATCACAATGAAACTATGCCTAAAAATAGAACATTATATGGAGAATGAGTTGAGATATTTTTTTCTAAAATTACATTCGCTAAAGGGGCGTTACAGAACGATTTGTGTTTTCAGAAAATGTTTTTTTGACGCTAAACGGCTCGTTAAAAATAATGAAAATTTGACCAAAAATGGAACAAAAAATTAGCAATTCATAAAAAAAAAAATCATGAAGTTTCAATTACGGGAAAGAGCAATAACGATATAAAAACTCTTTGTTTACCCTAGACTAAGAGATCACCTGCTATACTTGTCGAATTTTTTGTATTTTTTTACATTGTTTACATTGACTTAGAAATTTTTTAAGCGAATCCACTGAGATAAAATTGATGTTTCTAATGGAAAAATTAAAATATATTATTGACTTACAAGAGATGTAAGAGGAATAATATTGTGCAGGTAAATGATAACACTCATTAAAAAAAAATTCGTATATATGTTATTTGACAAAGGGGATGGAAAATGATCTTAAGAAGCCATAAAATTCCCAGTATAATAATTCTGTTAAAAACCAAAAATGTAAAAGATAATTCAAAATATAAATCTTTCGTTTAAAGATTAATAACTGTAATTATCGTATATCTTTAATTAACAAATCACCTTAAAACAACATTTTCTTCGCTGTTTAAGATGTTTTTCAGAGAAAAAAAGGGTATTTTACTGTTTCAAATTTGAAAATTTTACATTAATATTCAATGTAGAAGGATGTCAAGTAAACGATGTAAAAATCTACTGGCTATTTGAACAATAGCCATGTTCTCTTGTAGGATAATATTTCGTTTCAAGAAATGTTCACATTGGTTTTTCAAAAATGTTATTACTGCTGTAGTTATACTAATGAAATTATTTGCAAATAATAAATTATTTGTGATGTACAAAAAGAAGCTTATAAATTGATATGTCCTTCAATCACTATCTGTACTACCACACGAATGCAATGCTAATAATTATATCCCATTTAGATATTTATGTTATGCTTAAATAATACGTTATGTTTTATATACTCAAGAAATTTGACATTGAGTTACTTATAGTAAAGTAGAGTGTAGGCCACTCCAGATTTTTTACTTTACTGTAAATAAAGCGTAGTAATTTTCTTTTGATAACAATCTCTTTCTAAAGTTAATAAACATGTAATTAATAATAATTAGAGATGGTTTTCTAATACTACATATGTTCTGCATTTGCATGAACCAGCCTACTTGAAAATGTATGTTTCATTTATGTATTATGTATACACGATTACGTAATAAACTTAATGATGTCATATGCACTATTTTTTATAAGATTTAATATTTATGACATTATTTTTGTTCATTTTATCGGACCGTAATCACATTACGCAACTAGTAAGTGAAGTGGGTATATCGGTATTGGCCAACTCTATGTTGACAACTATTTAAGTATACGTCTAAATCTTTAAGTATAGTAAGGGATGAAATATATAAAATATATAGCAAAATATTAAAAAAATAAAATAAATCTAAAACATAGCCGATTTCAACTTTTATTCAATACATCCTCTCTAACGTCATCTGTGCCATCAGGAAATTTAAAAAATGTAAAATTTGCGTTCAACGTTTGTATACATTTTGTAAATTCTGATTACATTCTGACGAACTATGTAATTTATGTACATTTTACATTTTGTCAGAGAATCAGGTATATTACCAAGCATATTATAATTATTTTTGCTACTTGAAGATTTGATTATGTAATCTGTAATCCATTAGTTTGCAATCTGTGATGGTGTAGTATTTACTTATACTGAAGGAAAACGGTAATTCAAAGTCCCCACGCAAACAAAGTTTTTTATTTAAACTATGCGTTTCAAACACTTCCGTGTTTATCATGAGGTAAACTTCCTCCAATAACGACAGTGGAGGACGGACAGTCCATTTTGACAATCGCCTGTCTTCCACTGCTCTTATTGGAAGTTTACCTAATGAGGAACACAAAGTTTTTGAAACGCGTAGTTTAAATATAAAACTTTCTTTGTGTGGAGACTTTAAATTATTGATTTCCCCCAGTATGATTGTGTTTCATTTGTTATCACTTCATTGCACTGGTAAAATTAAAAAAACGCAAGTTAAGTAACAGTGATTGATAAAAATTATTCTTTCAAAATTGATTAATTTTGATTATATATCATAGATTAATAATTGTATATAACTTTTTATCTGTTATTTTGTAGTAAATTATTATGTAGGAAAATAGTACAATTTATAAAATTGTAAAATACTATTATATAATAGTATAATGACAGTAAAGTGTTTATTTTTACTAATATTCTAATAATGTTGAGTACATTTTAATTTTTTTGGGAAAAAATAGTTTCTATTAAACTATTTTTGATAGTTTAATTCTAACTAAATTCGATTCACTTAAACTCTAGCACAGGTACTGTATATATCAGAAGTGATAAAACGACTATATCAGTTAGTTAAACAAAAAAAAAACTGCCAAATTAATTACCATGAATATTCTTGGATGACCGTGTGAAGGCATGATACTGGTTTTGAAATGAGGTAAATGGAAGTCTTGTCTACTTTATAAAAACTCATTTAACGGGTTTATCCCTGTAGCATATAGCAGTAGGTTAATTAGCTTATAATTTCTTCCATAAATGTATCCCATTCCGCATATTATTATGTATATTAATAAGACCGGCAATGGGAAAAACATCAGATTATTGCCTATAGTAAAGAACAAGTCATATTATGCAACTATTTTTATGTCTGCCTAGTATTTATTTCTATTTATCTAAATATATAACTTTTGTTCGTAAATCAGTAAGACCTGTTGACTAATAGTTCACAATGTCTACTATATGTATTGTGTAATTTTTGTTTTCGGCGCCTACCATTAAGAGATCCCTCTAAGCGGCGCTTCCGGGCTGTCCAAGGGGCAAAATCGTGGCTCATTTTTCACCGGTAGTTGTTTAAAACATGGGTGAGTCACTTTCCCGGGTGCACCCACTACATGTGTCACTCATCCATTTGCTGACCACGCTCCATGTTCCTTACCTTCTCCTGATCCAACGAGAGCTAGTATAATCAACCGGTCAAATCCAACAAGCAGGCACAAATAGAGCTAATAGTTTTTTTTTTAAAATTATTTTCAATATCAAAATTCCAACATTTTTATTCTATTTTACTACTATTCTAATAATGTGAAACACATTTCAATTTTATGTGGAAAAAGAGCTATTGTTTACATTGAGCTCACTAATCCGTTCATTTAAGATTGATTTTCCAATAAGTATCCTTGCCAATCGTAATAGCTCAGTCCCTAATTATTGTTTCAGTAATTCTATATATATATATTTGTTAGTTTTCAACTCACTTCTGTGAGTAATTTGGTATTATCTAATAGTACAGAAATTCTTATTTTTTTTTTTTGACGACAGATTATTTAAGAAAGTGTGTTATATATAGTTATATATAATAGTATATATATAGTTATATATATGTTATATAAGTGGTTATTAAGGAAGTGTTCGGTTATATATAAACATTAATACAGGAAAATATATATTTAATATTGTAAACTTTGTGTAAGATTTATCGCATGAGTTTCAGAAATTTATAGAACGAAAGATAAAGTTTTAATTATTATAAAGTAAAAAAATATTTAAAATAAATAAAAAACAATTATGAGTATACAAGCAAAACCATTACGCAAGACAACTGCTATTAACAATAGCTTTGTTGTTTATTACTTATTTCAATTAAACGTCAACCTTTATTGACATAAAATAAGTGTAACTTAGTGTTTAGGAAAAGAAAGTGTTCATTTCTCTTTCAGTCAAAGGTGGTTTAACTGAAGGGTATAACGTGGTCACAAGTAGTTGACGGAACTTAGCTATTCATATGCTTTCTAACTGTTGTGGAAACATAAAAGCGTGAAAGACAAGTCTCACAAATTTTGCGTATTTATCAAGTAAATTTAATGTGTGTTGTGGTTACTTTGTTATTCTTCTTTTCTCTTTTGTACCTACTACATACTTTTGCTTTTATCTGTTAGATAAGTTGTCCTTTGATGAATTTGTAAATATATAACAGAAAGACAATATCTATATTTATACTTAACTGATACATAGGTAATTTTTACAATTTCAAATCGATCAATTACGTAAAAAAAATTCAGCTTCTACTCAGACTTTAATTTTGGGCCCAAGAAAAGATAGCCAACCTGTATTTAGTTATATTTTTATTAAAATGATTTCTATCATTTAGAAGTATCATAAATGATAGAAAATATTAGCAGAAAAAAAATTATTTGAAATATCTTTTAAACACAAATAAATTTGAAAACGACATGATGTTTGATATTACATATCTAAACTTATTGAAGTTAAGTGTGTTTGTATAACTATTGACAATATTATTATGTTGTTATGATTTTGAAAAGTAATTTATTTTCTAAATACTACATATTCTAAATATTTTATATTTTTCTCATTGCAGTTCCATTGTTAAAAGAGATACATTTGATACAGGAGTATTTTTTAATTCTTTTAAAAGAAAAAAAATATCATAATTTGAATGCATAGTAACTGTTTAGAACCAATTGAAAATCTAAGGAAATATCAAATATATTTTTGTCAGGATATTTTCAATTTAATTTAAACGAAGTGTAATTCTAATCAATTTAAGAGGTTGACTTTGATTTTCCTTTGCATTAATGTTGTCTCTGTTTCTGTGTAGTACGGGATTTAGTCCCGCCGTTATGACTGGTTAGTTTACCCTTACAGTCCTTTTTCTACCTTCCATATGAGCTAAGTCTTAGCTACCATATAAGTATACCATAATACTTAGGAGTATTATGATAAGGAGATATAAGCCAAATGCAGACTGGGTCAAGAATATTCGCAAACCACACTCATTGAACCCATAGAACTTTGTCATGAAGTAGAGTCAGTCAAAGTTACACCGTAAGGTAAACCTGGGCCTTTGCCATCGAAAACATTTCTGCAAACAGTGCAAGAAGTCTTTGACTTCCAATAAGAAATTCGTTTAACCACCGGATTTATATATGCTTATATACTAGTGTCACATCAAGATTTATACTAAGGATTAGCAGATTCGGAAAGAAAAATACCTCAGTCTGGATACTTCAAATAATCTTGTGAATAGTATTACTTTGACTAGCTGATTATCGTAAAAGCATATATGTTAGAGCAAACTTATAGCAATTCAAGTTGCTCTGAATTACTAGTTTTCTATTGAGTTGTTAAAAATTTATATTTATATATTCAATTGTAATCATACCAGATACCTGTACATAGTCGTTCATATTGCTACGATAAGGAGACTAGTTCTTCATCAGCATCAAGGCAAGGGAATTATCACCTTACTATAGGCTCCTTTTGACTGCGGCGTTGGTTTCCATCTAATGTACTGTAAGAGTGTTGATAATTAACACTTCGAGAACTTTAGAAACAAACTGGAGACTTAAAGGGAAGAAAACGAACATAAATGACTAAAAAAGACATTTACAAAAAGATCCAAGTAAAGTAAGCTTGTTTGCAGCAATTACAGGAAACTCTAGCTCTGGCATGAAATGGCTTTCCCGAGCTATGTTTTCAGATTCAACATTGGCTAAGTCACCCCAATATTAATTTTAAAAGGACGAAGAAAAAGACCAGAAACCATTTCTAATTGCAATTTTTTCATCTTTATTTGAGACTAAATTACTGGAGATTAAAATAAAAAATAAAATTAGAATGATAACAATGAAAACAAAAGAAGAATATAACGAAAAAAAAAGAATAAATTAAAATAATTAATAGATAAATTTAATTAATAGCTAATTTCTTAATATTAATGTAGAAAAAAATCAAAATGCAAGTTGTTTCCCTGTATTAATATTCCATTGAGAGCTGAATGGTAACTATAATTATATTTACTGAATGGAACACCAAATTGTTGAGGTTAATTGTTTCCGGTAATTGTAAGGAGGAATATTAAATTTAATATTACTGAGTAACTCTGGGTAATATATTATGGAATTTAATGGTATATATAAGAAGTTAAGATTGAATTTTCGAGACAAAGTTCAAGAGTCCCCAAATTCAGAGACCTTAGCAGACTAACACAGTTGATGAAGGGAGAGAAAATTTATGAGTAGAAAACCAGTTAACTAATATCAAGAATCTGTGCTGTACTCAATCAATGTCGTGAATGAGGTACGAATAATGTAGAGATCATATGACGGAGGAGGATTAAGGACGTATAAAAAATAATGATAACATCCATTTTTTTAAACAACTTAGAATGACGGATAACAAAGGCTAAAGATTTTAATGCTTGAAAAGTAATATGCTTAATATGAACTTTAAATGCCAGAGAGAGTCAAAATAATCACCTGATCCTTGTTATTATTAACATTTGTAATATTATAAACGCTGACCATTTATATTACAATTAAACTGACAAATTGAAAAATTTATATTCTTGGAGTAGCTAGTTATTTAATACTTTTAATAGCAATTTTGAAACCTATATCAGTAAAAAAAAAATTCAACTAAGTTGTTAAAAGAGTTTTGAAGAATGCCTATAAGAGAATGAAGAATATTAGCCTCCAGCAGTATATCCTTAGAAGGCTAGAGAGAAAGGCAGTAAAAATACTCTTAGAGAGTCTTCGGTTTTATATTAAATTTTGTTCAACAAGATAGAAGAATGTAGAATTAAAATATGAAGAAAAATAAATTGTTCTTAATAACACCAAGTTTACGAGCCCAACAATAAAAGGTAATAAAAAAAAGGAAATATCACGCCGATCAAAGTATATGTTATATCCAGAGTATGTAAGTTTCTTTCATTGTTGTTTCTCATTGTCTGTTCAATTCCAGATTTTTATAAATAGGTCATGTATTTAAATAACGTTGCAGATTACACTTAAGAAAAATTCAGTTCGTATCAAAATCGTGGAGCCTTTATACAGATATATTTTAACTGTTTTCTGACAATTTTTAACTGAAGTAATTGATAAAAAATATAATATGTAGTATTGCAGATGTTAAAAATCATTAACCTTTATTATCAGGTTATTCAAAGTAAATCACAGAGTTTAAAAACAAGTTACGTTGGAAGACCCACAGACAGTAACGAAAGAAGTGCTGGCTAGCCGGTCTCTATTGATCTCAGTTCAACACCATATTTATATCATACTTTTTTAAATTAACGTCGATAAGATAAGTTTTCAGTTTATGAATGAAGGCACTAAAAGAAGTAATTTGAGGTAATATTAAATACAATACTCTACATTATGTTATACTACTATGGAATCAATAATTTACGACCAGGATGATGTAATAAATGATCATAAAAGTCATAATCTTCCAATTGGATAACATTTAAAAAACTTTCAATCTAGAAATTTTAATTTATTTTCATGCATAAGGACTTCTTAACATCAGAACAACTATTTAAAAATGAGATCACCATTAAAAGGTATATCTTTAAAGCCTTATCCTATAGGACTGCCGTCACACCTGATTCACTTCATACATGGAAGTCAAGAGCCCAGTGGATTGGAATTCTGTCCTAATGGTAAACTATAATATATGCGAGCTGACTAAATGTTGATTTGAAAATAACTTAATTAACATTAAGATAAATTAAATTAGTTGTTAAAAATACCTGAAATTAAATTTGGATTAAATTTGACGCGTATATATTTGTATTTGCCATTTAAATCATTATTTAAATAAAGATTGTTTAAAGTTATTTACTTAAAAGCATTAATATTGTAGTTATAATAGATTCAGATATGGCTAGAAGTAAGGTCTAAAACTAAAAAAGGTTTATTGTGAAAATTGGTTAAACGCTAACCAATTCTGATTGAATTTAGTGAGGAAGTACTTTTCAGAATAAAAATAGTCGGAACTCAATTAATTTTAAAAGCGTAACTTATGTAATTGCGGTGGAACTTGCCCACCCTCTACTGAAAGTAAAAATTAAATAGTGGCTTTACAAGTGAATGAGAACAATAGATAATGAATGTTATATTCTCAAATATAATTCTTTCTAACGTGTCCAGAGCTGTTTAGAACTCTCTTATACAAGTTCTTGTTACACAATAAAACTCAGTTGGTAAGATTCACAACTCCATTGTTATATTGTTCCTTGTATCTCCCGCTCACCCTTAGGAGGATCTCATGAATAGAAGACGTGTTTTACATTCAATCGCTCTTTAATATTTTATTAAATACATCGCACAGCACAATATGAGGAGGTAAAACATACCGTGAATATGTTTAACTGATTAGGTTTCTACCATTCGAGATAGGATGAGAACCACTGTATTCAACATGTATGGCTGCTGCCTCTCATTTATATTTATTTTCTTCCTTGTTTGTAAATATATAACGTTATACTTCCTTAAATTTATATTTTATACATTAGGAATATATATATATATATAATTTAGCTATTTTCATAAAACTTATGAACGATGTTCATAAAATACACCTGAGATCCATAAACCCAATAAAACACTTCCTTTGCTGCCTAAAAACAAATGGATTCGGTTAAACAAATGTATATTTTTTTAACCTTTAATTTAAGAAGATAAATTTATTTTTATCTTTAAAACTTCTTCAGAATTATATTATTACACGGAGCCAATGGACTTAATCACCAGTTAATTTGGGCAAATTTACTTATGATGACTACATAGAAACATAATATATATAAATATATGTTTCTATAAATAAATATGCTTATATTTATTTATAAGAGCCATATATAAATATAAATTTATATATTTATTTATAAGTAATATATAAGTGACAAATACTTATATATATATATAAGTGTAACGAGATTTTACGATCAATACATTAACTAAAAATTAGCGTCCAAACCGCAGTAAAAATTCAGGAAAAAAGACTAAGATCTCAACCGTAACAAGCGGCCATTGTCAGAGTAAATCTCAGCTGTATATATACATACTGTACAAAGAGAAAAATTACAACAAATGAACACGTGAAGCAATCAATAAAGTTTAAACAACATGGAAAAATGAAAACAATAGAAACAAATGCTCTTAGGCCTTTAAATTTATGTCATCAAAGAGCAAATAAAGAAAAAACTAGGAAGGTAACATATGTGCATACTGTACATATACATACATAAAAGTATATAATATATATGTTCAATTTATAATATACTTGTGAATAAATATGAAAGAAATGCAATAAAAAATCCCTTAGAAGAAATAAAGTTATTTTAATCAAAGCACTATCTTTGGAGGTAGCTCGTTGGTTAAAAAAAAGACCATTGACAATGGGCTACCTCGAAAGGTCTTAGAACATTTTCTCATCTTCTTTTCATTTTATGATGATTTCTTTTCATATAATATATATATATATATATTATATATATATATATATATATAATGAAAGTTACAGCTAAAGAACACAAGAAAAAGGACTAACACTCACGAATCTCGATAATTTCGGCGTCTTGCCGTCTTCATATATATATATAATATATATATATATATATAATATATATATATATAAATAAATCAATATATAAGACGAGTTTCTCGCTTCTTCTATTTGTCTGTTTTTCATTTATATTATATATATATATATATATATATATATATATATATATATATTATAGTTCACACAGGAAAAAGAAAAAGAAATAAAAACAAACACTATATATATATATATAAAAGATTTCACATAAAACACGTGTAACAACAATCAATGATCAAACCACAAGAAATGGGAAAACAAGACTAAGATCTTTCAACCGTAACAAGCGGTCTTCGTCAGAGTCAAAAATCCAACTGAGTTGGTCAGTTGACTCTGACGAAGACCGCTTGTTACGGTTGAAAGATCTTAGTCTTGTTTTCCCATTTCTTATTGTGGTTTGATTATATATATATATATATATATATATATATATATATAATTATATAATATAATCGCCAAGTCAGTCGTTATCAGCCTTTGGAGCGATTCACTTCTTTCCTGAAGACGAGGAACATCGAAATATAGTAGTGAGTTCAGTGGTTTCCTTTCTATGTGTTCTTTTTTAAATTCTAGTTTATTCAGTTCGAAGAATCGTTTCTCTGATTGTATATATATATATAAACAATTAATTGAGGTCTAAATAGACTACTAATTAAAACTTGAAACTCAGAAGGATAAATAAAAAGGAGAATGTCAAAAAGAAGTAACACTCAGTGAAGCCAATTCCAATTCTGAAGAAAGAGAGGGGATGAAAAACAAAACCAGCAAGCATATGAAAGAGAAATGAATGAAACGGAGAAAGAAAACTATATGGTAAGAATAAAATAATAATAGTTACTTAATAATAATGTGCTAAGTAAAGAAATTAAAAACAAAAAAACTTTAATAGTGGAATAACAGTAATGATGAAAACACGTTTTTCTTTTGCTAAGTTAATAAAAGGAGTGATGGAGTATGCAGCAATCAACTAAAGGTATCGTCAGATATCTTTAAAGCTCTTGGGGATTAACATCAAGATTTTCATCTTGAAATGTTCTTTATAAGGGTAACCATGTGGCGAGTATGACCAGCACCAGGCAAGTACTGTTCTGACTAACGGATGATATGTGGATATTCAAGCTGGTTAATGTAAGAATTCACAAGGTGTCAATAAAATCTGGTTATATGGTAAAAAAAAACATACTTCTTCAAACAAAACGATTAATTCAATTTTAAGTTTGATAAATAATATTTCAACATAGTTGACAAATTTTGAATTTTGCAAAGAACATCAAATTGTGCATTAAAAATTATAGAAATTATATTGAAAATTAATTATGTATATAATTCTGAATAAAATTGCTTAGTTTTATGAAGTATGTGGTTTTTATAATGTAACCAGGTTCTAAGGATATATGATTTTATTTGATTAATGCAGGATCATTTACCACAAATTATAAACTTATACTTGTACAAACTAACTAGTTTAGATTAGATTAGAGGATAATTAAGGTTACTAAGGGGTGAAGTGGTAGTAGTTAGGATTAATATAATAGACCAGGTTAGGCCACTACAACGTCCAGATCGCTCCGTACCACCAAGAATAAGATAATTTCTGTTATTTGTCAATAAAGGTCTATTACAAAACAATTTTGTATGCACTGAGGGAATGCCAGCTCTTAACTGTGTTTGTAAGAAAACATCAGCTTGCCTGTTAGGATACCGTATTCAACAAGTTCAAAAAACAGGATTGATAAACAAGCAATATATATTAATAATAATGTCGCGTAAAAGTATGTGGAATTATAAAATTGCAAACAATAGGACAAGTTTTATATTACAACTAAACTCAAAACAGCAATCAAAGGTTACTTGTAAAACAACAGATCTATCTGTTATTTCTTTAAAATATAAATTTACAGCTTGGTAATAATGAAATACTTCAGAACACAAAAAAACAAATAAAACAGAACAGAAGAATAGTGGCTTCACTTAATTCTAATAAGAATCAAAAAAAAAAAAAAAAAAAAAAAGTAGCGACTTATTCATGCATATAAGTAATGAAAATCATCATATTGATTGGGCACAGCTGACTTTAATACCTATGAAAAATTGGAGCTGTTCAGAAATATTATACAATTCTCTCTGATTAAATTTAATAGATCAAATATTATAACCATTAGTAACGGTTTGTTCAATCTTGACTCAGTCCCTACGAGGGCAATAGTCTCATATAAGAGGATTGGTTGACAGGTAGCGGGTAGTTTTTTACTTTTTCTTACTGTATTCCTTTGTTTACCCAAACATTCCTCTCTGGACATTTGTCCTTTCCTGCACTTTACACCCTTTTAAAATATCTCTCTTTCCTCCCACTCCTTTCGGCTCCACACCATCATGTTTCTGCATCTTGTGTTTCAGTTGAGTTTTTGACTCTGACGAAGACCGCTTGTTACGTTTGAACGATCTTATGTTTTTTTCCCCATTTCTTATTGTGGTTTGAATATATATATATATATATATATATATATATATATATATAAATATAAACATACACTAATTGCCTAATATATATATGTTTTTATATATAAATATGTGTGTGTGTGTGTGTTTACGCATTCGACGATTCGGTCAGTCAGCTGCTGCTGCTCAAAAGGAGTACTTCCATCTGATGATGGCGCCTGTCAAAATTTAGTAGTGAGTCTTGTGTGATTATGTTTATGTTTTGCTTTTCGTTGTTGAGCTATATATATATATATATATTTCATTAAATTGCTTGCCTATTTTGATCTTTTCGTATTTTCTAGATACTTTCACAAATCTTCTTATTAACAATTTCCACTGGCTGGGAAGAATATAAATAAGCTCGCCAAACAATTTGCTATTAGAATCAATTATTTTTTACTTATGGCTATATATTTAATGAAATATGTTTAAAAGAAGGCCTGCTCCCCAAGTGTATATATATATATATATACTAGCAAACGTACCCGTCTTTGACGGAATCAAAAATTCTATTATACTTGGTATTCCAAAATATCAATTATAGTATATTAATAATACTATAATTAGAAATTATAAAATAGTAGAAAATACCATTATTAGTACAGTGTTAAACAAATGCCTCTGTATACACTACATTAGCTGTCTGTCCTTCAGGTTCATGGAAGAACAGTCAGTTGAAACCTCTGACTATTGAGCAAGTAAACTACAATTGACCATATGAGAAACTTGGTTTCGCTAACTTGAATTCCTGCGTTAGATAAAGTCTCCCTTTGCGACTTAGTTAACGTCATTGCGAAAATAGACTCTGACGGGACTTTGCAATCATTTCAACAGAAACAGACAGTGTCTCGGAATCAATTGTATGCGTGGTATACACACAGAATCCGCAATACCACATCCAGTCATTATGTCCACCTCTATGGCATATCTGTGAGGAGCACGAACTCAGAGTCGTGTCCCGTTGCACAGATTTGGTGCCCTCATTTTTTTTAACATGAAATTTGTTACTGCTACTAAAGTGCAGAATGATTGGTGCTCCTACTTTAAGAATTTACTCAGGAGCAGGCAGTCCAGGAGAAATAAATTCAGGGTCAACAAATTCAATTAGATAATGAACTGCTTCTTCATCACTAATCCAATCTCTTTACTGACTGGTAAGTTCCTTCCTCGGTATGATTTAGCGTAAGAACTTGTTTGTTGATTTTTGCTGCCTGTTCATATTAAGAGTTGAGAAGTGCTCGTTTACAAAACATTTATTCTTAATAGATAGTACATCCTCAACTCTGTGAAACACCATTTCAATGATGTCAAATACGCAATATATTCATAAGCTCAATTGAAATTAAAATCAACTAACAATACCTACTTGCCACACCTGTGTATTTTCAAAACAAACTTGTCAGTCAAGTTAGGAAAATACAGCTAAAAGCCCCATAACTTCGCTTCTGTACTGAATTATCAATCTATTTAGAGCCCATATTTTAAGTTAGGCATACACAAATCCAGTGTCAATGTTTCAGCTCGCTATGTCTTATGGTGGCTGAGTTTACTTGTGACAAACATTTTTGCGTTAAACGTCCATAACTTCACTTCTACGTTGAATTTCCAATCAATTCAGAGCCTATATTTTAAGTTAGACCTACACAAATCTACTGTAAAAGTTTCAGCTTTATATGTCTTATGGTAGCTGAGTTTACTTGTGACAAAGTTTTGCGGACAAACAGACAAACCGACAGAAATTTTTCTAAGGGTGGATTCGGTTTCTCCAATGTATGAAACGTAAAGAAAACTTGAAATGAGTAAGTTCTAAGCAATGTACAGACAAAATCATTATTTTATTTATATAGATATACTAGCAAACGTACCCGTCTTTGACGGAATCAAAAATTCTATTATACTTGGTATTCCAAAATATGAATTATAGTATTATACTAATACTACAATTAGAAGTTATAGAATAGTAGAAAATACCATTATTAGTACAGTGCTAAAAAAAAGCCTCTGTATACAAAGATTAGATTTTAAGTTAGACATACACAAATCTACAATCAATGTTTCAGCTTTATATGTCTTATGGTAGCAATATTTTGTGGACAAACCGACAGACAGAAATTATTCTAAGGGTACATGTGGCTACTCTGAAGTATGAAACGTAAAGAAAACTTGAAATGAGTTAGTTCTAATTAACGTGCTCCCAGTCAAAAGCTAGCACGCAAGCCACTGGGCTACTCTGGTTCCATACCTTACTTTATTACCAGTGTTTATATTACGCAAATATTAAATTAAAAAAAAATATTTTTGTTGTGTTTATTTATAATACATTTGCACTACTGTCATCGGCGAGCAAGCAAGCTACTGGCTACCCTGGCTAGATCCCTTTACTTTATTACCATCTTTTATATTATCCACATTTTAAATTCAAAAAAATATTTGTTTGTTACATTTATTTATAATACATTTGCACTACTGTCATCGGCGATCACGCAAGCCACTGGGCTACTCTGGTCCCATACCTTACATTATTACCAGTGTATTTATTAAGCAAATATTAAATTAAAAAAAAGTTGACAGTTATATATAATACATAGCAAACGTACCGTCTTTGACGGAATCAGAAGTTCCTGTTTTGGTTTATTGCCGTGTGCCTATTGCCTTTCGGCTATACCACGGAGGAATCAGAAGTTCCGTCATTTTTGGTATTTCAAAATGTCATTAGAAATTATAGAATAGTAGAAAATACCATTATTACTACAGTGTTAAACAAATGCCTCCAGCTTATACACTACATTAGCTGTCTGTCCTTCAGGTTCATGGTAGAAGAAAGAGTTGAAACCTCTGACCGTTGAGCATGTAAACTACATTTGACCATGTGAGAAAAACTTGGTTTTGTTACCTTGTATTCCTGCGTTAGATGAAGTCTCCCTTTGCGACTTAGTTAACGTCATTGCGAAATAGACTCTGACCCGACTTTGCAATCATTTCAACGTAAACAGACAGTGGCTCGGAATCAATGGTATGTGAAGTATACACACAGACTCCCCAATACCACATCCAGTCATTATGTCCGCCTCTATGGCATATCTGTGTAGAGCACGAACTCAGAGTCGTTGCACAGTTTTGGGGCACTCATGTTTCGTAACATGAAATTTGTTACTGTTACTAAATTGTAGCATGATTGGTGCTCTACTTTAAGTTTTTACTCATGAGCAGGCAGTCCAGGAGAAATAAATTCAGAGTCAAGAAATTCAATTAGATAATGAACTGCTTCTTCATCACTAATCCAATCTCTTTACTGACTTGTAAGTTCTTTCCTCGGCTTCATATAGCGTAAGAACTTGTTTGTTGATTTCTCATGCCTGTTCATATTAAGGGCTGAGAATTGCTCGTTTACAAAAGATTTATTGTCAATAGATAGTACATCCTTAACTCTGTGAAACACCATTTCAATGATGTCAAAGACGCAATATATTCATATGCTCAATTGAAATTAAAATCAACTAACAATACCTACTTGCCACACCTGTGTATTTTCAAAACAAACTTGTCTGTGAAGTTAGGAAAATACAGCTAAAAGCCCCATAACTTCGCTTCTGTACTGAATTAATAATCTATTTAGAGCCCATATTTTAAGTTAGGCACACACAAATCCAGTGTCAATGTTTCAGCTCGCTATGTCTTATGGTGGCTGAGTTTACTTGTGACAAACATTTTTGCGTTAAACGTCCATAACTTCACTTCTACGTTGAATTTCCAATCAATTCATAGCCTATATTTTAAGTTAGACCTACACAAATCTACTGTAAAAGTTTCAGCTTTATATGTCTTATGGTAGCTGAGTTTACCTGTGACAAAGTTTTGCGGACAAACCGACAAACCGACAAACCGACAGAAATTTTTCTAAGGGTGGATTCGGTTTCTCCAATGTATGAAACGTAAAGAAAACTTGAAATGAGTCAGTTCTAAGCAATGTACAGACAAAATCATTATTTTATTTATAAAGATATACAAAATTGTCACAATAACACATGATATAAATATTCAGATAACTCACCACAAAAGATTGAAGATAATCGCTCTGACAAGTCACTTGCTCTCTGAAGTGAAAACGAAAGGCCTCAGAGCGATTATCTGCAATCATTTGTGGTGAGTTACCTGAATATATATATATATATATATATATAAAAAGATTTCACATAAACACGTGAAATAACAATCAATGATGAAACCACAATAAGAAATGGGAAAACAAGACTAAGATCTTTCAACCGTAACAAGCGGTCTTCGTCAGAGTCAAAAACCCAACGGTTGAAAGATCTTAGTCTTGTTTTCCCATTTCTTATTGTAGTTTGATCATTGATATATATATATATATATATATATATATATAATATATATGTATAAAAAAAAATATATATTATTATCATTGTAACTAGTCGTAAGTTATCTATTGTTTAAACGTATTACTTAACTTTAACTTTGTATTCAAAATGATCTACACAGGAGGAATGAGATTGGTGGAGGTAGCGATATGTTTTCAGACGGCTACTACCTCAATGTGAACCATGGACTCTTATCATAAAATATGTATGTATAAAATAAATATGTTTTATCTGTCATTCTAATTCACTCTAAACAAGCACAGTAAAAATATAGAAAACTCATTTAAAACTTTGACACCATACATCATCTAGTGTATCTGAATCTGTGCTAACTAACTGAGTTGTCTATTTTTCTCCTGACAACGGTGGATGTCTAAATGTAGATTGCTTTGTTAGTATGTTTGTAATTCTAAAGAGGATCATTACGTTCTTAAGTATATTTATGTGGTTTTGTACGTTGATTTTATTTCTCATGTATATTGATTAATCTTTTATGCATGTACATATATTACTGAAGTCTCTGAAAAAATAGTTGTTTAACATATCCTTTGAATCACCAAGATGTCAGACACTATTCTTGAATGTCGATTATTACTTCAAAACAAGATTTTATGTAATTATAAAAAAAAATGGTTTGTTCTATATATTATTATACAATTGCTGACATGATTTAAAGCTTAGATGACATGGAAAAAAAATGTGGTTCATCAGGTTGGATGTAAATTGTTCTCTGATATGTTATGCAAAAAACACGTTATATGACTGTTCTAGTTATTAAAGTGAAATCAAAGCAAAATATAAAAAAAAACGGTGCCTATTGTAACTGAAGGAGCTTTAATAACATTGTTTGCTTATTCTAACGCCTACACATACAGTCCCGTCACCTTTAATGCAGTTCTAGGGGCAGAAAGTGTGAAAGGGTCTCATTTTGGTTTTGATTGAGCCACATTGCCAGGCCGATTCTACATTGAGAGTAGTTTAATCTTTTTCACTTACATTAAACTCAACTCAAGTTTAAAAAAAAGTGCATTCTAATCAATAAATTGTACAACCTACAAGTTTATTAGAGTAGGGAGATTTTCTAGCGAGTGTATGGTATCGTACATGATTGAGGTCGACTGTTTTACGTTCTCTTTCAAGTTCAGCGTCTTGAAATTCCTACCTTCAAAACCAGTGGTTCTCAAAATTGTTTACTTCAGGGCGCACCTATGAAATAACCAAAGCTTTGGAGCACATCACTGATTTTAATATAGAAAATTTAGTCCTGAATTTTAGAAATAGGAAAATGATAGGAAATTAAAAGGAATGAATTATTTTTAGGAGAGAGAGAGAGAGAGAGAGAGTGTGAGAGAGATCAGTAACAAATGATTTAAATCTCAAAAAGAGAAAATATTATCCAGTGCAGCTTAAAAATGAAAGAAATTTACCTCCCAGTTTAAAAATCAAGTGGCGTGAACTTGACTTTTAAATGTTTCTAAAGGTTTTAGGTGTTTCTAAAGTAAATAAAAATGATGCAAATTTTTAAAATATAAATCTGTTACATAAATTTAGTCCATTCCATTGTCTTGGGACGCACCTGGCTACCGTCCAGGTCGCACCGTTTCAGAAGCACTCTTCTACATAGAAAATCTCGGGTCATGGCAAAGATTCAAACCTTCAGTCTTCAGTAAAAAATCTAATCACTCTACCTGTATGAAAACACCTCCTCAACCCTTTTATGATTTGAATTTTGTGGTAATTAAATTTTTAAAAAATTCTAATTGATTATCAAAATAGCATGGATATTCCAAATGTTGCTTGCTGATATGAATATTTAACTTATCACAAAATAAACTTATCACTTATATTAAACTGAACTCAAGATTATAAACTGCATTCTAAAAGAAAGTGCACTGCGACACTAATTTTCTTCTGATATACGTCAGTATGCAAACTAGAGGAATCAGTATCCTGACATAGTAGCAATACATTAGTAGTTGTATGAGGCACAGTTCAGCCTCGGCTTCGCAGGAGTCAAAAATAAGAATTAAATTGATCTCTTTTTTTTTTAATGGTCTAAGTGTTTTATCATTTCCATATTGTAGATGACTTGACCTAAATTTCAAGTTAATCTGAATTTCTAAAAATAAAATATCCAAAATTGATATATTTCATACTAATAGATATAATACTAATAGATAATAGCACTAATAGAATACTAATATAACTAATAGACTACTAATAGAATAGTAATACTAATAGATACTAATAATAATAGTAATAGACTAAATATAATAATACTAATTCTAAGGTAAAATGGGTAAACCAACAAAAGTCTCCACACAAATGAAGTTTTATTCAACGCGTTTCGAACACTTTGTGTTCATCATCAGGAAGACACTATAATACAAATTATATCTAATTAGTTACAAAAATTAGAGTGAAATAATAAAATTCAATTAAGAGAATTCAAGACATACCCAAGGATGTGGTACTGACGGGTTAGTCCAGTGAAAACAACTAGTAGGAAACAGATCTGTTGCGAAAGAGTGGGGATAGGCATTTAAGAGATAAGGTGACAAAGGCTTCGGGTATGCTTGAAAACCGTTAACTGAAATAGAAGAAATAGAGAAGAAAACCGTTAACAGTTTTCAAGCATACCCGAAGCCTTTGTCACCTTATCTCCTAAATGCCTATCCCCACTCTTTCGCAATGGAACCACATCCTTGGGTATGTCTTGAATTCTCTTAATTGAATTTTATTATTTCACTCTAATTTTTGTAACTAATTAGATATAATTTGTATTATAGTGTCTTCCTGATGATGAACACAAAGTGTTCGAAACGCGTTGAATAAAACTTCATTTGTGTGGAGACTTTTGTTGGTTTATCCATTTTACCTCAGAATGAGTAAATACCACACAATTACGGATTGCACAACTAATGATATAATAATACTAATAGATATAGATATATTGCAGATGGTTTAACCTAAATTTCAAGTTAATCTGAATTTCCAAAAATAAAATATCAAAAATTGATATAGTTCATGCTAATAGATAAAAGGCTACATATGAATTCATGGTTGTAGCGTAAAATAAAAAAAAAATATAAATAGCTACACCAATTTTACCCATCACAGATTTTTGAAGCTTAGATACCTTAGATGATGTCATAAAAAAATTGTTTTAAATAAAAGAGTTTTATTTTTAAAATATTGTAATCTAAATTTGTGTGATAATTTCTTATAACTTTTACAAGTTTATATGAAGACACAATAATCTAATCTAATAACTTATGCACATAGAATTCTTCAAGACGTAATCAATGACACCCTTTAGTTTCTAACGTAGTGCAATCAGTTATTATGTGGTATTTACTCATTTTTGGGTAAAAAGTTAATGAAATGGTCTCCACATATAAAAATTTAATGGAATAAACAACGCTTTTCGAACACGTAATGTTCTTCCTCAGGCATTAACAAAAAAATACAATGACACCAGAGAGTTATCTATAGTACAAAGTAAATATAGTAAAAAATAAAATAAGGAAGAGAGTACTTTTAATTTAAGTTTAATAGTACTTTAGTTTAATAGTAGTGTGATCACCAAGATCCCGTTAAAGTCATCGAAAAAACACTAATAATTCTAATAATTAACATTTTGATTTAATTATTTGTGAACTAATTTTAAAAGATTTTTTTATACTAAAACTTGACCAGGTAAATTTACAAGAAAATTAAAGCACTGCGATTTAAATTTGATGTTATTTGGGCGTTTCTATAATGCTAATTGACCTACAGACAGACATTTAAGTTTTACATTCATCGATTAGATACATGAAGGATCCATAAGAAGCCTGCGTTTCTTAAAGGAGACCCAAATCAAGTGGAGTTATAAGAAATCATTATGAGTTAAAGAGAATTGAAGATTGTCTGTTCTGGTCTCAATATAAAATAAGGTGAGTGATTTGAAGGAATAATTCAGTAAAATGAATTAATCTTACAAAGCCAAGAGATTTTTAATTAAAATAATCTGCGAATTTTTAGAAATATTGTAATTGATGATCTGTTAGGACTATTGCCGACTGATTGAAATAACCATCCTACTAACGCTGCACTGGTCATGTAAGTGTTGGTGCTGTAGGAACTCAGTCAATAAATTATCATGGAAAATCAGATTGATGAACCAGTAACTTTGCATTCTCTCTCAATGAATAGAAAATAAATGTATGGTTCAACTACAATTTTACATTGATGTTTTAAAGCTCCATACATGGTAATATAAAATTATAAATAATGGTACCAAAAGTAATCATCCTTAAAATATTTAAATACTCTAAAGTCTAAAAGTTTCGTTTTATGAATAGTGTAATATTTGTTTTTGAAAATTTTCTTGTATCGAGGTTTACTTATTATTGTCATTTCAAATTATTTTATTCGTTTAAAGTAGACATGGACATTTTTTTGCCAGCCCGCGATAACCATTTCAAATTAGACCAGTCCGCATGAAAATTGCAATTGACTAAAATATAACTTATCTACTAGATAATTCTATATTTATTTGCAATTTTTTGTGTTTTATCTCTCTTTTGATAAAAGTTTTATAAATAAGTCTCTTTTCATTATTTTAAAATGATTATTTCAAGTTATACACTACTTGGAAAACCGCAGTTTCTAAAACTTGGAGGTTCAAAAGTTCAATAAAACGTTTAAATGAGATCTATATGATATGCTTTCGATCACTAACTTTAAATTTTTCATCATACCAGTTTCATCAGAAGTGTAAGAAGAAAAACCTTTGTGTTATACAAAAAATGTATTAATCAAAACAAACGCTTTTGATAGAACTGTAAATACTGATTTTGTAAAATTTATTTCCACAGAACTTTAATACAGTAAAAACTGCAACTAATAACTCTTTATATTTTCAATAAATATAATGACAAAAATTAACATTAATGGATTTTATTGACTTTCAATGTTAGATTAAGAATTTATAGAAATTTAATGTGTCTATGAAATAGAGTGTTCTGAATTAATTAATCTTACTTATAAATGTTCTTAACTCAAGTCTAAATTGGTTTGGGTATAATAATATTGCCTGAGAAAATTTGGTCAGATATAATAAGCCAAAACACAGGATTTCTTAAATAAATATTTAAAGGGGGATTTAAATCTCCAGATTACCACATTTAATACGTATGGTCAGAATAGTGAGAGAAGGAAGTTCATATGTCACAATGAGATGAACACATGATAATGAAAAAAATAGTATATATTTTTGTCAAGTGATAACGGTGAAAAGTGTATTTTTTTAATTTAATGCTAATAAATTCATTCACTTTCAAAATTAAAATCTCTTTGCTAATGTATTTTTCGTTCATATAAAACAAGTGTGCTAACATCGTTTTTACGGATTCATCATGTATTTGGTTCAATTCCTTACGAAATGGGTTGAACTCATATCGTTTACATTTTTTTCTGCATGCTAGTTATTGAACCTTTAATACAATGTGCTTATACATTGTACTTAATTCAAAAATTTTGTTAATAATAATAGAAATTATAAATTATTTTTTTAATTAAATAAAAATATTTAATTTCTTATTGATTATAACAAAAAGGGGAGTATTTATTATGCGTCTTTGCCTCTTGTAGGGTAAGTAATGTATTTTACGCACGTATATAACGTATTCTGTTCTTACTGATCTTACATAAGGCAAGTACTACTGTTGACTTTTAACTGTCTCAGTTGTTCTACTTCCAACTATTTTTTAGAAGAAATGGATTGAATTGAACACAGTCAAACCTCTGAAAAGAGCATAAAAGTGACACCGATCAGGATATATACGAGTACATATCAAAACTATTTTCAAATACTTCACTTTGATTTTATAAACTCATATTTTACTTTCCTTCCTCTTTGTTAAAAATCATACATACCAATTTTTTCTGATACAGTGTTATTTTTTCCTGCATGCTGTACTCTGTTATAAGGTTGCTATGAATTTATATTGAGAAAAAATATATTAGTAATTAGCCAGTTATATGTCTAAACCTGTAATTCCTTCAAAATTTCGAGATTGAATTTTTTCTCGATTAGTATACCTTACTTAGAGTAAAGTAAACAAAATTTAAAAATAAATGAAATTATCCTACATCTTAGATTAAAAATCACCAGAAAACTATATTTTAGCTTACATGTTTTTGACATTTTTCAGACATAAACTTGTAATGTTTTTTAAATACTTAAACTATTATCAAGCTTTAGGTGGGAAACTTTATCTTAAATCTTCAATGTAGAGGGAGGTCAGATAAACTATGCAACAAATGAATCGTGAACTGATTCGTCGAATTCATCATGCATTCCTCTGTAAGTCTGAATTTATTTTGTGGCAGTTGTCGTTGGGAGAAGAAATATTGCTGATTTCCTTCTCTGGTTAAATACCAATTGTTCTTTTTGTAAAAGAAAAAGTTATAACACTGTTCACTGAACTGATCTGACGTCTTCAACGATTGAGGACGTACGAGTACGATGGAATTTCATAATAATATGATCTTTACTAACCTCTATGGTACTAACAATATCCATATATTAATAATTATGTTAAGTCAGGACTCCAAATTTGTTCAAACTTTTTATATGCCAGCTTGAACATAAAAATAATAAAAAAAATCCAAATATACTATGTAACCTTCAAAGCGAGGGCTTTCACATTCGTAATCACAATGTGTATTAAAGCGTCAAAATGATTTTTTAATTGTGGTATGTGAGGGTTGTAAACGAATGCATGACTTTTGATGTGAACTTATAGTGGGACTATTAGGGGTTGTTCAATGTCAGACAGAAGTTTAACATGTTCTTCGAGAGGTTAAATAATAAATGCTCCATAATTTAGCTTACACATAGTGTCAATAGTCTGCAAGTACTCAAACATGAGTTGAAGGGATTAATTGTAATATTCTAGGCACTATTATTGCTCAATTGAAAGTTAAATATTTAAGCTTAAACGTCTAACCTGGTATACTGGTGGTGAGGTCGTTTTCCATCTTCATGAATTCTTGATGATGGACAACATTGATCGACTTCACCACCAGAATACTGGTTGAGATGGTGAATTCATTTCTTAATGTAATCATTAATGATGCAGAGCTGCTATACTACTACAATGGTTAATTTATGCAATTATGATGACTACAAAATACTCTGTGCCCCACCACTACCGACGAATCCTTCCTCATATTACTGGTCGGTAAAGAACTCTCTTTAACATTGCCTGGGCTGAGATGATGAACGTAGTAGCTATTCATGTAAATTGATAAAATAATCAATAGATCTAAAATTAATTGTTTTTAAAATTCAATTATTGGTCACTCAGTATACCAAACTAAATACTTTACAAATATTTTGTGTCAATCAAAAATTATCCTTTAACAACTAAGCTGTGTTGATATTTTTATTGACTATAGCAATAGCAATGTATCAGTTCAATTTAATTCAGTTTTCTATAAACAACTATTTTTTTATTATAATTCGTCAGCTGATGTGACTAGTATTGTGTTCATACAAATAATAATTTAATTTATAAAAAGTAACCAACGAGGAGTAAATATAAAGAAATAGCTAAAAGATTTCGTTTTCTCAGTGACAGAATGTCACATTATCTACTTATATAATTTCCTGTATTTTAGGATGTGATTAAACATGTATATATAGTAATATCTTCTCTATAGTCTAGACTATCAAAAGAAATCTAGGAAAAAGCAAATCAGGCAGTTCGAAGGAGTACAAGTTAGTACAATAGTTCTATAGGGTAAGTGAAATATATTTGTCAAATAGCCAAATTTACTTTAATATGGATCATTTCTGCAAGTATCATACAAAAAATTTTTCAAAAAATACATTAACTATGTCTTACACCTATGGTTATTGATGAAATCAATGCTTTTCCTTATCTCACAATGTAAAATAAGAATCGTGGTGATGAGTTTGTTAATTATGTATGTTAACTAATGAAGTGGAAAACGCAAACATATGTTGAACTTGAACATTCATAGGTGATATTAGATAGGAAAAAGGAAGTCAACAGGTTATGAAGAACAATAGAGGAACCTGGCAGAGATTAATTCGGAGGTATGCGGGGTCAGATATAGGCCAATAGCATGGTTACTAGGTCAGATTGCATGCTTGCTAGTACTGAAAATTGTAGGTTCGAATCTTATTCATGACTAGATTTTTTCACATGTCAAATGGAAAATCCTATGCACAGTGTTTTTCAGAGAGATAAGACCCCTAAATACGCTTGAATGAAGTAAACTTTAGGCCTCCCGATGAGGAATCATCGTGGCTCATCCATTAGTAAGAGGGTGCCAAAGGATAAACAGGCCAAACTCTTCACCTGTTGGGAGCAATAAATATGGAAGTCTATAATATGGGTGTTGGAAACAACAACAAGACGAATAAAATTAGTAATTACATCATACACTGCAATTGAAAACAAAGAAAGTCGTTTTCAAAAAGTAATTACATTATAAAGATTTTGAAAGTCTGGATAATTTTTTTTTTAAATATTCCTAAAAGCTGATTATCAGTAACTACATTCTGATAAAAGTAAATATCATTATGCATTTGATTATCATTAATAAGAAATTTTTTAATAATTGCGTTTAAATAAAGCAAAACCTTTAATGAGAATTAGCTTCTTGTTTAGTGTCAGCTCTCAGTGTAGATTTCTTTATTCAAACTTCAAAACTTCCATTCAAAAAGATCACATTTTAAACCTTTAATGTAATATTTCGTTGTTTTAAATTTTCATGATTTTATAAGTCTGCAATTTTTACTCTGTAATATTTACTTTTTAAGAGTGTATATTTTGAACTCATACATCTTTTTATACAGATTTAAATTGTTAAATATTTCTTGTATTTTCATTTGTGTTGTAAGCATATGAGGAAGCATATTAAATATAATACGTATATATAAGTTGGATTTCTTGACTATGAAGAAGACCGATTGTTATGGTTGAAGATCTTAGCCTTTTTTTTTCATTTCTCATTGTGGTTTGAACATATATATGCTTATATATCTATATATTTTTTTCTCCTTTACATCCCGAAGATGGCCGAAACGTTAGTTTGTAATTCTTACAATACATGAATTTTACTAGCAGTTCTTATTCATTTTTACACCCAATAAAAGGAAGAAAGCAACAAGAACGTTGGAAAAGTTGTCCAAGAAATCTGAAAGAAAGGAAATAAGGTAAGAAATTTAATTGTGTATGCCTTAATGAAGGGCTAATCGCTATATATATATATATATATATATATAAAGATTTCACATAAACACGTGAAACAACAATCAATGATCAAACCACAATAAGAAATGGGAAAACAAGACTAATGTCCTTTCCTGTGCTTTCACCCTTTTAAAATACCACTCTTCCCTCCCACTCTTCTCAACTCCTCACCAGATGTTTTCTGCATCTAGTGTTCAGTTGGGTTTTTGACTCTGACGAAGACCGCTTGTTACGGTTGAAAGTCTTGTTTTCCCATTTCTTATTGTGGTTTGATCATTGATTATATATATATATATATATATATATATATATATATATATATATATATATAATATATATATAAAGATTTCACATAAACACGTGAAATAACAATCAATGATCAAACCACAATAAGAAATGGGAAAACAAGACTAAGATCTTTTAACCGTAACAAGCGGTCTCGTCAGAGTCAAAAACCCAACGGAACACTAGATGCAGAAAACATCAGATGATTTTTGCATCTAGTGTTCAGTTGGGTTTTTGACTCTGACGAAGACCGCTTGTTACGGTTGAAATATCTTTGTCTTGTTTTCCCATTTCTTATTGCGGTTTGATCAATTATATATATATGTGAGATTAAATTTTCTGCCCACTTTTGTCTTAATTAGTTTTCTGGATTTCTTTTCCAAATCTCTAAGTCTTACTTTCATTTCTTTAGGAACTAGGTGCAATAACTCACCATATGTTTTGTTGTCCATTTTGGATTATGGATTTTTGGATTACGGATTTTTGGATTATTCCATTTGGACAAAATGGACAACAAAACATATGGTGAGTTATTACACCTAGTTCCTAAAGAAATGAAAGTAAGACTTAGAGATTTGGAAAAGAAATCCAGAAAACTAATTAAGACAAAAGTGGGCAGAAAATTTAATCTCACATGTATAAATGAAGGACTGTTCCCCAAATATACGAATATATATATATATGTAAACAAATTAAAACGAAGGTAGCACACATATAGAAAAAGGAATAACTCACTTCTATATTTCGACGATCGTCGACATCAGGAGGCGAAGAGTCCCACAGGAAGGCAAGCCGCAGGGAGTCGTCCCTCTGCCTTACTGCGGGAATCTTCAACTTTTGATGACGACGATCGTCGAAATATAGAAGTGAGTTATTCCTTTTTCTATCTGTGTGCTACCTTCGTTTTAATTTGTTTTATTTAAAAGTCTGCTGAACCGTTTCATTTATATATATATATAGCTTACTACTATTGGAAATAGGATGGAGATTTTTTAA
Source organism: Hermatobates lingyangjiaoensis (assembly GCA_026182355.1). Classification (NCBI taxonomy): domain Eukaryota; kingdom Metazoa; phylum Arthropoda; class Insecta; order Hemiptera; family Hermatobatidae; genus Hermatobates; species Hermatobates lingyangjiaoensis. Next base: position 1,453,637 of record JAPFBL010001936.1, on the reverse strand, counting down.
CTCTCTATTATTAGAAATACGCATCATTAATAACATTAATAATAGTAGACAAAGTAGATAATATTACTTTAATTGACTGATGTATAATATCAATAGTGTTTGGGTATTATATTACTAACACACCTTAGATACATTTATGGCTTATATAATATGTCTACAGTTAAGAAGATAAAGTTTAAGTTTGAAAGTAAAGCGGCACTGTAACTGTCAGTTGGATTTGAAAGTTAATGAAAAGAAGACAAATTTAGTTAGTTGAGGGAGGACAGACAGAGGGAGAGAGGGTGGTGTTGAGGAAGTATGTGTGTGGTGGTCAGTGGGCCAGGAAGTGACCAAGGCGGGGTGGGGTGCTGACTATAAGACTCCGGGGGAGGCTGGCACTACAGCAGTGCACCATGACTTCTCCCAGGCACATGGTGAGTACCCACCAGCGTCTTCCATAAAGCTAAAACCAGCAGCCTAGTCTTTTTATTTATTTCTTATTTGTACCATACACAACTGTGTTTACTTGGTCAAAATCAAATGTAGACTACAACTGACTTTTTTACGATCATATACTACATCAATCAGTGTAAATCATATAAACCTCTTTTTCTTTAGTTAGCATCAAAGTATATATAGCACTTGCATATATTTCCTTCATTTATATTTTAAAGTATATTTTATATAAGATTTTTACTTATATACTGAAGAAATTAATAAAGAGCAAGTACATAATCCTCTATATATCAAAAATTTTGAGATCTATTTTTATTCTTTAAAAACTAGTTACTTTGCAGTTGCTATGAATTTTTTCCATTTATTAATATAAAACTTTGATTGTTATTAATGTAATTTTATTGTAATTGTGTTGTAATTCTATGTATAAAGAGCACATTAAGCATGTATATGAATAAATGAATATGTAAGTCATATAAAAGTGGAGTCCCGCATGAAGTTAAACATGTGTGTAATCGATCGGGTGGCTACAATACCGAATCACCAGGTATGATATGATATTTATAATATACATTATTACTATAATATATATTATATAATATCACAATATATTATGATTTTTATAAATATTATATAAATAATGAGATACTATTGCTCCAAATTGTATGCTAAATATAAAAAAAAAAAGATAAATTAAATTAATATGAATGAGAAGTCAAAGTCAGATAAAAGCGGTTTTAAATGTTTATCGTTCACCAAATTTTGATAATATAAGATTAAAGTATACGAAATTTGACAATTAAGAATCCATGAATTTTGTTCTGACTTTAACTCCGACGACCGGAATAAAACATGTGTTTGGTTATCATGTCGGTTATTTATTCCACTTATCAAAGAGGAATTGAACTTGTCTTTAAAATTGAAGAATTATTACGTAATCGGTTATTAACATTTTTGATGAAGATTATACATTGGTTTGATTTTTTACGCGTTTAATGAGTTTAAATATATCAGTAGCCAAGTCTCACGTGAGCAGAGAACTAGTACGATACATTTGAACTCTTGCAAATAGTACTAAAGGACTATTAGTACTACATTAATGAGCTTAACTGAACTGATATATTTTTTACTGGTACAGTATTACAAAAAGTAACGTTGTAAAAAAAGTAATTTTCTATTATTTCATTACCGTTATTTAATGCCTTTTGAAATGAATAAATAAATAAGTTTTTTATTTCAATATTTATCAGTTCATTAGAACTCACATATATTTTGAAAACGAAAAGAGAAATTCTACTTTTAAACCGTGTTTATAATGTTACTTCAGGTCTCTAAAGGTACAGGTATACAGATATATGAATACCACTTCAGAAATAAAACTGCGATTCCACTTGAAATAGATGAATACACCGGCACACTCCTGAGGACAGAAAAAAGACGGGCACGCTTCACACGCCGGTCAAGTGACGGTTTGATTCTGCCGGTGCAAACGGAAGTTAGCGACTTCGTTTTTCTAATTCATGTGAACCTCTAGATTTTCTAGATTATTTGTAGCTTGTCTTTTCTAAGTCTATATATATATATATATATATATATATATATATATATATATATAAACGTTTCACAATAAACTATAGACACAGAGTAAAGATACGAACTCATTTACAGTATCTAATTTTTGGTTGAACCGTCATCAGGAGAGTAGAGACTGTAAGTGAGTTCGTAAGTTTACTCTGTGTCTACAGTTTAGTGTGAAACATTTGTTGCCCTTGTGGATCGTTTTCCTGTTGATGATATATATATATATATATATATATATATAAAGATGAATGTAAACAAAGATACATATATTAAAGAAAGACATACACTTACAGTCTCTATTGGAGATTAAACCGTCTCTTTATTAGTGTGCTTTGCTTCCATCAACTTTTCCTCCTGATGACTATTTAAACGAAAAATTAATATACACGTGTATTTTTCTTTTATCCAAGCATCTGCGATCTATAGAAATTCAGCTATCCGTTTAAAATCATTGTTCGTCTTTAAAGCATATATAATTCCCATGTTTATTCTGTACTTCTGAAATCGTGTGGTGCCGAATTATACAGAACATAAGGGGAATTTTTTTTTATCTTACTTAGTTTTTATATCTTAAATTGTTAATATTTCTACAAGCTACAAGACCAAAACTTATACTATGTATATGGTTTTTCTGCACTTTATTTTAATTTACATGCCCCATATTTTTGCACTTGAAATAATCATTTTAATATGGAAAATATTTTGTAGTTGAAAAAAAAATTAAATAATAATATATAAATGTTTAAATTTGATATATTTTCATTATATTGATGTGTTTTCAGAGAGAGAAGCTATGCATCTATTGAATTTGTCGTGACAAGCCCCATTAAAGTTTTATATAATGTTATCGTACTTGCTTGGGACAATGATGATACCGGAAGTACTATTGGCCAGGAATCAGGATTGCCTTGCTAACCTAAACGAGTAATTTTACTCGTTCTATCTTTTTTCACCTCGCATCCCAATTGAATGGATACCTTAGTCCATCCAATGGAGTACCTTCTTAAACCAGTCGCAGTACTCTCTTCTCACAGATCTGATACGCTTGCATTTCGTATTTACCTCGTTTATTTTCAGCTTCACTTTTTTACTTTCATAAAAAAGTAAATAGTAAATGATTTTTTTTTAATTACTGGTAATTACCCTGGTAATTAAAACTGGAATTTGAGTTCACTGATGGAATATGTGGCTTATTTAAGGAATGGTCCAGAGTAAGATAGATTGTGTTGCTGACAGGCTTTCACATTATAGGACACAGTTGTTTTACATACAATTTTTATGGGTGGTATTAATGATCATACCGTTGTAATATTGAATCAGCCATATTATCTTATATAGGATGTGGATATTTTTTTGAAAATGTTGATAAATAGCGTCCATCAACCCAGACAAATGCTTCCTTGTAGCCTAGGAATAGCAAGTTTACGTTAAATTTATATTATAGCTTTCTGCATTGACCGGCTAATTGGAAACATTTGATGATCACGAAGCATAAAGCCTCACGAAGTGAATACTTCAGAACAAGATAATATACTCCTGTCAACACTCAAACAAGTGTGCTTTCTTCTACACCGTTAACATGTGCACTCTCCACTATTTTGTCATTTTCGTCTTGAAAACTACTGTTTGAACTTCATACAGTTTTATACGATTTCACTTCTCTTTTAATTCCTTAATAAATCTCATTTTTCTTTTCTAAAATTACTCCCTTCAAATCCGTAGTTTTTGTAATTCCATCTAATTTCCTTGCCTTTATCTTGTAAGACTTTGTTAAAAACCTCTAAATCTCTTGATGTTTACTGCATCTGTTACACGAATCACTGTTTGCTATCAATGTTACTATCAAACCAAGGCTAATATTTTACTCTATTATTTCAGTTTGTGTGCCTTTTTGCTGTCAGCTACTTGGCAGTTAGCCAAGCAACTTTCGGAGGAAAAGAACAGTAAGTTGATCTTAGATACTAATCAGTAAAAAATCTTAGATATATCAAAATCAAATGTTCTTAGGCTATTTTTAAATAAAAAAAACTTAACTCTGTATCGTTACTAATTCATTTACTGTATTAGCTTCAGAAGAAAACTTACATTTTTATTAACATTCATCACTGATATTTAAAAATAGAACCTATTTTGGGTAAGGGAACATATAAAATAACATTCACATTTCCTTCAAAATGAATTAATTAAACAAAAAATACTTCGAGATTGACGATGGTCTATTTTTTTTCTTAAACTTGCTTTGTATATTGTAAAATTCAAATGATTGATATATCTAATACAATTGTTTTTTCCAAACTCATACATACTGATGGGGCTCAATTATTATTTTTTTTTTATAAGGAATCACATATACAACGTTTAAAGCAATGTAGAAGTGTTCAGCATTTTAAAGCAACTTTGACAGGCAGTACATATTCATATCAGCCGTTCTGCCCTTTGTTATTATGTACAGAAAAATATACCTTCATTATAACCGATATTCCCAGATGACTATAATTCTTTCAACTTTTGTTATATAACAAATATTTTTCCCAAATTATTTTTTATTGTAAATGAGAATAAAGTTACACTTCAATTAAGTGTTTTACAACAAATATTATTGCAAAATGTTTGAATAATTCTCAATATCGACCTTTAAATTATAAATATTATCAAATATTTAATTGAAAATCCTTTTTCATGCAATTATATCTTCTAAGATAAAGTTTTCAGAACCTACCTGTTTGCATAAAATTATGGCCTTTTTAGTTATTTAAATATTTAATTTAATTGAAATATATATTACATGTGTATTTAATAACAGATTATATCAATAAAAAAGTAATCATATTTACTTTACTGTAAGTTTCATTGAAAAATTTATCTTAACTTTATTTCAAAAAGTAGCACTCAAATGCCAGTGGGAAGATAGATGTGTACCCAAAACTTAGTAAACACGCTACCGCTACACCATTAGACGGATTTTAATTTAATTTTACAAATATTATTTCTTATGGATATAATCACTACTGTTTTCGGGCAGTCATGAATCATGGGGAAATGTTAATGATCAAGGCTAAACACTTTCACGAAAATAAAATAAAGCTTTTGAATTGATTGATTGCTATTTCATATTTTCGACAGTACTTATGCTACGGTAGTAGCTATTTTTAGCTATTTCAACATCAACGACATGGTAATACAGTAATTTAGTCATTCAATTGAAATTGGTGATTTAATTTTTTCATTTTTCAGTGTCCACATAAGAGTTCATGTTCCTACTATTGTAAAAGAAGTCCACCATTCAAAGCCAGAAATAACACATATTGAAGAACACACCCATGATGAGCATCATTCTTTTGGAGGCGGCGGGGGACATGGAAGTGGAGGCTTTGGTGGCGATATAAGCTTTGGACATGGAGGAGGAGGTGGTGGTGGCCATGGGGGATACGGAGGAGGTGGCGGAGGCCATGGTGGATATGGAGGAGGTGGCGGAGGCCATGGTGGATATGGAGGAGGTGGCGGAGGATATGGAGGAGGCCATGGTGGATATGGAGGAGGTGGCGGTGGCCATGGAGGAAGTGGTGGAGGTCATGGGGGATATGGAGGAGGTAGTAGTTTTGGAGGACATGGAGGAGATGACCATTTTGGAGGACATGGTGGGGGAATAAGTTTTGGAGGACATAGCAGTGGTGGAGGATATGGAAGTGGAGGAAGCAGTCATGGACACGGTGGTGGCAGCAGTTATGGAGGCGGAAGTCATGGAGGATACAGTGGTGGAGATATCGGAGGACATAGTAGTTATAGTAGTCACAGCGGCGGTGGCAGTTCTAGCTACAGCTACAGCAGTATAGGAGGAGGTAGTGGCCATGGAGGAGATGGTGGATATAGTTATGGTGGCAGTGGAGGCGGAGATCATGGTGGTTATGACAGTCATAGTGACATATCAATAGCTGACCATGGAAGTGGTGGATCATACGATGGCGGATACAGCTATGGTGGAGGAGACAGTTACAGTGACCATGGAAGTAGTGATTTCGGAGGCCACAGCTCTGGAGGCTATGGCGGGGCTAGCAGTTACTCAAGCAGTTCCTTAGGTGGACACGGAGGCTACGGTGGTGGTGGAGGAGGAGGAGGCCATGGTGGCTACAGTGGTGGAGGAGGAGGCCATGGTGGTTACAGTGGAGGTGGAGGAGGAGGCCATGGCGGTTACAGTGGTGGAGGAGGAGGAGGTCATGGCGGTTATAGTGGAGGAGGCCACGGTGGTGCTAGTAGCTACTCAAGCAGCTCTTTCGGAGGTTACGGTGGTGGCGGAGGAGGAGGACATGGTGGCTACAGCAGTGGTGGCGGTCACAGTTCCAGTTTCAATACTGGCGGATATGGAGGTTTCGGAGGAGGCCTGAGTAGCTACGCAAGCGGACACGGTTGGGATTAAAATGACTGACTAACTTATTTTGAGAAGAGACTGAATCCAATACACAAATACGTTCCTTATAGCTGTCTCCTAATCATCTTCATCTTAACTACCAATTTAAAACCAGTTTACTTATAAAGTACAAACTTGTTACCAAGAGAAATTATACACTGAACATTTAACCACTAAAAAAGTGGAAGTTAGAAACGCTATGAAATTATTATGAAACCATTGTTAAGTTTAAGTATGTAAATACTTTCTCAAAGAAATGTTACAATTAATGATACTTGTAAATATGCATATACTTATTTTTAATAAACATTTAGAAGTAACTTTATCTACTTTCTTTTCAAACCCATGAAATCAAACAGTACAAAGTACATTAGCTTCCGGAATACATACAAAGCTAATTGAGTACTGGAATAATTATGTCATTAAACAATTTCGATAAAGGTTCATGAAAAGCAACACAGGGACCTATGTATGAAAAAAAAACCTTTTTATACTCGGACAATCGTTTAGATAGCACAAATTGACATGTGTCAGATTCTATATTCTCATCAAAAGGCATAATTCATAATAGTTAAATTCAGTTTACTTCATCGTATAATCCTACTTCTAGAAATTTCGATGTCATATAACAGAAAATAAATATCACTCTTACTTTTAAGGATCAGTTATGATGAAGCTGTTTTATAAATGTTTTAAATTCAAACATTACAAATTCAATTAAATTCACCATATAAAACACTATCTCTTTAAATAAACACTAGATACTTGGAGAGAATTAACAGTTAAAAACAAGTAATGGATCAAAAAAAAAAAAAAATAGATCCAGTATAAACAATTAACCAATCTTGACAATGTTTTATTTTTGAATAATAAAACCAAATCTATAAAAAATGATGAAAACACTCTTGAGCACAATTTAATGGTTATAAAATGGAATTGCTTTTCTTACAAAAAGGAGAAGCAATATTAACAGAATAAATTACTGGAACACTAACTTTTAAAACATTTATTCTCTTTCAGCAAATAATTCTCTTTCTTGCTGTATATAAATAATAAACTGATTCAATTCTGATTAAGAAAAACTACAAAAATGTGAAAAGCCTCATTACTTCTATGTAAAAGCAATTACAATTCAATTTTATTTATTGAAATAAAATAGTGAGTTTGCATTAAACTTAATCCAAAGATAAAATATATCCTCGTCATTTAAAAATAATTCATAATATAGTCAAACACATTGGAACTAGGCAATTATTCAAATCTTATTCCTTTCGATTATATATATTCATTAATTCCATTGAGTACATGAAAAACACAACTTTGGCTTTTGGGTTTAAAATAAATGTACGAAAACGAAAAAAATAAAAATTGATTAGTCTTACTTTGAAATAAAGATAACCAAGTATTTATATATAAGAAAACATACATAGTTATGAATGTATTAAGACAAATGTACTCCATTAAAAAATTAAACCAGGAAAAAAAGATAAAAAAAGCCTTAATAATAGCTTTTTTTTAAAAAAAATATAAATATATACTAAAACTGCCGACTTGCAGAGTAATGGGATTTACAATCTTAAATCGTAAGACAATAATACCAAACTTTGAAGATTATGATTCTAAGATCTACAAAGTGGCAGCAAGACGTAATATATTACATTTGTTCAAAAAGTAATCTTTTTAAATTTATGAATACCAACTAATACGAAAATTTTGGGCATAAAAGCGTACTCAAATGAGTAGTACCTTCTTCAAATTAATTTCAATTATAAACTAGTAATTTACTTTAAAATTTAAATTTAAGAAAAATAAGTGCTTCAAAATCTAGAAGCAATAAAACAAATATCAATCAATTAACATTGTAATCTTATGAAGCAAGTAAAATTGTTATATAGATAAGAAGAAGGTAGAACTTCTTATAGCAGGCAATTTTAATTTTACTACAAAAGGCAGATTTTGTTCAAAATCACTAGAATGAGAAGCCATTTGTGGATATATTATTTCCACTAATTTCCATGCACGTATGATAATTACATATTATTTACTTATTTGAAAGTAGTATATAATAAAAATAAACCACAATGGCATACAATAATGTGTTCACAATAAATTAAAATGTTGCTCAATATTTACAAAGTTAGTGCTTAATAACTAAAGTTGAACTTGATAAGTTCACAAAGAAAAAGTCAACTGGACATTGCGTTTGGTGATAGTATATAAAAGTTTTAAAATCTGTTGATAGAATCGTCACTACAACTTAAGCAGTCCGGAGAATAATATGCACGCCAGAATCAGTAAAAACAGGTTCACTAAGTTCGCCAACTTTTAATGCAAAAGCAGGAGTTTCAAATGGTTTCTGCATTGTTCCATGTCCAAAGGGGCCCAGATCTCCTCCTCGCTTCGCTGAAGAACAGTCAGAATATTTTGAAGCCAGTTCACCAAATGAAGCTTTCCCAGATGCAATTTGCTCTCGATAACCTGTTCCAAATCGTCAACATATATATCAAATTTCAAATTCTATAAAACATAATTTAACATTATCTTAAAGATAACAGTTTAAAAAAAGTTTCTTTATGTGAAATATATAAAACATGCATCTTTTAAAAATAAATTATCAAGTAAGATTGATATCTCTACAATAATTCTATCTATCTTACACTTTCGTTTTGTGTTTTTGAGGCAGGTAAATTAGAATTATTAGTTTCTTTTCAGGTTTAAAGTACTTTTATATTTTTGTCTTCTACAGATTTCGTATATGCTATTATACAGATTTACAAATATACAATCATACAAATTAATTTCATTATTTTGGAAGAGTATTAAGCACAACACAATTATCAGAAAGTCAAATTAAGCCATGTTTGACACGCGGCATATAACTAAATACTAGAATTACTTATTAAAAAAAATATCCCTGACAACAGATGAGAACAATAAGACAACATCTGACTTTTAAATAATGACTTTTTCCTAAGTATTCCCAAACTGGAATACTGATAATACAGGAATCATACTTACAAACATATCTATCTATATGTATCATACTAATATTGAAAGATGAACAGAAATATTAAAGAAGCATAAAATCTAACACACAAAAGAACCACTATCCTGAACTAATTCATACGAGGTGTGTAAATAAAGTAGTCAGACTGATTTTTTTTTAAATTTTCTATTCAAATATAATTACAATGTGATATTGTCACCTTCAAAATAGTTCCCTTCGGAAGCCACACAGCGCTGGAGACGGTCCGTCCAATCATTGTAGCATTGCTGGAACTCAGATTCTGGAATGGCCTTCAGCTGGTCGGTTACAGCAGTTTGTATGTTTTGTAGTGTCCCGAAATGAGTTCCCTTGAGGTGATTTTTCAATCTCGGGAAGAGGAAAGTCACAAGGACTCAAGTCTGGTGAATAAGGAGGCTGAGGAGCAACAGGAATGTTTTTACTGGCCAAAAACTCGTTTATTGAGATGGCAGTGTGACAGGGCGCGTTGTCGTGATGCAACACCCACTTGTCTTTGATGTTTGGCCGCACACGAAGGACTCTTTTTCGAAGTCTTTCAAGGACCTCACGGTAGAAGTGCTGATTAAGCGTCGATCTGAACGCACAAGGTTCCGTACTCTGTTGACATTTTCATCGGTGTTTGCACTTGAAGGCCTTCCGCTTCGTGGTTCATCTTCAATCGACTCTCTTCCTTCTGAAAATTCCTTAAACCACCGAAAAACCTGTGCCCTTGATAAAACACGTTCTCCATAGGCCTCCTGAAGTTTTTCAAAAGTTTCGGTTGCATTATGTCCAAGTCTGAAGCAAAATTTGATTGCTGCTCAACTTTGAGGTCACTCATTTTTAAAACGCTCAAGAAAAAACCATTTCACGAAAACCAACGCTACGGACAAACAAATGACTGTGGCGAGTTCAGATTCATACTGGAGGCGCATCACACGTGCACCTGACGGTACTCAAGGCCACGCGTCTCCAGCGTTGCCAGATCGAAAGCGACGTTGCCAGTCTCACTACTTTATTTATACACCTCGTAGGTAAGTACAAGCGTGTATATATATATATATATATATATATATATATATATACAATATATATACAATACAATATATATACAATATATATATATATATGGTATATATATATATATATATATATAGATATATATATATTGTATGTGGTAGGTTTTGTTTTTGAGGGCTAGGTCATATAAAAAAAAATGAACGCCTTCCTAGGCTAACGTTTCGATGTATTTGTAAATCATCTTCAGGGTTAAAATTAGAGTAAGAACTATCTATACGTTCTTACTTATAGTTATTACTCTAATTAATAGAGTAAGAACTATACATTTACCAAAACAATCTACAACCTACATAGAGAACTAAATTATTGAGAACAACACATACATACAAAAGGTTATTTTACAATTAGAGTTGTTGAGTATACATCTATTTCAAAATATAAAACAAATGGAAATTGGAAAAGTAAATGTTTGATATTTTGAAATAGATGTGTACCTAACAACTCTAATTGTAAAATAACCTTTTGTATGTATGTGTTGTTCTCAATAATTTAGTTCTCCATATAGGTTGTAGATTGTTTTCGTAAATGTATTATAGTTCTTACTCTAATTTTACCCCTGAAGATGATGTACAAATGCATCGAAACGTTGGCCTAGGAAGGAGTTTATTTTCTTTTATATGACCTAGCCCTCAAAAACAAAACCCACCACATACAATAGAATAGAAGAGGTCAAGAACAATTTTTTGAGAATATTTATATATATATATATATATATATATATATATATACAACAAATGAACGAAAAAGGCAATATGAATTTCGTACAAAGGATATAATAGCATCATTCTCATAAAGTGTCTACCAAGAGCAAAAGATTACCGGAATGACGTTTGAATATATTTTTAATTCACCGATTAGTAAAATAAATCATGGAAAAACATGATTCCCTTGTTTTTGTTTCCAAAACCAATTTTTCATATTTCAATGATAATATCACACTTATATAAATTGGAAAATAAATCACTCTATTGTGATGTTTAAAAGATTATTTTTATAGTTTTTGGGAAATAGGATTGCTGACGAACTATTGTCCAAGAAATTATCGATTACAGTTAGCGTTTTACTCTTTTTTATTTCTATCAGTAACAATTTCAATCTTATGAGTTACCTATCAATTTAAATTGCCAATCTAAAATGAGACAAGACATTACAATTCATAACCTAGATTTTAAAACTCGCTGAAATCCATAATCAATGATATCATTAAATCTAAAGAAAGAGATAGGGGTGACATCTGATTGGTTATTAATTAGAAGTAAGTTAAGCTAGCTAATTATATTATTACTTTGTTAAAATTAATTAATTAAACATGTTAAAGAGATCATACAAACAAATAATTAAGAGCAAATATTATAAATAATTATTTAATTTGATATAATGTTTTTAGAATACATCTTATTTTAAATGATGTGACTGATAATGATTTTTTGGTATCTGAAAATACAATAAATTGCTTATTTCATCGGTAAAAGTGTGTGACTTGCAGCACGATTATTAAATTACAGAAGCAACACAGATACAAATCCAAAGAAGAAAATACTAAAAATAGGTGAGGAGGAGCACAGCAAATTATGTGAAATAGTCAAAATCGAATTTTGGCATAATTTTAATTTACTTACTTTAATGTAAAAAGAGTTCAGTTAAAATAGCCTTTAACATTTTTATAATCTTTTTAAATGTTAGGGAAAGTATTAAGTCTCCATAAAAAAAAAATTATTTTTGTGTGTAGACTTGGATACTTTTACTAAACATGAGTAAATACCACACTATAACAGATTGCACAGTTAATGAAACTTTTTAAATATTTTTATTTCGGGAAAAAAAACAGGAATTTGTGACGAATTCTATTAAAGAAGGCTACTGCTCAAAACTAATAAAAGCTGTAATAGGAGAGATGAACTCGATGAGCTGTCTGCAATAGTTTTTTATTTGGTGTGAAGACTGAGATCTAGCTTTAAATCTACTCGCTCAGTTATTTCAATACGATTTATTTTCTTCCTTTTTTGTCTTTATATGCCAAGTTACTGGGCTAAAAACAATTTCTACGAGTTATTGTATTTTATAACACGGACATTTTCAGATAAGCAAAGGAAACTTTCCACTACATCTTGAACCTTTTTGTCAGTCATTGTTTGGACTGCAGTGACATTGAAGGGAATTGATCTGAGAACTGAGAACAGTGTATGCAGGGTGATGTAGCATAGTGCTTAAAACCTTTTCAACAGCTGTAAAATCAATTATTCTCCAATAATTGAAGGCTTTCCGGACTATGCTATGCGTAATGAGTATTGAAAGACAACACGAAACTATAATAATCTCTTTTGGATGAAGTAAACGTGCTGTCTAGTTTGATTTTCAATCCAAGTTTTTTTTTCAACATCTTTCAGCTGAGACCTATTCTTGAGGTGTCATTTGCTTGAAATTCGTATGACAAAGGGACATATGGACAGATGCTAGTCTGACTGTGATAGACTAAGACAGAACTTCAAATCACAATGAATAGTGCCTGTGTTTTATTTGTAAAGTATTGTAATCATGGAAAGGATTTACATGTTTTGAGTTCTGAATCATTGCTTCAGATTCATTGAATCATTACATGTTTGTCTGAATCATTGCTGATATCTTTATGATGATGTCTGGGTGGAAGTTGTTAAGATCTGTCCGTCAAAATTGCAAATTGTCTCGGAATAATTCTCTGAGCAAAATAAACAGTTACAGACACAGAGTTAGATGAACTTTACAACGATTTACTGAGCAGCTGAAAGCCCGTTCATATGCTTCAACTTCCATGAATTCCCAAAAACTTTTAACTCGTTGACCTCTCCATAGAATATTAGTCTTCTCATCGACAGCCAGATAATTAAAAATATTAAATCATTTTTGCAATTTTGATACTGAGTAGCAGTGAGAGCTGCATAACAACTAGTACACTTACTCTTCCACAGTACTAACAACGACACCCTAAGATTAGATTTGTCCTATACTTATACATAGATATGTTCTATATATATTTGCGTATTTTAGAAACAATTTATGTCTACAATCGCATGACTCTATTCTTTTTTAATTTTCTTATACCTTCCTTCCTTCTATATTGAATTATATAAAAGTTCATTAAAATTACTTGTTCCATGACGTTAATCATCTAACGTTAACACTTTCTAAAATCAGATGGTGATAAAATACAAAAAAAATATTAGCAATAAGCATTATTCTAGTATACTTACATCAGAATAAAATATGACGAGATAAAGCAATCTCTACAAAATTGTGTAAGTAATCTATTTTTCAACGGTAGTTTAGGCTTCGGGGATTTAAACAGTATTAAAAGTATTTGTTTCAACGAGTCTTAGTTTATATTCTAATAAACTAACAATTCTTGTAACATACTATAAATGATTACTCTATTTTCTAATAATATATCTAATAACCTCAGTGATACTGCCAACCTTATTAGTAACTATAATAATATTAACACTTTCTTCACAAAAATAATTTTATATTTTATTCAAACTGTTTTAAATAAAAATATATAAAATTGAAGCCTATAAAGATAGTATATTGAAAGTGTGGAATAGGAGTAACGAACATAAATAGGAGAGACTACTCTCTTCTGTTTATCTGTTTGACAGAAGAGAACTGTCAAATATGAAACGGCAATTTTAACCTTCCTTAACAGTTAGGTTTTTTGTTTCCTATAAAATAACCTCTCAGCTGAGTTTTTAAAATTACATCCGAGAAAACGTGCCATACTTGGGATAAAGGGTTTTTTAACATAGAAAAATTACTATTACAATGAATAAAATCGATCTGATGTTAAGAGTCCCCCAATTATCAACATTTGAAATTATTAACAAAACAGTAATTATATCATCGTGCAATAAATGATATCAATCCACCAATAATGATTTCGAAAATATCCACCGTTAAAAATTGGTGGCACAAATCAATTTCCTTGTCAAATTAACATAGTGAATGTGTGTAAAATAATTTCAAATTTAAAACCCCTGGAAGTGATATTATTGTCTTTAACTGTCGTTTTAACGCATTTATATAATAATACACATATTTAGCTTTAAAGAATCCATCTATGAACAAGTAAAAATGGTTTTTCCCAAATACAACTCAAAACAAATCCTTTAGGAAAAACGTAATTTAACAAGTTACTTCAATTTGTTTTTGATATATACATTTTTGAGACGATTGTGTCCAAATAATTTTTAACATAGAAACTATGGTAAAACAGCTTCAAGTCAGTTTGTAAAATATATTCATAAGTGTTTAAAACTCATGAAGGGGAATGATTTTAATTAGAAAGCATTTTATAATTTCAGTAACTACAACTATATATATTTAGTAAATACTACTACTATACAGGGTGTTCATAAAGTCCATGTGCAGTTTAAAAAAATTATAACTTTTTTCGTATTTACGATAGAAATAATCTGTAAAAAAGATTAGAAGGGAGTAAACCTACATTTTTAAGGTTTTATTGTAAAATTAATTTTTTAGTTTCCACAGTCCTCCATTATTAGCAATATAGAGGGTAATACGCTTTTGCAGTTTACGGAAAACAAGCGCCAACTGATTTACAATAATCTTATTAGTTATTTTAGCTTTCAAATCTTCAAATGAACAAGATTTAGATGCATGCACAGTTGTTTTCACATACCCCCTATAAGAAAAATCTAATGGAGTTAAGTCTGGCGTGAAGATAAATAAAATGGTTCACCTCTTCCGATTTATCTGTTAGGAAATTCGTGATTTATCTGTATGGAAGGGGTTACCACATGATGGAGGTTAAGTGGATAAAATTTCAAGAAAACTTTAAAAAATATAGATTTACTTCTTTTTAATCCTTTTTACAGATCATTTCTATCCCAGCTACAAATAAGGGTATATTTTTTTAAAACGCACACGGACTTTATGGACACCCTGTACTTTCAGTACCTTTGGTTTAATATTAGTACGATAATCCAATATCATTAAGGGTAAATATTACCATATTTAATCGTGTTGAGTTTGTTTTGACACTAAGAACAAAATAAAATATTTGGCTATAAAAAATCGGTTTCCCCCGCTATGGTGCAAGCACCTACTTAATAAATGTGGATGGTCTATTTTTAAGTAAATTTAATATTACACTCGATGACATAAGTCATGTTTGAAAATAAAACCAAAATCAATTGACTTTGGTTTTATTTTAATCTCTGTATCGAGTAGAAGTAATGTCAAACTCATAGGTGATTTATTGTCAAGATCATATTTGATATTTCACTTCTTTTATTGAGGCTATAGCTCATCTTGTCAGTTATTCACACTGGAAAAAATGATATGTTATTATTATTAAACTGATGGCTATAGATAATATATCTCTCACATGACTTTTCCAATTTAATCCTTCATTTAAAGATATTCTAAAGTATTTGAATACGACTTAGAGTCTTAGTTTAGTATTTTGAAAAAAAAAATCATTGTGACCTTCTTTCTTTCTTCTTGAAGAAGAAAATCAGTAAATATAAAATATAAATCTATAAAATCCTGGACATCGAATTTTTCATGATCACTATACATTAGTTACATCACAGTAAAAAGGAAGCAATTGTAAAGAACTTTTCATAATTTTGAAACTTACCCGGGAAAGAGTAAAGTGAGATTAACAAGGAAAAAATATTACCTTTAATGAGTTCTAAAGCTTCTTCTTTAGACCTAGATATTTTTTCTTCCCTCCATGAGGAAGGTCTTCTGGACCCAGCATGCTTTACCAATAGATGGCTGCATTGTACTTGCTCAGGGCCACCAGCTACAGTACTTCCTCCTCCTCCTCCGGGCTCAGCAGGTTTTTCTGGTTTCTCCCACTGACTTTCTTTTGTAAACATGTTTAAGTAATATGTTTGGCCTAAAAAAGGTATTTTTTATTAATAAACTGGTGGATAAATTAAGTTATTTAAAGAAAACTTCTCAAATTATATATTGAAGAAAGATAATACACTAAATTTGTAGTATTATTAGTTATTTAACAAAATTGAAGAAAACTCTGAATGAAGAAATCTTGCCACTAAGTTTTTTGAAAAATAAAATATACTTCTAACTCACAAACCTCAAGAATTGCTTAAACCTAAGTATAACCTTATCAAACACCCATATCAATATAAAACAGTAACTCCCAAAGAAAAAAAAAGAAATGCAGTAATTAATTAGGTTACTAAATAAAATCAATCAGCCTAATAGGATCATAAAAAATGCATCTAAGATAACTACCTTTTTAGAATTAACGTCAAATATTTTCATATTTAGGATGGTAAAATGTCATCAGGAATATTTAACATATACCTGCAATGTTCATCACTACATTAGAAAAACGAAAGGCAAATTACGAACTTCGTAAAAATGGACAGTTGCACTCAATGAACCAATTAGTTAACTTTAAAGCAATGCTAAAATTTGCCATAATATAGTAACAAGCATTTACTAGATATATACTTTGATATATGTAGTAATACCAACAGTAACAGTAGTTAAAAGAACAGGAACGAACTATTATATACTGTGAGTACCACGTAAATTTGTCTCAACACATAAAACTTAAATTAGAAATCCTTATTAGTACTAATAGACTTTAAATATTTAAGTGGAAGAAATCCGACCCATCGTAACAGGATCTCATAAGTTCAGTTATGTACACCAGAAATGGGAGAAATAAACATTATTATCTCTAAATAGTCTCAAATGTAAGTTTATTTGCCCTATTAAAGTCAATCAACTCAAAACTAACTGAGTCAAGCAAAGTAAAAAACTAAAACATGTCCTACATAAAGAAAGACTTGATGTCTAGATCAATATCGTATGACAATGAACCACATAATTCAATGATATCTTCTATTACTAATAAGATATTTGTTTCTTCATTCAATAAGATACGATATTATTGATCCAAAGACTTTGATTAGAATAAAATTTGAAGAAGGATGTCACATAAATATATGTATTCAATGAGATATGGTTATAACAATTCAACTAAGAAAAACACACCAGTAGACCGACTTAATCGCTTTTCCCAACCCGAAGGTAAGTCTTCATCAGCCATTTCGAAGATTCTGTTAACTTCAGTTAACAAAATGGAACAATACGTACTTTGAATCCTGAGGGCACATAACGTTTGCAATCAGCTGAGAGAAAGTCACAATATATAACCAAATTGTTATTCATTAGAAAAACTTCAATAATATTGCTTCAAACGAACATAATAATAAATAACTTTCTTATTTTAAAAATTCATTAGATTACCAGGCTATTAAAATATGTTGACTCTAATGTGAGGTTGAATTTTCGTAACCTATTCGATAAGGTGACGTCAGATATTTTGACATTTTCAAAGCGCTCAGGTGTATTGAAAGTACATATTTGCAGACTGAGTAATTGAAAGTTTTTAACTGATCATTGTACTTACTCATTTCTAATCGTTATATAGGAGAGCCACCTTTTTATTGTGAGTATAAAATATTCTAATAATTGTGGAAAATTAATATGACATTGTTCGTAACGGTCCCTTTGTTGAGTAGAGTTCTTGAGTCCCATTTATTTTTATATTCGCCTATAGCATTAAGAAATGATTTGAATAGTTCACATATGAAATCAAATAGTTATGACAATTATTAAGGTTTTAATTGAAATATTTTTTTTTTATGTAATTTTAAACATCTTGTTTTAATTTTAAGTTTTATTATGAATAATAATGATAATATGTAATGATTATTTTATTGTTAAGAGAGTATCTAAATTATCATAACTTAAAAAATTTCAGGTTACTTCTCAGTGCTGTGTATAAAGGTAAACATCAATTCTTGCTTTGTTGTTATATGGCACAATGGCAATGGATTTCAATGCATGCAAATAAGTCTGCTACAGAAGCTTAAAATGGAAGTCAGGAAGACTTGCAATAATTTTGCTGGCGTATATGAACTTTCCTTTTTTATTTTATTGTACCTCATATGTAGTTGTTTTATTTTTTAAAATTTGTTGAAGAGAATGCTATACTTGCATGTAAATAAAGAAAGACTAAATCTGTTATTTATGATAATTACAATTATTGATATATAAGTGTAGGTATATTAGAACACTTACGTTTTTAATGTCCGATTAACTTAGTTATATTATTGATATTAAATGGGTTTGATTGTAGAATAATTATCAGATGCTGCTTATCTTGAAATTATGGTTCACTTAATGTGTAACTTGATAGTATGGTTAATATTTCCATTAAAACGGTCTTCATAATTCTTTTAGGAAGTCTGATTAGGACTTTTTGATTAGAATGCATTTTTCTTCTTTATATTTTGTAAAGTGGGCTGTACATTGGTGTTTATATCATAAACTGATAATTAAAATTTGAAAATCTACAGGAAAACAGGTCAACAAGAGCAGTTGCTTCAAACGGCCAGTTTGGGATTTCTGATTTATATATATATACATATATAAAAACAAAGACAAAAAAAAAACACTTTACTCACTATATACATTATATATAATGTGTTAAGACCATAGAACAGAATTGAATCAAAATTTACCAGGAATTGATCAGATTTTCAGGTCCCAACATATAAACACTGTAAAAAAGTTTACTGTGCAGGGAAAGTCGTTTCTTGAAAGAAGGGGTTTACTAGCCTTTATAAGAACAAACAGGATTCATACTACTGCATTGATAATGCACAGTGTTAATGATTGCATTAATTATGATTTTAATGAAAGAAAAATTATGTCCAAGAAAGAGGACCAAAGAAGAGATGTTTATTGTTTGATAACTATCAGATATACTTTATGTAAGAGCACGGCAAGTTTAAATTTCATTTATATGTGTAAAGTTAAGCAATTTTTGGTTGTTTATGTTTGTTAATATTATTTTATAGTAAAATTGATTGTTTAGGTGGTGTCAGGGAATCGTTTTTGTTAAGCTAGACAATTAAATTTAATATTTATGTTCCCAAAAATACTAATTTTAAGTTCTAATGTAATGATCATTGTTTCTCATTTTCAAAATTTCATATTTCTCTAAGATCTTTCACTTTTTATCTGCAATTTGTTTTTTTAATATTTTATATGATATTTGCTATTTATCTTTTGATATATGTGTAATTATTGATTTCGGATATTTTCCTATGAATTATATACATGATAAAGCTTGTAACAAAATACAAACATCGGTTTAAAAGGTTGATTTAATCCTGGGAAACTGAACAATTCTTGGTAAATATATATTCTGTATTTGTTGTAAAAATATAACCATATTTAATGGAAATGTGTTTCTTAATAAGTTAAAAACGAAACTCAATAACATGGATGCGGTACTGTAACATTTGATGATGTAGACTATAGGAAATTTATGATATTGCATAGATGGAATAACGAGATTGTAGTATAGAAAAACTGATATAGTCGTTAAGAAACAGATAATAGTAAAATATGGTTATATTTTAACAATCATATTTTCAAGGACAGCTTGAACAGTTTGTATATTAAATATATACAAGATTTCAAAGTAAGCACGTGAACTAGAAATCTGTGTCCAAACTATAGTTTCACTCATATTGTCTCAGTATGAATGACACTCTGACGAAGACCAGTTTCTTAGGTTGAAAGATCATAGTTACATTTCTGAATCTCTTACTGTGGCTTAGACGTTGATAAACCACAATATGAAATGGGAAAAAAAGACTAAGATCTTTCAACTGTAAGAAGTGGTCTTCGTCAGAGTTGGGTTTTTGACTCTGATATATATATATATATATATATATATATATATATATATATATATATAAGATTTCACATAAACACGTGAAACAACAATCAATGATCAAAACACAATAAGAAATGGGAAAACAAGACTAAGATCTTTCAACCGTAACAAGCGGTCTTCGTCAGAGTCAAAAACCCGATATTTATTGATTGATTGATTGATATATATATATATACTAGCAAATGTACCCGTCTTTGACGGAATCAAAAATTCTATTATACTTGGTATTCCAACATATCAATTATAGTATTATACTAATACTATAATTAGAAATTATAGAATAGTAGAAAACACCATTATTAGTACAGTGTTAAACAAATGCCTCTGTATACACTACATTAGCTGTCTGTCCTTCAGGTTCATGGAAGAACAATCAGTTGAAACCTCTGACTATTGAGCAAGTAAACTACAGTTGACCATGTGAGAAAAACTTGGTTTCGCTAACTTGAATTCCTGCGTTAGATAAAGTCTCCCTTTGCGACTTAGTTAACGTCATTGCGAAATAGACTCTGAGGGGACCTTGCAATCATTTGAATGGAAACAGACAGTGGTTCGGAAGACTCCCCAATACCACATCCAGTCATTATGTCCGCCTCTATGGCATATCTGTGTAGAGCACGAACTCAGAGTCGTGTCCCGTTGCACAGTTTTTGGGTCACTCATGTTTCGTAACATGAAATTTGTTACTGCTATAAATTGCAGCATCATTGGTGCTCCTACTTTAAGTTTTTACTCATGAGCAGGCAGTCCAGGAGAAATAAATTCAGAGTCAAGAAATTCAATTAGATAATGAACTGCTTCTTCATCACTAATCCAATCTCTTTACTGACTTGTAAGTTCTTTCCTCGGCTTCATATAGCGTAAGAACTTGTTTGTTGATTTCTCATGCCTGTTCATATTAAGGGCTGAGAATTGCTCGTTTACAAAACATTTATTCTCAATAGATAGTACATCCTTAACTCTGTGAAACACCATTTCAATGATGTCAAATACGCAATATATTCATGTGCTCAATTGAAATTAAAATCAACTACAATACCTACTTGCCACACCTGTGTATTTTCAAAACAACTTGTCTGTGAAGTTAGGAAAATACAGCTAAAAGCCCCATAACTTCGCTTCTGTACTGAATTAATAATCTATTTAGAGCCCATATTTTAAGTTAGGCACACACAAATCCAGTGTCAATGTTTCAGCTCGCTATGTCTTATGGTGGCTGAGTTTACTTGTGACAAACATTTTTGCGTTAAACGTCCATAACTTCACTTCTACGTTGAATTTCCAATCAATTCATAGCCTATATTTTAAGTTAGACCTACACAAATCTACTGTAAAAGTTTCAGCTTTATATGTCTTATGGTAGCTGAGTTTACCTGTGACAAAGTTTTGCGGACAAACCGACAGAAATTTTTCTAAGGGTGGATTCGGTTTCTCCAATGTATGAAACGTAAAGAAATCTTGAAATGAGTAAGTTCTAAGCAATGTACAGACAAAATCATTATTTTATTTATAAAGATATATATATATATATAATAAATTCAAAACGAAGGAAAGACACAGACATAACTCACATCGATATTTCGATGTGAGTTATGTCTGTGTGTTTCCTTCGTTTTGAATTTATTTTATTTTAAAAAAGTCCGCTGGACCGTTTCTTTTAATTGTATATATATATATTCAAAATGCTGTATGAAACTAAAGTACACATCATTGCAACTGAACTGTTGTTTCATATACCGATCATAGTAAGAGTTTGTTTTGGTTTGAGTTCTGTGTAATTTTTAGTTTTATATTTGTATATACAAAAATTTTTGTCCAATCGGACTTAATAAAACTAAAAGTTATACAAAGCCGATTAAAACACTTGCCTGATGCGATCAATATATCTAACAGTAATCTAATCCTAACAGTAAAATAGTAAAGAAATTGGGAGAAATAATGATGGCTGTTTTCAGGGTAGTATTGAAATATTGTTTTGGATTAATGTGTTCGGTTTTAACAATATTTTATTGTTAAAATATAGTAGTAAATTTTGTGTTGGATTCTATATTACTTTAAGTTAGTAATTATATAACGGTGGCACAGCTCGTTAAGTTCCTCTGATGTTCGTGTATCACTTCGCTTCATTTTCTGTTTTGATCTTTTCCTGATAACGAACTACAATTCCAGACATCGATAGTAGAAAGTTATATGTAACGTCTTACGTAATTTTTAGTTTTTCTTAAGTCTGATTGGACATCATTTGTCTGTTTTGAAATAACTACATACATATATACTTCTCTTGTAATATTAGGGGGAAATGTACATAATCTACATAATAGGGTAAATAGGTAAATATAATAATCTACATTTACATAAATAGGGTAAATTTGTAAGATTAGATGAGTAATTATTTCTTGAAAAAACAAGGCTGTTTTCAGGAATTGTGTAGTTTTAAATTTATCACTTATAAAATTGTATATTTTAAATATTTCTTCTATGGATTATTTTTTTTTTAAAGTTTTAGGGCTATATGAAACATTATCTTCTTTCCCTCAACAAAATGTAGAGCCTTTTCTTTTAGCTTTCGCTTTAATTATTTATATTGTTTAGGTGATCGATATTTAGATTATAATTAGAAATCTTGCCTCAATCTGTTGAAGTTTTGCTCATTTTCGAAAGAGCTTGTGATTTAGTAATGTAAATGATAATTCTTAGGAACCTAATTTTTAAGTTGAGTCATTTTAATTCTAATTTAACTTTAAAAAGACTGAAAATTAGTACATACCTATATTGCCCCAGAGCAGTCAAAATGACTGAATTGTGAAAGAATAAATAATGTGTAAAGAAATTACACATTAATTAATAAAAATTAATTTTTATTATTTTTTATATTATTTAGAGTCATAAAACAAGTTATTAGTAAGTATTAACAGTAAAAAAATTACTTCACCTGGAAAATTCCAAGAACCTGTGTCATTGTACACATGATTAGAATTTATTCTAATTGAAATCGAAAAACAGTCAAAATGACCTCCTTAGGCAATCTTCCTTAGTGTCAAGTTGACTGATGGGGAACAGTAATAAGTTCTGTTATTTATAATACATATATATATATATTTATATATAAAAATATATATTATATATAAAACTGAATATTTTATAATTTAATTGATGTATCCTGATGAATTTGCAAAATACAGATTTAATTAAATCCTATTTAAGATTATTATAGAAAAAATATTAAATTTTTCTATATTAACAAAATCTTGTTACTAAATTACTTACCATAATGTTATTAAATAACCATATTTTGTGAGTTTAAGATATACTAAATATGTGGTATTCAAAAAACCAGCATAAATTGTTTTGATTCTTCTAATGATTTTGTTTTGATTGGTGCTATATGTACTGAAATTGAGTGGTTATAATTTTTCAGTCTTAACACATTTTTATATAAGAAGTATTTTGAGTTAACAATACTAAGTAATTCCACCAAACAATATTTTTCTTAAATATTGTGCAAAAGTAAAACTCAGGAACACCATCATTTGTCCGGCCATCTAGTTAGTGGTGTTTAAACCTATTTTTTTTTTGGATTACGTCTAAACTATGCTTCATATTTAAAACTAATAAGGGGGTATTAGATAAATATAATTTACTACGTTTTTAATAAGTTTGTCTCGTATATTTTTCACTTTTAAGATGAAAATTCATTGTAGAGAATCTGTTTAATTAACAGATATGCATTAGTGTGTGCATATGCTAGACGAAACGAAGGGGTCCTGCGATTATTCACAACAATCTCGTTCCGGTACCCAGTATCGGTCCTTGGAAGATAAAAAAAGATAATAGAATTGTTTGACTTAATTGTTAGGAAATTTGGTCATAAAAATCCGTCAAGGAGTATACATAGTGCAGACTAGTAGTTAAGTATTTGAATTTGCAAATTATTTAATTGAATTAGTAGTAATATTAACCGCCATACCTCGTATAATTAGTACGCAAATTAATTATATTTTGATTGAGTTTAAAGAAGTTTAGTCTTTTAAAATAATTTACATTATATTACATAAACGCTTTCTGCAGTAAAATGGATAAACAAACAAAAGTCTCCACACAAATGAAGTTTTATTCAACAACAACGCGTTTCGAACACTTTGTATTCTTCATCAGGAAGACACCAAGAATGTGGTGCTGAAGGGTTGGTCCATTGAAAACAACTCACAGTTGTTCTCACTCCAATGAGTTGTTTTCACTGGATCAACCCTTCAGCACAACATTCTTGGTGTCTTCCTGATGATGAACACAAAGTGTTCACAACGTGTTGTTGTTGTTGAATAAAACTTCATTTGTGTGGAGACTTTTGTTTGTTTATCCATTTTACCTCAGAATGAGTAAATACCACACAATTACGGATTGCACAACTAATGATTTACATAAAACGCTGTTTAAAAAGTTTAAAAACTAAAGAATTGCTGGTTTTGTGCTAGTTCCGTATTCTTGGAAGCTGGATTAGTAGTGCACTTACAAACCGAAGCAGGACTGCATATGAGGTCAAACGAAGTAGTTTATATAATGAAAGACCAATACTGCGAAATCAATTAGAATTGAGAGCCAGTTTAAGTTCCAAGGTTCGATCATTCATGTTTCTTCTTCCAGTGGTGAAGACTTCATTAACTAGTTAATTGTTCTCCAGAGTACTGTGATATAGAAATTAGTATTTTTCAAATTTGCCTATGTTGGTCTTTGAGTAGGTCTTTCATCGTTAGAGCGATTGACTTACGATGTTATCATTAACTTGCCTTCTTGGAATACATCATGCAAACATACATAATATGTATGTTTCTTGTCCATATGTATGATTCTTTGTGTTGTGAACTATATTTCCGAATGGTTTTACTTTGGAAAGCAGTCTGTACATGTATCAGAGTTGTATTTAATTAATTTGTTATTTTGTGCCAGTGACTTGTTTGTTTTGTCAGATGGTTGCTTAAGTAGTCACTATATGCTAAAACACATTCTAGAGTAGTTGGTTACCATATGTTACACACTCTCCTTTGTTATCCTATAGAAGGTCCAGTGCTGTGCTTTTATTAGTCAATCAGTTTATTCACATAGCCGTCTCCTCAAGCGTGACCGTGCTATACTGTACTGGCTCTGCTTCCCTGAAGGCAGTGTTTCTGGAATAATGGGCCGCGCCCTCCGGGTGGGGTATGGACTCAGAGTGGGAGACATCAGGGAACTTGCTTATTTTTGCCTTACTAGCATAAATTTTAATTGTAAATCCATTACACTAGTTGGATGCCAACACATAGCTCAATACTGCTTCCTCATTTTTATTAAAAAAAAAATCGGCAAGTATTGCTTTATTGTTATGTTTTGCAGCTAAAAGTGTTGTATACATTGTATCACTGAGTTAACGTTCTTCATACATTCTATTATTCGGTCCAAAATGTTTATAGTTTAAATATATAAAAGTAGTAAGTAACTTTTTTGCATTTCAGGCAAATTTATACATTTTAAATATCTTCTGTTATGCTAAAATATTCATAAAGTTATTCTTTGTAAGTTTATCTATATTTATTTTTCTTTAATAATAAAAAAGACACGGGGATAAGTAGAGGTGAACTTGCAACAATTGTATAGACAAATTATTCTGTTTAAATTTAGTGTGGGCTGTCTCAATGTTTTGTTCTTTCTGATGTGGAGGGGAGGGGGAGAGATAACTAAGAAGTTCTGACTTAAATTCTCTCTTTAGTTTTTAGAAATAGTGCAATATTGAATTTTCTGTCAAGAAATTTATAACTTTATTTGAGTGTTTGCAAAACATGTATTGTAAATAGTTTAAAACTCAATGATAATGGACCCGTGACGTGTATTTCAATATGATTCACATAACTAATTTTGCAAGTAATTTTATATTGTGATATGTTTTTGCATTACTGCCCATTCAGTGTCCCATTGTGTGATATATATTGTGGTAGATTATCTCTTGCATATTCTTGTAATATTAAATTCTTACAGTGAATGGTTAAATTAAAGTGTAATTGTTTAATTTACAGTTACAGTTGTCAGTTTAGACAACTGTGAATAATGTTTCGATCTAGGCAGTGAGTTTGTCATACAAATCAATGTAGTGCTTTAAGAAGAAGGTGTAAGAAAGAGTTGTTTTTAGTGCAGCCTTGAACCAGTTTTGTGATATGTTGTTCTGTAGTCTGTAGTGTTATCAAGAGAGAAATAAAACAGTAAGCGTAAAGTTACCTGGCGTCAGGAAGAGAATTGTAAGAGGATAGAGGATTTTTAATTTTTATTGTTATATTTGTGTATTTACGATAAACCGCATTTAATCTAATTTTAATAAATCTCTATTTATGCATTTCATCACAATGAAATAAAATAATGGACTAAGAATGTAAGTTTTTAAAGTATTAGCATTTTAGACCAACGAGCCTTTGTCCCAGCAGGTAGATTCAGGTTATCCTTGTGATCCGGAGTATCACCTGAATGTCCATCAATTGCTGGTAGCGAGAATAGCCACATGCTCTCTGCATATGTGCAAGGTCTTGGACTCGTGGAGGCCTGCATACTGACCAAGGATAGTAGAAATTCAAGACTCCTTGTGGGAACAGATGTCTACTCGGGAGTCATTACTTTAGTAGTAACTAGTAGTTGCTTGACAGCGGGCTCTACCAAGAAATGCATTATAATAATGTTTCATCTTGATAGGCCCTGGCCTAATGAAACAGGTACTTTCTGATGACAACAAAACACTTGCTGATAGGAGGTCACTAACCCGTAGACTGAAGAAGGTCAGTCATTACTCTAAGTATGGGTATTTCAACGCACTTGATAAATATTGATAATAAATTAAAAAGGGATATGTAACTTGATACCCTCTGATGTAAAAATATCTTTAGAATTATATTGGATTAGTCTATGAATATTCAAAGAATTACTCTGATTATAACCAATTAGTTAAACGTAGAGTTAATGGCGACCAAGCTTGGTAGTTTCAATCTTAAAATTAACTTTTAATTGAATACTGTTTTAATTAGCAATGTCAATCAATTCTAATTTGTAAATTTAACAATAAATCCCTGTAGGATAAAAAGCTAATGAAATGGTCTCCACATGTGAAAATTTAATGATATAAACAACGCGTTTCGAAAACATAGTGTTCTTTCTCAGGCATTAACTAAAAAATACAATGTCATCAGAGAGTTATCTATAGTACAAAGCAAATATAGTACAAAATAAAAGTAAAATAACATTTATTTTATTTTTATTTTGTACTATATGTACTTTGTACTATAGTTAACTCTCTGATGACATTGTATTTTTTAGTTAATGTCTGAGGAAGAACACTACGTGTTCGAAGCGCGTTGTTTTATACCATTAAAGTTTTACATGTGGAGACCATTTCATTAGCTTTTTACGCTACCATGAGTAAATACCACATAATAACTGATTGCACTACGTTAGAACAATAAATCCCTTTTGAGAAAGATTAGTAATTAAGGCTCCACATATTTTTTAAACAAAATAACGCATTTCAAACAGTTGGTATTGTTCTACAGGTTACATCTAAAATACAAATAAACTGGAGATCGCTTCGAGTTAGACAATGTACGGATATGCAGAAGTAATAACAATTTAAAGATTTACATAGAGGTATTCGTAGGGTTACAGTTAGATGTAATCTGAAAGACATTACGTGTTCGAAACGAGTTGTTTTTATAAATAATGTGTATGGGGAGACTTATTTATATTTTTGCTATAATGAGTAAAGATTGATAACACAATTCACAAGTTATATTGATATATAACTTGTATATATGAATATATATTGATATATATTCATAAGTAACTGATTGCATAACTTGTGAGTATATATACCTTTACAATGTAACAGTTCATTACAATAATTGTAACTTACCGTTTGACTTATATATTTAGTAAAGCCGCCTGCGTGATCTAGTGCTATTCAATTTAATGATGGTCTATTTCAGCGTCACAGGCTTGCTCACTAGTTTGCTCAAAGGCCAATTGACCACGCTTTCCGCAGTCGTTTTATGACATTCGGTTGAGAAATGGCTGATGAAATTTTAGTTCGTGTCATTGCGGCCTCCTAGCAACACTCACCGCTTTTCCTTTCCTGACTACTATATCTCTTTGGATTATATGCCAGCAAACATAATAGTATGTCTTTCATGAATTACTTTTGGATTTTTTTTTTTGTTGACAAAACCCTCAACAGTTTTGTTTTAATGCTCATAAAATGTATATTGAGAAACTCTTTTGAGGTTTGATTTCCTGTCACTGTAAATGTATTGTGTCTAATGTTAACTCGCTTTGCTTTTCTCACTCTTGCACTGCAATGCATGCTTCTATTATTGAAAATATGAACTAAGATCTATTAGGCATGATATAATGGGAGTCATTTTATTTGGTATTTCACATTGTCCTTTATTATATCTTTTTTGTTTATGATTTTAGAATATCCCCTCCCCAAGTTTTTACTGTTAGGTTTAGATTTCTCTGATAGACTGTATGGATTGTTATTAGTGATTCTTCAGTAACTTGTTGTTTTGGTCTTATATAAATGTTTGATCGGCGTTGATTTTTTTCATGTAAGAATTTTATTCTTCTTACATCATATTAAGTCATTAAATCATTTCAAATTTTCTCATTAAACCTATAAATATCAATTTTATTTCTGACTATTTACTTAAAAAAAATTCTAAGTCAATGTAGATAAATGTAAACAAAACGACAAATATAGTAGTCATCCATTAGTCCAGGAGGAAAAATACAATTTCACGATTTTTTTTATGAATTTCTATTTTTATCTATCCATCTATATTATCTATCTATATATCTATTTTATCTATCTGTGTAACAATTTCATCTATCTATATTTCTATTTCCTATCTAATTTTCTATTCAATTTTTTGGCAAAATGTGATTGTTCTTTAATAAGACGTTTTGCATAAAAAAATATTTGCTGAAAACGTAAAATATACAACTCTTTTGTTAATTTAATTTTGAAAAAAAAAATACCTGAAGTCATCCTCTAAATATTGCTCTATTTTTTGGGAATAATATGATTTTGATCCGCCAGATGGTATGGCTTGTATCTTCCGCACAAGCTTCAGGTTGAAACATAAGTCAACATTTTTACATTTTATTAAAAAAAAAATATTTCCAGTTGTTTTAAATATCTGAGGGTTTTTTCTAGCTATGCTTGATAACAAATGTGTCGCCAAGAAAGATATCAATCAATTACTTGGTCCTTATGTGTTTTTAGATTTTTAAAATGGAGTTTATTGTAATATAATGTAAAGGGATCCAAATGTCATGTCTAAAGTGCGTATTGATGTCCATTGGGACATTTCTGTCTCTTAGGGACACACTTACTATTATATGGATTCTTTTTTAAATGTTGCTTTGATTTCCATCACAGTATACTCTCACTCTTCGCGGATCAGTACGTTTTTTTCCATAATTTTATTTCTTGTATTTCTTATGTGGTTTTGAAGCAGAAAATCGCTCACATTCACCCAAAGTGGTATATAATTTTAAAATAACAATGCCAGAAAATACAAAAAAAAATTGGAGTGGTCTATATTTAATTTTACTATAAGTAAACTTAATATCAATCTTCTTGGGTATATAATATATAATGTCTCACTTAAGCATAATGTAAACATTTGAATGGGAGAGGTTTTTTAGTCTTTCATTCCTGAGGTAGTAGAGATAGTGATTGATCGACTTGTTAATATATAAGCTTATTTTTGTATATCACACCACTGATGCAAATAATCTCAGCATAACTACAGCAGTAATAACATTTTTGAAAAACCAAAGTGAAAATTTCTTGATATGAAATAATCTCCTACAAGAGAACATGGCTTTTGTTCATATAGCCAGTGGATCTTTTACATAGTTTACTTGACCTCCTTCTACATTGAATATTTAAGTAAAATTTTCAAATTTAAAACAAGAAAATACTCTTATTTTCTTTGAAAAACATCGAAGAAAAAAATTCATTTTAAAGTAATTTATAATTAAGGGTGTACAATAATTAAATTCATTAATCTTCAAAGGAAAAATTTCAATTTTGAATTCTGTTTTACATTTTTGGTTTTTTATAGAATTATTGTACTGGGAAATTTATGGCTTCTTAGTATTTAATAAAATCATTTTCCTTCCCCTTTGTCAAAAATCATATAAACAAATTTTCTCTGTGTGAGTGTTATCTTTTTTCCTAAGGTTGCTATGAATGTATATTGAGAAAAAAAATATTAGTAATTAGCCAATTTATATACTCAAATCAAAGTAGAAGCCAGCTATTGAGTAATTTAAAACAGTTATAGTTGGGAGCTTCTAATTTTCGAAAATAATAAATATGAACTATTAGACTAGAATAGTGAAAAAACTTGATATTTGTCAACAAACATAACTCCCTCCTCTTTGTTGAGGAAAAAGTCCATTCGTCACATTTCAATATCATGGAAAGATACTACAATTCACAAAGATAAAATAATTATAACTGATATTAAGTTTTGCTCAAGAGTGCAGTATAGAGATTTATTAAAGCATTTTGTGAGACAAATCCATCATACCATGGAGGACAAAGGAAATTTATTTATGTTTATTGCCGGTGATTTTTTTACACGTAAAAATATTCCTCTTATATATCAATAAGACAATAAATTATATAAAATTTTTCCATTATAAACTTTAATTTCATCTCAGTGGATTCGCTTAAAAAATTTCTAAGTCAATGTAAACAAATCTGGAGTGGCCTACACTCAACTTTACTATAAGTAACTTAATATCAAATTTCTTGAGTATATAACACATAACGTCTCATTTAAGCATAACGTAAACATCTAAATTGGATATGATTATTAGTCTTTCATTCCTGAGGTAGTACAGATAGTGATTGAAGGACATATCAATATATAAGCATATTTTTGTACATCACAGAGCTGATGCAAATAATTTCATGAGTATAAATACAGCAGTAATAACATTTTTGAAAAACCAAAGTGAACATTTCTTGATACGAAATATTCTCCTACAAGAGAACATAGCTTTTGTTCAAATAGCCAGTGGATTTCTTACATCGTTTACTTGACATCCTTCTACATTGAATATTAAAGTAAAATTTTTCAAATTTAAAACAGGAAAATACCCTTATTTTCTCTGAAAAACATCATAAACAGCTAAGAAAAAATGTTATTTTAAGATGATTTATAATTAAAGATGTACGATAATTACATTTATTAATCTCTAAACGAAAGATTACAAATTTGAATTATCTATACTATTCCAAAATTATACTATGGAATTTTATGGCTTCTTAGTATTTAATAAAATCATTTTCCTTCCCCTTTGTCAAATAACATATATACGAATTTTTTCTGAGTGAGTGTTATCCTTTTCCTGCCTCCTGTACTCTGTTATAAGGTTGCTATGAATGTATATTGAGAAAAAATATATTAGGAATTAGCCAGTTTACATACTCAAATCGAAGTCAAAGCCAGCTATTCATATAATTTAAATCTTTTATAGTTGGTAGCTTCTAATTTTTGAAAATAATAAATATGAACTATTAGACTAGATTTGTAAAAAAAAAACTGGATATTTCTCAACAAACATAAGTCCTCTTTCTTGAGGAAAGAGTCCATTCATTACATTTCAATATCATGGAAAAGTACTACATTCACAATGCTAATGTAATTGTAACTGATATTAAGTTTTGCTCAAGAGTGCAATATATAGATTTATTAAAGCATTTTATTAGACAAATCCATCTTGCCATGGAAGAAATTTATTAACTGAATCGACTGAAATAAAATTGATGATTAGAGGGTTAATGAAATGATTTGAAATGTTTAAATGACTTATATGAGGTGTAAGAAGAATAATAAGTCATTACTTTTATTTGAATAATAAGTGTAAGGATTTAAATCTTCTATTACACAGATAATCATATTTTTTTAGAAAATCAAGGTAACATTACTAGAATATTGATGTGAGCTTTTGCTTAAAATGTAAAACTAAAATGAGAACATAAAGATTTTAATGAAGTCATTAAAAATTGACTTTGCATATGTGGATATTTCACCTTATTTCAATTGAAGGCACAGCTTTCATAATT
Source organism: Hermatobates lingyangjiaoensis (assembly GCA_026182355.1). NCBI lineage: Eukaryota > Metazoa > Arthropoda > Insecta > Hemiptera > Hermatobatidae > Hermatobates > Hermatobates lingyangjiaoensis. The sequence goes on along the minus strand of JAPFBL010001936.1, from coordinate 1,421,188 downwards.
AAAACGTTTATAGCCAATGTTTAATCTTAAAGATTTACTATTTTTAATTGGGCTATAAATACAATACTTTAATTGTATTCCTTAGATTGGAAAGAGGTGACTATGATTTAGAGGTTTTTATATGAATATAGTTAAAAGAAAATGTTATATTATTTAGCACAATTTGTCTTTATGGACAAGGTTTTAACGTAGACTTCTTTAATTGGGATATAAATACAATACTTTGTCTTCCTTATATTGGAAAGTGATAGCTATGATTTAGAGGTTTTTACATAAATATAAAAGAAAACATCATATTATTTAGCACAATTTGTCTTTAATAATATGACAAGGTTTAACGCAGAGTTCTTTAAATAAATAAACCTTACATTTATTAAGGTTTCACATTAAGCTAAAAATATTGCAAAGCGACTAACACGTTGATGCTTTTACTGGAAAATAAATGCCTGATTTATAATCTAGAGGTAGTGGATAACAGAAATTCACATTACAAACCCAACTTTATGAATATATAATAATATTTGTGAAGAATGTAACGTGTAAAACAAATATCTACATGAATAAAACACACCAAATTTATTACAATCCCATATTAGTAACAAATATGTTATTACTGGTTATTTTAAGACAACTATATCTTTCTGTACAAAATAAACAACTTTTTCTTACTAATAAATCTTATCTAATGCTAATAAAATATTATCGAGAATAATTATTTAGATAATTGAAATTAAACAACAATTTTAATGCACAGTTCAAAGATTGAATTATACTGCAATGAGTAATACCTAATTGTTATAAGTATGTAGGTTATATTAATTTATAATTGAAATTAGACTTTCTAAAACTGTTTGGTGTTTTTAATTTCAATTATTTATTTCTAAATTAAAACATGATTACAACATAATGTTTCTGAATTTATTTTTCATTTTGTATTAATTAAATTTATGTAAAACTAAAACTGAGGGCTTAGTTTTAGTTTCACTTTCCTCTATTCCAATGAACCATAACACCATCTATAACTCACAATGTACAGGTTAGATGATGAAACATGTTTATGGTTTAAATTATAATTATAGTTGACTCTCAACCAATAATAATAAAGAAAAGCTGAGTATTCTTGAGTTTGGTCATAAAAACATACATCTTCATATTAGTATCACGTTTAGTATGACTTATTTGGCTTTATCAAAGCTAAGAAATGAGTAAAAAGTACAATTAATAGTCATTAAAATCCTTTGTGCAGTTTAAATGACTAATTAATTAGAAGAAGTAATGACATAAATAGTAGTTTTATCAGAAATGTGTAACTAATCATACATTAAAGCTTCGATTTTATTTGTTACTTATTGTTAACACATTAAAACTGTAGAACTGTTTTTAAGAATGATAATTATATTTTAATGATTTGTTAACCCTAATGATAACAAAAAAACGTGAAAAAGTTGAGATTGTTGTGATGTATAAATGTTTTACTTTTGGTTAGAGACCAAACCTACTCAAATATTCATTTTTTTTAATGTAGATAAACCATTGTCATGGGTTAATGTAATTTTATCAAATTTGATGTAGTCATTAATTTTCATTGATTAACTTTATTACAAAATTCATATTTTTATAATAATAATTGTATTGAAATAATAATTATATGGTAGAAATAATTAACTAGTAATAATAATACTATCAGTTTCTAAATCTGGATATAGTCTACTCCAGATTCTGTGATAAATTTAAGAAAAATATGACTTTATTTGTGTTAATTTGATTATCTATTTCTATAGAATTAATAAAAGAATATTTCCTATTATCATAATATTTGAAGTTTGTTGATATAGCGTTTTGGTTAAAGCGCATGCGTGAATCACACTACTATAGCCAATGATAGTTGAGTATACATCTCATCATCAGGAATTAACCAATTATATTAGCAGATACATGATTTTGAATCAGTTGTTGTTTGGTTTTCTTACGAGTAGCAGTATACGCGTCTTTTTTCCAAAACTCCAGGTAATTTTTCTAGTTTTGCCATCTATTTGATATATTTATCTACAACATTAGAATAATGATAGTACTTATGTTGTGTTAGTGTTTAAAAAAAGTTTTTTTTTTCTTTTTAATAAAGATGTTATTAGTTACATGAATGCAAGTAGTAACACTTGACGACGCCATATTCAATTTATAAAACAAACCAACTTAATTTCAGAGAGTCACCAACAGCATTTTATGTTGGTTGTTTGATTTTTCTTACTTTCTGTTAGAATAAAACTTCATTTTAAGCATTCATTTTTCATATAATTTCATTTTCACAATTCACTATTAGTAAATCCAAATCAAATTCAAATCTATAAATTATTAAATCATATATCTTTTTTAAAACTGGAATATAAAAAAAATCAACGAATATTTCTGAAAACTCACATAAAAGAATATGAAAAAACACATGTTGAATTGGGATTCATCAAAAACTACGTTTAATAAACAAAGTGGAATCTCATGGATAACATTTTCCAGAAATTCTGAGATATAGGTGTCACTTTAATTGTGAAAAGTAGGTAATACTCGTATTTAAAAATTTCGTAGTGTAGGTTCTAAACAACAAATTAAGGATGCGTGATTTTTCTTGAAAAGAACAAACAGTAACAATTAATTTGTTGGCAATTCCTGTTTATAGGCAGAAGTCCACAAATCAGAAAGATAATATATCGTATATTGTTATTATAAGTACTTATATAAGTTTTAAAAGTGTTTTATAATCAGTTAAGTATCGTTAATATCACATGTGCAGTTAATATCACTTAATAGCAGTTGTGAAAATAAAGATTTGTGAACACCCTTCAGGTCACATGTTTGATGGGTTAATTTGATATTACGCTCAAAAATTACACTTATAGTTTAGATTTTTTTTTAATGAAACATTTATTCAGCATGCTTTATATAGATATTATATGCTGCAATATAACTAATTAGACTTATATTTTATATTTTTAACCCGATCCCCTAGCGGGTTGTATAGGTCTGCCCTTTACGGTCTTTTTGTTTGATCTGTGATTCTACATTGAGACTCCTAAATTTTGCCTAACTCAAGTGTATTTAGAGTAGGGATCTTAAACGAGTACCTGATATCGCACTGTCTCGGGACCGAAGGTTTAACGTCCTCTCAGAGGGACGATTTACTTAGATTTATTCACCTCCTGCGTGGGTAAATAGAGGGCCAGGTGGGCATCGAACCCTGGGCTACCAGTTCTGAAGCGAGTACGTTAACCACTTAACTAACCTGGCCCCTTAATTAGATTTAAAATCACTACATTTCTTCGCTACTTGCTACAGCATATCGTATTTTTAGTTATAGTTGGAATACATAATTTTAATACTACTAAATATTTTTAACTTTATGCATGAAAAGTTATTACAAAAGTTTGAATTATAATAATTTATAAATCTTATTTCTTTAATTGTTCCACCATAATAAAAGTTTCTCAAATCTATTTGATTCATGAATTTTTCAAGATAATCAAACGTTTGACTGTTTTTCACAATTTTACTTTTGTCTAGATGCCAGAAATTTCCCGTAGATATTGTGAAGTTCATGAATCCGTGTTGCTTAGGCATTTTTGAAAGTTACCATGTAACGAAGATAAGAAAAGTAAAAAAAAATTTGATTTCTGTTTTAATCTGAAAGCATGTGAATATGATATTGGTCACAACGTTGATGGATCATAATGAAATTGACACAAAAATGGTGTTTTATAGAATAAGGAAGTGTTAGAATGAGTACTTCATCACCTAATACATACTTTGGAATAATAATACTTTAACAATACATCTGCTAAGTTCCATTTGTAGGAATCTGTCAGGTTGGGACAAAACAATGATTACATTTTCCTTAAAATCTGGAGTAGCCTACACTCAACTTTACTATAAGTAACTTAATATCAAATTTCTTGAGTATATAACACATAACGTCTCATTTAAGCATAACGTAAACATCTAAATGGGATATGATTAGTCTTTTATTCCTGAGGTAGTACAGATAGTGATTGAAGGACATATCAATATATAAGCATATTTTTGTACATCACAGAGCTGATGCAAATAATTTCATTAGTATAACTACAGCAGTAATAACATTTTTGAAAAACCAAAGTGAACATTTCTTGATACGAAATATTCTCCTACAAGAGAACATGGCTTTTGTTCAAATAGCCAGTGGATTTCTTACATCGTTTACTTGACATCCTTCTACATTGAATATTAAAGTAAAATTTTTCAAATTTAAAACAGGAAAATACCCTTATTTTCTCTGAAAAACATCATAAACAGCTAAGAAAAAATGTTATTTTAAGATGATTTATAATTAAAGATGTACGATAATTACATTTATTAATCTCTAAACGAAAGATTACAAATTTGAATTATCTATACTATTCCAAAATTATACTATGGAATTTTATGGCTTCTTAGTATTTAATAAAATCATTTTCCTTCTCCTTTGTCAAATAACATATATACGATTTTTTTCTGAGTGAGTGTTATCCTTTTCCTGCCTCCTGTACTCTGTTATAAGGTTGCTATGAATGTATATTGAGAAAAAATATATTAGGAATTAGCCAGTTTACATACTCAAATCGAAGTCAAAGCCAGCTATTCAATATAATTTAAATCTTTTATAGTTGGTAGCTTCTAATTTTTGAAAATAATAAATATGAACTATTAGACTAGTATTGTGAAAAAAAAACTGGATATTTCTCAACAAACATAGTCCTCTTTCTTGAGGAAAGAGTCCATTCATTACATTTCAATATCATGGAAAAGTACTACATTCACAATGCTAATGTAATTGTAACTGATATTAAGTTTTGCTCAAGAGTACAATATATAGATTTAAAAAAGCATTTTATGAGACAAATCCATCATGCCATGGAAGACAAAGGTAATTTATTTATGTTTAGTGGCGGTGATTTTTTTTTACATGTAACAATAATATTCCTCTTACATCTCGTATAAGTCAATTAACTATTTAAATTATTCCTTTATAAATATCAATTTTAACTCAGTGGATTCGCTAAAAAATTTTTTAAGTCAATGTAAACAATGTAAAAATTATAAAAAATTCGACAAGTATAGTAGGTAATCTCTTAGTCTAAGATAAACAGTTTTTATATTGTTATTGTTCTTTCCCGTAATTGAAACTTCATGATTTTTACTTTACTATAAGTAAAGTATAGTGAACGTGAAAAAATTCGATCTCGAGATTTTTACGGAATTACATGTTTTGAGGCCCCAGAAGTCGTTTTATGAAGTTTTTGCGATGATGTCTGGGTGGGTGGGTGGGTGAGTGTGTTAGCATTGCTTGTTACCACGCTACGGTCCAGAATCTTTGATGGATCAAGTTGATATTTTACACAAAAATGGGCCCAATAGGGAAGAAGATCCCTATTGTTTGGGAAGAATTATGCATGATGGGAAAGTCACTTTTTTTGTCAAAAACCGTTTTTTTTAAAACATTTATTTCTCCTAAACTGATAACTCTAGAGTTTTGAAATTTTGACATTATCTTTGAGGTTACAAATGGAACAAACGAAAAATATATTCAGAATTTTAAAACAACGGGAAATATTTTTTTTTAATAAAATGTACAAATTTTGACTTATAATTCAATCTCAAACATTGTGAGAGCGATACAAGCCATACTGTTTGACGGATCAAAATGAAACTATGCCTAAAAATAGAACATTATGTGGAGAATGAGTTGAGATATTTTTTTTGAAAATTACGTTCGCTAATGGGGCGTTACAGTACGATTTCTGTTTTCAGAAAATGTTTTTTTGACGCTAAACGGCTCATTAAAAAATAATAAAAATTTGACCAAAAATGGAACAAAAAATTAGCAATTCATAAAAAAAAATTCATGAAGTTTCAATTACGGTAAAGAGCAATAAAGATATAAAAACTGTTTGTTTATCCTAGACTATGAGAACACCTGCTATACTTGTCGAATTTTTTATATTTTTTTACATTGTTTACATTGACTTGACATTTTTTTAGCGAATCCACTGAGATACGATTGATATTTATAAAGCAGCAATTTAAATTGTGTATTGACTTATATGAGATGTATGAGGAATAATATTGTGCAGGAAAATGGTAATACTCACTCAGTAAAAATTCGTATATATGTTATTTGACAAAAGGGGAAGGAAAATGATCTTATTAAATACTAAGAAGCCATAAAATTCAAAGTATAATAATTCCGTAAAAAACCAAAAATGTAAAAGATAATTTAAAATTGATATCTTTCGTTTAGAGATTAATAAATGTAATTATCGTACATCTTTAATTATAAATCATCTTAAAACAACATTTCTTCGCTGTTTATGATGTTTTTTAGAGAAAAAAAGGGTATTTTCCTGTTTTAAATTTGAAAATTTTACTTTAATATTCAATGTAGAAGGACGTCAAGTAAACGATGTAAGAAGTCCACTGGCTATTTGAAGAAAAGTCATGTTCTCTTGTAGGAGAATATTTCGTATCAAGAAATGTTCACATTGGTTTTTCAAAAATGTTATTACTGTTGTAGTTATACTAATGAAATTATTTGCATCAGCTGTGTGATGTACAAAAATAAGCATATATAGTGATATGTCCTTCAATCATTATCTTTACTACCTCAGGAATGAAAGACTAATAATCATATCCCATTTAGATGTTTACGTTATGCTTAAATGAGACGTTATGTGTTATATACTCAAAGAATTTGCTATTAAGTTACTTATAGTAAAGTTGAGTGTAGGCCACTCCAGATATTTTTTTATGGATTGCTAATTTTTTGTTCCATTTTTGGTTAAATGTTGATTATTTTTTAATGAGCCGTTTAGCGTCAAAAAAACATTTTCTGAAAACAGAAATCCTACTGTAACGCCCCTTTAGCGAATGTAATTTTGAAAAAAAATATCTCAACTCATTCTCCACATAATATTCTATTTTTTGGCAGAGTTTCATTTTGATCCGTCAAACAGTATGGCTTGTATCGCTCTCACAATGTTTGAGATTGAATTATAAGTCAAAATTTGTACATTTTATTAAAAAAAAATATTTCCCGTTGTTTTAAAATTCTGAATATATTTTTCGTTTGTTCCATTTGTAACCTCAAAGATAATGTCAAAATTTCAAAACTCTAGAGTTATCAGTTTAGGAGAAATAAATGTTTTAAAAAAAACGGTTTTTGACAAAAAAAGTGACTTTCCCATCATGCATAATTCTTCCCAAACAATAGGGATCTTCTTCCCTATTGGGCCCATTTTTGTGTAAAATATCAACTTGATCCATCAAAGATTCTGGACCGTAGCGTGGTAACAAGCAATGCTAACACACTCACCCACACACACGCAGACATCATCGAAAAAACAATTTACTTAGGTAAGTAAATGTTATTAGTTTTGTGAGATGGCTTTCATGATATCATTGAGAAAAAAAAATAGAACATGAATTGATAATATGAAATTTGTAATGGACAAATTGCAAATTCTGTAAAGTCATTTGTTTTAAAAGTATTCCAACCTAATAGGTTGCTATCCATTTTTTTAATTTGTATATTTCACCCCTCATAAATTTTACTGTTTTAAATGTAGATAATTATTGGTTGCAGAAATATTTGATTGAAATATCAGTTATTGCGGAGTAAGAGGGTAGTAAACAATGTTTGGAACATTGTAACGAGCTAGATGAATGGGGTGAATTAATTTTCTGACTATGGGTACATGTAGAGACCACCGTGTACCCTGTATGCACATGTGTAGTGTTTACTGCTCTCCAGGTATATTGAGTGCACCCAGAGTGATACGCTCACGAAAAAATCACTGAAAAGAATCCAATAATTGGTGTCAATAATCAAGTTTGCCTTATTAGAAAAGAAATGTAGAAATATAATCCTTGTTTACAAATGTTATTTCTGTTGGAGGAATTTAAGGGGAAAATCTGATCAATATTTTAGGGTTTTTTTTTTGATACAGAGAATGTTACGATGTATATTGTTCTTCTAAAAGAAGTAAAATCCAATCTGTTAAAGAGGCCTAACCGAGTTAAATGTATTATTTGTTCTTGTGCATGCGAGTTCTCATTTTCAAATTGGATAGGAGAGAAAAAAAAACGAATGCCTTAGAGTAGTGAGCTAAAATCTGGGTGAATTTCATTAGAGGGAAAGTGACGTTGAATAGGCAGTTCTGTAGACCTGTGTTTCGTGCGAGAGAATACTAAAATAGGATTCACGCTGCACCAAAGCACCTCCCAAATCACTCCCTTCCGCCCTTACAATTTACGCTTCATATTACATCCAAATTTAATGGAACTCCATTAGTTCAACTTATGCAAAATTACATTGTCAATATTTAAAGGTAGAAGTTAAACGTTGCTTGAACTATGTACTATATTAGTTACACTTAATTTATTAAGGAAGTTTTGTTTTTATTGGAGTTGTTTTTTTGTTATCTACATTCCTTACAAAAAAATTATAATGAATGCTTTTAAATTTTCAAGAAAGTTCACAATGACAAATAAACATTTTATTACTTCAGTTTTCTTTGTGTTATCGAATTTTCAATAAATTTTGATTTCAAGTCAAGATATTTTTTTAATAAAGTATATTGTGTCAAATAAACTTTTTGCATGAGTGATTCAGAGAGGGAAATATATTAATAGACGGATTCTTACTCTTATTTCATGTTTCTTTCTTTCAAATACCATTCCGATTCAATTAAAATTCAAATACAAATACCATTTTAAATACAATGAATATAATTGTATGCATAATTGTACGAATTAGTAAAGAAGTTACCCCTAATATTGCATATAATTTATAATCCTTATTATTTTTATGGCTTTCTAATAATATACTACGTTGACATGTTTTGTACCTCTACAGTCCAATAAGGGCCTCAACCTCTGTAAGCACCTTCCGTTTCTTATTGTTATCCCTAGATTCTGTTTTGGTATTATTGCGCACACCCTGCTTTTTCAGCAATATCGCGATTAATAACAGAACAGATTGATGCCTTTTAACATTAAAGCTCTTTAGCCGGATCTCGGGAGCACCAAGCCCTAGCCGAGGATAGATTCAATGCCAGCCTCCGAGATACACCCGAGATGGAGCACGCGGAGGCGAGCTTCCACGACCCTACATCACATACAAAAAATCAAAAGAAAAAGGAAAAAAAACAATTGTCCTGCGCAGTATTAAAGTAAAGTAATAACTGGTAGCAGCACTTGCAGTCATCACGAAATGGTGTTAGCAGTGTTTAATCAGATACCTTGGACATCGTCCACCTTTTCTTTTTCTCCACTTATTTTCTTTAAGAGTATTCTTGGTTCATTACATGTATGACGTAAAACAATAATAAACGTAAAGAGAAAAGAGAACTTTGTTATATTGAGAATTATATAAGTATCTTATATTTGGAAATAATTGGAGGAAATATACGAGTAAATAACAACTGTTGACACTTAAACTGCCACTGCTTGTCAAAATGATTGTTTTAAAACTTTGCACAACTTTCACATATTTAACGCGTCACATCTCTTTTCAGCTCTTCCTAAATATAGAATATATTAACAATTATATTTAATATAATGAGATATAATTTTTTCCAGTATTTACATCATTATTTATTTTATTAATGAATATATGTAACACATTTCTTGGTTAGTCTCTTTGGTAGTGCAATAAACGATGTTTTACTCTTCTAAATATAGGCATAATAAACATTTACAATTAGTTCAAAGGAATGGGTATTTACATTTGGTCTGACTAACCAAGGCTTCTGTTTGCATTGATCGAAGTGCTATGAAGTGTTCATGTGAATAGTTGATAACGCCACTCAACCAGGTGGGGCTGTCGAAGAATTAGTAAAGTCAGATACTGAGTGGTGGACTCTGTAGCTCTGTAGGTATCAGCATGCTGCAAGTGTAGATACTCCGCCAAACTTTTATCTTATTATGGAGGTCCCTCTTGACTATCCCTAGTCATTACTCATCCTATCGTTAATTACAAAACTAGAAAAACTTAATTTTACCTTGTTAGATGATCCAGCAGGATTTGTGTATGTGAGATATGCCCAGAGGGGTCAGTTTGGTGCATTTAGAGCTACAACTCAGCATGAGTACCTGACCGTCACCTTAACAGGATATGGTTTCTCCATAAACGAGAATACTCACTTTGTAGACTTGAGAGGCTACTGCCCATGGCTAGTTACTGAACACAGTCCAACGATTGTGGGGTAACACATGTTCGAAGGTCTAGAGTGGTAAGTGCGCCCAGACCAAAGGCTGGGCTTTGGTTATGAGAGTTGATAACATCGGTCTTTTGGACCAAGTGAACCCGGACCGCAGAGCTACTTTCCTTATCACTTGAGAATATACTTCTTATGGAACTAACAGTTCGGAAATGAATATTCTTTTTTACCAAAAGACTACCAATTCATCATATTTCATGAAAGGCCAAAGAAAAGTTCCATTTTACCTGATCATTGATCACCACGTCATGGGTCTTACAAAAACTTGCTCCGAAACAGAGACATATACATTTAGATGCACCTATTGCTGTACTAAACTTAAGTTGAGTTACGAAACTAAATCCAAAATCTATTCCAAATGCGAAGTATATTCAAAAGATCTTTGAGAACAGTAAGTATAATTTGATACTAGTGCAGCAAATTTTACATTAAGAATTAACGGTCTTACTCATATCCTGGTGATGGCTTTAATGTAAATTATACCAACCTATGAGGTATGTACGAACAGTATGCAAGAACAGTAAATTCGAATAAACTTTATATTCGAAATTCTGTGTATTTGAAACAATATAACTAAGGTACCTTTTTTTATTCTGATTTTAAATTAAATTATAATCATTTAAATAAATTGTCTCGACAATTTATGAAACTTATCATTCTTAAATCATTCATTCATTTGTAATTGATCATGAAAATTTAAGTTATTAACTTATTTATTATGACATACTTATGTTATTATAAGGTCTGTTTATGTGAATATAATTGATGAGTTCAATTATAAAAGTAATAGATTTTGATGGGGGCCGGTCAGTGTTACGGTTCACGTCAGTGAAGGCATACACCAAGAGTGGGTTAGTCGAGTGTTAAATAAGAGATTGGGGTGTTGAAATGGGAGGAGTGGTGGAGGCTAGCGGATGAAGGATCAGGTTGGCGGTGGAGGGGACTGGTGCCCGAGTCGTTGAACTGGAGCGGCTGCCCACTCCCCTGCCGCTGACCCTTCTTCTCTTGACCCCGTAAAGCCTCTGGCAGTGCTTTCCAACCCTCTGTACTCTAATGCTTCTTTAGTGGCCAATATATTATTTCACTTGCATAAAATACCCTCTAATCACTTAAAGAAGAAGAGTACTTGAAAGAATCAACTAATCCTGTGACATCAGTCAATAACTGATGAAATTTCCTTGTGTTATTTTGTTACAAGCAAACTTACCTGTCATTGACGGAATCAAAAATTTGATTATACATGGTATTCCAAAATATCATTAGAAATTATAGAATAGTAGAAAATATCATTATTAGTATAGATTTAAGCTAATGCCTCTGTATACACCACATTAGTTGTCTGTCCTTCAGGTTCATGAAAGAACAAAGAGTTGGAACCTCTGACTCCTGGTCAAGAAAACTACGGGCAAAGTTGACCATGTGAGAAAAACTTGGTTTCACTCACTTCAATTCCTGCGATAGATAGAGTTTCCCCTTGTGACTTAGTTACCGTCATTGCGAAACAAACGCTGACAGGATATTGCAATCGTTTGAATGGAAACGGATGGTGTCTCGGAATCAATGGTATGCGTGGTATACACACAGACTCCCCAGTACCATACCAAGTCATGTTGTCCGAAATATCTTCGTTCCTATGTTGAATATCCAATAAATTTAGAGCCTATATTTTAAGTTGGACGTACACAAATCTACTGCTAAAGTTTCAGCTTGCTATGTCTTATGGTGGCTGAGTTTACTTGTGACAACATTTTGCGGACAAACCGACAGACATTTTTCTAAGGGTGGCTTCGGTTTCTCTAATGTATGAAACATACAGAAAACTTGAAATGAGTCAGTTCTAAGCAATGTACAGACAAAATCATTCTTTTATTTGTATAGATATTTCAAACATTAAAAGGATACACATAAATAATGCAGTGCCACTGATTATTTCCGTATGACACCAAAAAATATACAGTAAATTTATTTTCGGATATTTTTTGCTGAATATTTATTACAGCTTATTATTTTTGGCCTTTTCCGGAGTTTAATCATCTTACTTGAATGTTTCTTTCCACCACCGTGCTACCATGCTGCACAGACGGTACTCCTTTCCACAATTCGAAATATGTCAGAGGGTATTCGGTATAATTAAAATATTTTATGAAGTTAAATTCAAATTTCATCAGTTTTGTATTTCTTGGAACATGCAGTAGACAAAATACTACTGGCTGATGAGCTACTGAGTCAAAATTGAAGTAAATTAGCGGTTAGCTTACTAAATATGTAAATATGTTGTACTGGTTTGTTAAATGTGTCTGCTCTTGCCTAAACTAGACATTACTCTAGTTTTCCCCTACAAGTAACCCTATTAAAGAGAAATGTTAAACATGAGGTAACCTTGTGATTTTAACCCTGTTACCTGAGTTGTTGTGTTATTGCTGTGTTTTATTAGTATGTGTGCATATATTGGTGTCTTTATTCAACATTCATCGACCCTCTAGTTATACGGGCCTTGGGACACAAGTTTACTTTTGGATTGATGACTAGTAATTTGCAGTAAGTGCTATCGTGAATGTAGTCATTTGATCTTATTGGTTAGGTGGTTATCTATTTTGCTATTTACATTTTGTTTTATTTGTTCGGTTCGTGTTTTCTAGAATTAGTGGTACATTGAGTAGTTACACATGCCTTTCTGTCTTTCATATGTCAACTATAATTATGTCATATGTCATAATTTTAGACTTCCATGTCAGAGAAAATAGGGATTATCATAAGAAATCATTTTATGATTTTTTTCCCATGTGAATAAATACCACACATAGTCATATATTGAGCTATTGCAAAATTAGGAAAGTTATTTTAATCTGTCTGCGAATTCGTCTATTCTGAACTTACACATTTTAGACTGGCTTTGTATTTTAGCTGAGGTAAGTAATTATTTACTGTGCACTTATTTTAGTTATGGATGAGGTAGCTGAATGCTTATGGGAGGTCTTACTCTTATTTATTATGAGGGGTGGCATCTTTTTATATTTTTGTATGAATATTTACATTTTATTTTAAATAAAAAAAATTATATTATTGATTTTCCTCAAAAATTAGTTAGTAACTAGTTTTAACTTTGATTGAATTTGAGAGGGGTTTCAAATCGGGAACTGCCTCTGGTGGTAGAAACGTTACGTATGCCAATGAAGTGAGGTAATGTGTTCCAGATTTTCTGTATCCCACATGTATAATTTAGGCCCATTTATTACACTTGAATCCCTCGTCATTAGTAATATAGAAAACCTTGCTTACCTCTGGGCTGAATATGACCCTCATCTTCAGACCAATTGCCGAAATTATTATTTTATTTCCCTATAATCTGTACTTGAATGGTGGTCAAAGGATTAGGAGGCTCCTATTTACCCTGGGTCGGCTCCCTCATTTCTAAATGCTTATCCCCAATATCCTCAGAATAATGGGAGAGGGCTATTGTACAAAGAAGTACCACCGCTAAAGCCAAAAGGGCTGGCGTAAATTATCGACTAAGCCGTTTGACTAAGCATTTTAGTCAAAAATTAGTATGCTCTAATACTTTTTGGTGGAAAAGTTTGAAGTATCACCTGAAAGGACAAATACATCGATACTGCGGTCATCATGTGGTGTGGTCCTTGCGATGGCTGTGGTTCTGAACCCAAGGTTGGATTAAGTTTCTGGTTGACCAGAGAACAACTGCTAAACAGTCATCTTCTCCTGAGTTTACTGGATAACAAGTGGTGAGCCAAAGACCAAGGCTTTTACCGAGTAGGCGTGGATCAGTCCCAGTAGAGCCTGAATAGAAAGCTGTTCACTCTCGAGTGACCACTGAATCCCGGGGCAATGGGATTCACTTACTATTTCTAAGAATACAGTCCGAAAACTGCAAAACTTTAGTAGTAGTCCGGTCATATATTAATCTATCGAAGATGTATAAACACGTTCAATCTATGGGTATTCTTTGTTGACCGTTTGATGTCTCATATATCTCTTTATTATAAATATATCTCCGTAATGTTGTGTGTTTATTTTATTCCAGTTCTATTGAATGTCCTCTGATCTTATTTATTGTGTAAATTCTACTTCCATAATCAGAGTATAGATTGTCCTAACTGCACTTTGTATGACTTGGAATAGACTCCTTGGCCATATTCTTAGGCATTTTGTTTTTTCATCTCAGAGTAACCAATTTAGTATTGATTGTATCGCTATTTTGTGTTTTCCGGAATAGAGTGTTTATCTATATATGCTAATCATTTGAATTTAATATGAATATATCAGTAAGGTAAGGTGAATATATCAGCAAGGAACGAATACCGAAACTTGATTTTTTTAATGACAAGTATATGACCTTTCCTCCTGTGAGATGTATGATGTATGAAATTATTGTGCATAATTGTACTGTGTACACCATTATATTAAGTGTGATCGAATCAAGAAAAAAATTAGTTAATAAATTGTTTAAATGTATTTATGATTGAAAACTAAATTATTAAGTGAGGAAAAGTAAGTGCTTTTTTGTTCATGTCATCCTTGGAATTGTTCAACATTTGTTTTACAAAATAAATTTCTATAACTATATTACATTTACATTTTCGTAGGTTTCTTAGTTTTACGGTTGGACATCACCTTAAGACAAAAGTATTTAATTTATTCCTGCTGTCTTTGTAATTTAATGGAAGTGAAGTATTGTAGTCATGAAAAAAAATTAAAAAAACGATTTGTTATTTTGGAGGGTGTTTTTGTCAACTGACTGAAATGACAACTAAAACCAATTGTAATAAATTAACTACGCAAACAATTGATATATTGGTTTTTACTATTCTGATGATGGGCTTGCTTGCAGTAAGGCTGATGATGATGATCTCTTCAGATTTTTTTTCAGTAATATGGCTCTTAGCTTGGATCTTTCCTAAAGTGAATGTTAGAGTTAGAATGGTAGATATCTGCATTTTTTTGGGTAGTTGATAGCATATACAAGAGAAATTTGGTTTTTTATTATATACACACTCATGTAATTTTGGAATATTTTCCAAATTTAATCCAAGTAAATATTTTTTTGATTATTTTAGGAGGGACACTACTCATATTTATAGCAGTTGTATTTAAAATCTCTAATCTCAACTCAATCTTATTTTTTGATGTTTGAACCATAGAAATATTCTATATAAAGTAGGTTTTCTATACCTCTCTGACTATTATTGAAAAACAAGAACTCGGATTCACATTCAAGAGTTCCTGTGCGGGCTTTATTTATATGGGAGGTAGACAAATCTTGTGCACACAGTCCCGTCGAGAGGATTTAAAGCCTTTGGTACCACTATTGAACTATAGATCACGTGAACACCTACGTGTATGATCTGGTGGGACATGTATCTTTATTGTTAGTCCTCTTCATGAACTTACAAGTCTCTTGGAGGTTTTCCTCACTTGATTTTATTTTAAACACCTTTACAAGTAGGATATATGTTGTTAATTTTCAAACAATTTACATATTCATGTAATCCTTGTGATATATGCGAAAGGTAAACAAATATGCTCAACTGTTATAATAAGTATATCTAAGTTGTTCTTGAACCTTTTCAAATGGTCTTGTCATTTTTTTTTGTAACTTCAAAACAGTGAGTGTGTGATTGACATCCGAGTTGACTGGATAGATACTGAGATGTCTCAAGGGGCCAGCCTGGCCAGCATGTGGGAGAAAGAACTGCTGGCCGTGGTGGGGGAGTCAGTCTACGAGTTGTCGGTGAACTCGCTGTGCCGCTAGCTCGGGCTCTTAATCGTTTTCGCGCTCATGTTTGCGGCCCCAGAGCGCTGTCTCTTCGGGCCCTTTCCTTGCTTACTATAATTCCACGCTCCCAGCATCCTCGCCTACCTCTCGCCATGGTTAGGTAAGCTGTCATCAGTTACCAAAAAACCTCTCAGTGGATACTCCAACAATACTTCAAACAATACAACTTTTTTTTTTAAAGAATTTATTTCTTCCTTTGTATTGTATGCACTATCGTTTTGAGTGATAGCAATTATTTTTAAAACAAATAATTGTATAAAACTTTTGCAAAACTTCATTTTGGATAGTCATATTCAAAAGCATGTATTTTTTTTAATCCCTGCAAATACAATGCAGTCTAAATCCACCGTTTATGCTACTTAATTACATCCAATTAATATATTATAACAAATAAAAAAATCTTGTAAGGAAACATGAAATTGTTTATAAAAATAATTAACTATTTTTGAAACAAATCTATAAACAAATTTGCAAATAATTAATTATTCCATTTTCTTTTTAATAAAAACAAAATTTTAATGTAATGGTATCCAAAAATTAATTACTGATCATAAGAAGTTCATGTTTTCTTTTCTTAGAGACATTGATGACTTCATCAAGATTCCGTTGCCAGCAGTCTCTGGCAAAAAATAGCTGAACGACTTACAATGCCAGACTGTCTACTGCAGTCATTTAATGCAAAATGAATTGATTTATTAACTTTTGTGTGACTTCTGTTCAGGATTAACCATCAGTTGTGTGACATCTTCACCTTTTATGTTTGCCTTCAGCGTAAAATTTGAAAAAAACAGTTACTCGGTATATTTTAAAACGTTTGTTAGCATAGTTATAGGAATGTTCCAAATGTCTTGAGTGTCCATTTGTTTGCTCGAAAAGGATGTTATCTCAAATTAATGAAGTTATAATTTTATAAATTCAAGTAAAAATTTTACTTTTCCTCAGAATGATTCCTTTATAGTTTTTGTAAACTCCTTTGACTTTATAAATGATTTGCCTAGCGAATTAGATAATCAAAAATACATTGGTTTTTGTATATTTCAGTACTTTTGTTTCGAAGATTCATTTTGGTATTCATTTTAAATATATATATATATATATATATAAACTCGTGAAATAACAATCAAAGATCAAACCACAACATGAAATGGGAAAACAAGACTAAGATCCTTCAACCGCAACAAGTTGAAGGATATTAGTCTTGTTTTCCCATTTCATATTGTGGTTTGATCATTGATATATATCAATATATATCATATATATATATATATATATTTGTATAAGTTGGCAGCAGATCTTCATCCAAGCATACATTGTTGAAAAGCAGAGCAGATTCTGCAAGTAGCTGTTCTTTTTTCCTAATTACACTTCTATGTTGCTGAGGCAATGCAAATATTTGTAGTTGTATCCTGTTATTTTATTAGTTTGAGTTTTTATCTTATTTATTTGGCTTAATATTTTATTCTACCTGAAGATGACCAACGAGGTCGAAAGCTTGTGTTTAAAAAGTAGTGAATAAAAATTTTAGTAGTTATTTGACTATGTTTTTTGTCTGAAAATGTCGCTGGGAAATCTGCTATTTGCATTTCCTCTGCAACATAGAAGTGTAATTAGGAAAAAAGAACAGCCAATTAAAAAAGTCGTGAATGCAGAATCTGCTCTGCTTTTCAACAAATTATATATATATATATATATATAATTTATATCAATTAATGCTAAGGAGAAACGTGTTTAACGAAAAAACACCCACAACCAATAAGAAGTGCCCAAAGAAATACGTAACAGGGATTGGCTCGTCTTTTATATATATATATCTTCCTGATGACGACGGATGTCGAAATATCGAAGTGAGTTCTATAGTGACTTTCTCTGTTCTTTCCAATGTGTTAAAGTTTGGACAATAAAGTTAAATATTGCTTTTAACTAGAAGGTTAAAACTGGACAAAAAACTACAATAAAATTTGTGTATGTTGTAATTATCAATAATTGTAAATAGCAAGAGATTTATAATGAATTGAATTAAAGTTCAGATTTCTGAAGGTGGAATTTTGTTGTTTTGATTAAGTTGCAACGTTGCATTGATTTAAGATTTGGGATGCTTTGATAATATTATGCTTTTATGATAATATTCTGTACTGATTTTATTAAGCGGACATAAAAGGATGTGAATATGAGAATATATATTTATTAAATTCAATGGTACACTATAAGAAAAGAAAACACTTATTCACTCGAAAATTTTGTTTAAAGCAGTTTTCATGAAACCTGGAGCTACCAATGGTTTGCTTGTCTACAGAACTTGAACATCATACTGTGTGGTTCTCGTGAAGACAGTTATAAGGTTATTTAGAGATTTCAATGTTTCTTTCAAATGTGAACACGCTCGAGCAAGCATGTGTCTCTGTTTTATGAATGTCTTATTCTATGTTTATGCACTCTGTGTATGTATGTAGATTTGTTATTGATATTACAAATATCAAATATTATTCTGCTTATGTAAATATTATGTACAAAATATTATTTACAAACAGAATATGCTATTTAAATAAGAAATATGTGACTCAAGTACAATATAAATATATGATCAAACCACAATATGAAATCGGAAAGCAAGACTAAGATCTTTCAACGGTGACAAATGGTCTTCGTCAGAGTCAAAAACGCAACTGAATTTTGAATGTTGTTTCATGTGTTTATGTGAAATCTTTTTATTCGATATATATATATATATACCCACTCAGTTGGGTTTTTGACTCTTACGAAGACCGCTTGTTACGGTTGAAAGCTTGTTATGGTCTTCTTTTCCCATTTTCTTATTGTGGTTTGATCATATATATATATATATATATATATATATATATATATAGTAGGTGTGTTCTCTAATCGGGGTTCGGTCAATTTTCCAGGATAAAAAATCAAACTCTCGTTGCCAACGTTTCGGTTTTATTTATTATTATTTTATTTATATTATTGAATCTGTTATATTTATATATATATATATATCAATGATCAAACCACAATAAGAAATGGGAAAACAAGACTAAATTTGATCATTGATTGTTTTGATCATTGATTGTTGTTTCACGTGTTTATGTGAAATCTTTTTATATATATATATTTTTTTTTTTTTGTTCATATATTTGGGGATCAGGCATTAATTTATAAAAGTTCTATTAAAACTAATGCCTAATTAAAGCCTAACAAAATTAATGGCTAATTATATTTAATTAAATTAGTGTAGAACTAGAATTAGGTTTTAGTTTTAATAGAACATAAATATATATTCTGTTCTTTGTTATTTCACGTGTTTATGTGAAATCTTTATGTATATATATAAATTCATATCGTTGTTTAACCATTGATAGTTATGTATTGCCCTCACAAGCTTTTTGATTGAATTATAAGTCAAAATTTTTACATTTTATCGAATAAAAAATATTTCCTGTTTTTTAAAAATCTGGGGATATTTTTCTTTTATTATTTTTTTTAGCCTTAAAGAGAATGCCAAAATTTCAAACTGTAGAATTAGTAGTTCAGGAGAAAAAAATGTCTAAAAACAGGGTTTGGCAAAAAAAAGTGACTTTCCCATCATGTGTAATTGCTCCCAAACTATACAGCTCATTTACACTATGAGGTCCATTTTTGTGTAAAATATCAATTTGATCCATCAAAGATTCTGGACCGTAGCATGTCCACAAACGTTGTAAACACTCACCACCCACCCACACACACAAACATCATCGAAAAAACTTCATAAAACGACTTTTGTGACCTCAAAACATATGATTCCATTAAAATCTTGAATTCGATTTGTTTCACGATCACTGTACTTCACTTATAGTAGAGTAAAAATATTGTTTGAACCTGACAAATGGAATAAAAGAAAATGATATACTTTATGGAATTATTTTTAAAAAATATTTTTTATAAACGTTGAAACATGTATTAAATCTCTTATTCACAACTGAAGGTACCGAAAAGTTAAGGAATACTTTTTACTACTAGAACATATTTATTAGAAAGATTTATCAACTAAACATTAACATTCATTTAAATCTTTTACATACACAGTAATTGTGGGTACTAACGGATTAGTATCAACTTCTTAACATCCTTTTGAATGCAATTTTAAGAAAGGATTGTAGTTTTCGTTACTTCTACTTTAGCATTGGTTTAAATTAACGTAAGACTTTAGTTGTAAGGGATTTTGTGTTATCTTTTTTTTATTCTATAAAAAAGTTGGGTTTTTTAGTATTTTACCTTGATTTTTGTAGAATCTTTTAAGATATAGAAGGGTTTTTGCCTCAGTCATCAGTAAATGCAGCTATTGTGATAAATCCTTGTATGATGGCTATTTGAAGCCAAGTGATTATTTCAGAACCATACTGGAGTCATGATGACGGTGTTGGTTGATTCTACATAACGGAGCGGTGGTGTAGCGGGGCGAGCAGCTGTTTGGCCGTAACTGGACCGTTGATGAATGGCGGAATGGCCGGCGCGAAGTGCTGTTTAGCCATTACAGTACTCAAGCCGGTGCTTGTCTCTCTCTCTCTCATTCCTGGTCCCTTCAAGTCGTCATTATCCACCATTCCTCTTTCTAATCGACTGGCAACGTATTCTTATTTTCCGTTCCACTGTTTGATTTGTTCAAACTCCCCATTCAGTCATCCTTCTGTAACTGTTAACAACTCAAGTTGAACAATATTCCTTAAAGCTTCTTACAGCATTAAAACTGTATCAATAATAATCCGGTAAATATGTTCGGTAGTGAAGCGATTAGAATCTTTACTGTTATTTAAACCGAGATCTTCATAACACGTTATTTAGTGAGTTACCAAATGAAATAGAGCTTAGCAGTAAAATTGATGGTGCCATTGATGATTATTACTCTTCGGCCAAACCAGCTTGTTGATCGACCGCGCATTGTAACTTCATTTTCAATCACTCTATTTCAGTGAGTGATTCATTGATGATTGTCAAAACTTTAAAGAGAGTGGTATTCTTTAGAGAGATTTAGTAAGTTCTGTTTGATATATTTGATATTATGTAGAAACGCTCTTTCCATAGCTAAAAAAGTACTTATAATGCATTATGCTTAAAAAAACACCTATTAAATACTTATATGATAGGTAGGTTTCCCTCAACTTCTTTATAAGTAAAACTATTATTAACGAGTTGAAAATCAATTTAGTTGTAGATTTATTTTAATGTGTAAACGTATTATCAAAGTCTGAGGTCAATGCATAATCAAAATGATAGATAATCAAATTAATAACTTGATAATATGGTAGTGTCTATTTTATCAGTTATAACAATTGATACAGATGAGCCGACTCCTAATAGCCATCAATTTTAGGACTACCATTGTCCCATAAGGATTGGTGATCCCTCAAAAGGGAAGTGCCCACTAACCAGGGACCAGGTCTTACATAGGTAAAGAGAAATTCCCTCATGGATGGGGCACTAACTGTGAAGAATACTAAAAAGAGAAGAAAAAAATTTCAAAAATAACTCAGGGGACATGGAAACTAGTAAAATCTTGAAATGGGGTTTTTCAAGATTACTATACTTTACTAAATATAAGTAAAAAGATATGCACTTTAAATAGGTAATACAAGCCCCCTCCCCCCAAGTGATTGTGCTTCTATTGATATCAGAAATAACTGAGTAGTGAATGATAAAATTTATTAATATTGTGGCTTAGTTTTTATGCTTATTATATATGAGTTTCATTTCCCCTTCAGTGGGCTCTGAGGCTGGTATTGTATTCTCGTATATCTCTTGCATTGAAAATGGTTTCAAATCAATTATCTGTTATAGGAAAAAAATTGACTATTCTAAATTTTTAAATAATTGTTTAAGTTATATGCATGGTTTGGTTTAGTCATTTGTTAATAATAGTAATGTTATGACATAATATTCTTGATATTCGTTGTGTGGTATTAAACCTTCTTGTCAGTTACAATAAAATTAATTATGAGTAAATAATTGAAAAGAAGTTGTTTGTGTTAATTTTTGGAAAGTCGCAATTCTCCTGAAGAATTCCTTGGTCCGACTCAAGGATTGGGCATTGTGGGGTTTACCACATGATAGGTGCCTTGAATTAAAAAGGAAAATATTTCTAAAATGACCCTAAGAGTAATAAATTTAATAATTGAAACTGGAAAAGAACAATTATAAATAATACTACCTCACATTGTATAAATTATATAAAAAGAAATTATACCGAGAGCAATGTTTTAAATAACTACAAAAAATTAATATTCAACACATTGAATATTCATGAATGTTTAATGAAAGATATTGATAGTGAGCCTTTAAAAGGCAAACAGATATTAAATAGGCCAACAGTCTTGCAGCAACAAAATGAGTATTCAGCATTAAGCAATGAGGAAGAACTTCCAAGTGCCTCAAATTATTTAAGAAAAAATCTTATATCAACGTTTATACAACTTGAATTGTAGGCCCTTTTAATAAATTGCAAAAGTAACTTTAATCATTGCACCAGAAATAGAGATATTATTTCTGTCTGGAGCAGTTGGAAAGAAACTAGAATAATTCATATTGTCCCATTGCTTCTTCAGATGTTCGAGGAATACCTGTTTCCGACGATGTTTCATAATTTGGTATTAAGGGCCTGATATTCATTCCGGATAGTGGTAAACTCCATTGAATTATTTTGCTGACACGGACCTCATGAATAGTTTTCAAGGATTTTTACTTCTTTTGATTACTTCCTAAAAGTAGTAAAATTACCTCTTGTGATTTTTTCCTGAGAGGTTATACAACTGGGGAAGAATATAAGTCAAAACATCGTACACAGGGTACTTTGAGACATGAATGTAGGAGGTCGTCATTGATGTTCGCACTCTACATACTGCAGAAGATTATTCCTTCCAATCCTCTCTGCTTCAGAGTATTTGTTACATCCAACTTTCTGATGCTCAAATATGACGATTTAATTCTATTTTGCTATAAAAAACATATACTACTTGTTTTCAATAAACCTCTAATATAAATATGAATTATACTACTAATTTTGAACAATTAGTTACTTTTCAACAACCCTATTTTTACTGAAATGGTTTTTTTGTTGATTTTCATTTTCATGATTATTTTTAAAAATAGAGAGGAATATTTTGTTATATTAAATGGTTTATGTATTGAGATTAAAAATTATCGATTCTATTTTAGCGTCATGGAATACAAATAGTTGATTTCGAATTTATTGAATCAATAGAAAGAAGCCAGTCATTAAAAGGATTGATTTAGAGGAGGTATAGATTTTTAATTGAAGTGATTGATGAAATAAGAGTGAAGGTACCTGCTTTTCTTTTAAAATAATTCAGTGTTCTATTAATGAGGGTCTTCTAAGTAGTGTATAATACAAACAATTAGTTCAGTTATGCTAATTGGAAGGCTAAAAACTTGTAATAGAAACTTCTTGGTAAATTGAAATGTACTGACCTTATTCCATTTTGCATAAGTGTTACTGTCTTCAAGATACAAGATACAATGAAATATGAAAATATATATCATAAGCAGTGGCGATTTCTCAGGGAATGCAACACATGCATTGCATGCATAGAATTCATCTTTAAAGAAACCAAAATGTTCGAGACTCGAAATATTTAAAGGAACCCCTTTTTTTATTCCACTACACGCTAAGGAACCATTTTCTATGATTGCGCTAAGCTTCCCAATGCAGGGGTTTACTCTTATCATTTCTGGTTAATGAAAATGGTCTTAATTGCCAAGAGAAACAAGAACGAAGTTTGCTTACACTGCAACTCAGGCTTGCTGAGCTCCTCAAATACATACTGGAAAGTGATTTGCACACAGGTCTTCTGGAAATTTATAAACTCATGAATTTGGTTATGACTATTCCCATAACAACAGCAAGTGTTGAGAGATCGTTTTCTGCCCTCAAAAGAATTAAAAGTTATTTACGAAGCTCCCAAAGTGAAGAGCGATTGTCTAATTTATCCCTAATTTCAATTGAAAGACATTTACTTAAAGATCTCATGGCAGATAGAGAGAAGTTTTATGGTTTTGTTATCGTAGAATTTTGCAAGAAGTTTTTATTCAAATGATGTATTGTGCATTTCTTTCTTTAATAAAAACATTTTTTGCCTATTTTTATTGTATTGGTTAATAAAAGTTAATGTTAAAAGTATTTCCAAATAAAACTGATTCAAATCCCCATAAAATGTTTTTAATACATCATTATCCTTTTGTGCAACATGAAAAGACTGAACATGAGAATTAGAAGAGTATTTCTCTGTATTTCTTTTATTCTTTGAAAATTGCATGCCTAAAGAAAAAGGTCAGGAGTCGCCACTTATCATAAGGGATATGCCTACCCAAAACAGACTAGACTCATCTATCTATATCTCTGAATATGATTAAGTAAAAAGCTTTAGCTATATCTTTCTTATCTAAATGTTAATAATGTTATCTATGATGTCATCTTATCGTTACGAGAATAGTTCTTTCGGTAGTAGTATCACTTAGTAATATATACTTAGTTTTATTTGTATATCTTCAGATTAGAAGTAGTACTTCCAGGTGAATGTGTGTTAGAATGTATTTTAACAATATCCCTTGTCTAGAGTGATAATTCTGTAGAGTGTCCAGGTTAAAGGTATTTCAAAGAAGTCAGAGATACGTTCTTAAATCAAAAAGTGGATTTGAAAATATTCTTTAGACGATGTTAAATCAGGAACCGAGTTTCATTAGTCATGAGAGAAAAGAATAATTCTTTTAAGATTGATTTGTTTAACTGTATTCAATTAATATTAAATAAAAAAGTTAATATATTTTTTTATTCATTATATAATATACAAAATATTAAATTATTTTTGTAAAATCTGCAATCTGTAGATAAAATATACAGGTTGCAGTCTGCTACTAGAGGAAGCTTTGGGACAGATTATTGGGAGTATGAGAATGGTAGTTGATGAAATAAGAGCAGAGAGCCTATGTAAACAGAATTTTATTTTGTACATTCAACGACTGCCTGTTGCCATTGATGGTTGGTTACCTTTGTGTGTCCGCAGCCCTGTCATCTCTTTTCCCAGGTACATACATGGGACGGTCCTCAATCAAGTTATCCCCATTTTATTCTCTTCCTCCCTCAGAGTCCTGCAAATACCCCCCCTGAACAACCACTGTTTACCTTGTAACATTGGCCTGCTTAAGATATTATTTTTTCTCGTTATGACGGTTCAACCGTTAATTAGAGATTTTAACTCTAATTATTATGTTTTTTTTATTATTTGTTAATATTCTGTTTATTTCTGAATTTATGTATAAGCTAATAATGGTGATATATTTCTCTCTCTCTCTCTCTCCGTCTGTCTCTCTCTCTCTCTCTCTCTCTCTCTCATATATATATATATATATATATATATATATATATATATATAAAGCTTTCACATAAAATTGTGGTTTGATCATTCATGTATATATATATATATATATATATATATATATATATATATAAATTATCAAACCACAATAAGATCTGTTTATTTCTGAATTTATGTATATATGTTGTTGATTGATGGAATTAGATATCCGACAAAATGTTGTAACTTCTAGAAAATTATAGTTATTTGAATTTTAATGTTGAAGTAACATTTTAACTGTAGCATCATGATACAGTGCTTGAGTGTTAATCAAGATTAAGTGGTGACATCGCATGTTAAACTGTATTGGATATTACATTAGTATCGATTCCTTTCTTCTACCATGCTGACGCGTTGCTCTTTAAACGTATTAGATGTGCCATACAATCTTTGTATTCAATTCTAAATATACACTTCATCCATGTAAATAAAAGAAAGGTTATGTCTGTACATTGCTTAGAACAGACTCATTTCAAGTTTTCTTTACGTTTCATACATTGGAGAAACCGAATCCACCCTTGGAAAAATTGCTGTCAGTTTGTCGGTCGGTCCGCAAATTTGGTACAAGTAAACTCAGCCACCATAGACATATCATGCTGAAAGTATGACAGTAGATTTGTGTATGCTTAACTTAAAATATAGGCCCTAAATAGATTGATAATTCAGTATAGAAGCGAAGTTATGAGGCTTAAATTTAATTTTATATATTTAAGCTGTATTTTCCTAACTTCACAGACAAGTTTGTTTTGAAAGTGGCAAGTAGGTATTTAAGTTGATTTTAATTTCATTGGAGTTTATGAATATATTGCGTATTTGACATCATTGAAAAGGTGTTTCTCAGAGTTGAGGATGTCCTATATACTAAGAATCAATAGCTTTATGAACGAGCAATTCACAGGCCTTAATATGTACAGGCAGGAAAAATCAACAAACAAGTTCTTACGCTATATGATACCGAGGAATGAACTTACAAGTCAGTAAAGAGAGTGATTAGTGATGAGGAAGCAGTTCATTATCTAAATGAATTTCTTGACTCTGAATTTATTTCTCCTGGACTGCCTGCTCATGAGTAAAAACTTAAAGTAGGAGCACCATCATGTTGCAATTTAGTAGCAGTAATAAATATAATGTTATGTGAGTGCCCCAAAACTGTGCAACGGGACACGACTCTGAGGTCGTTCTCTGCACAGATTTGCCATACAGGCGGACTTCATGACTGGGTGTGGTATTGGGGAGTGTGTATATGTATACCACGCATACCATTGATTCCGAGGCACTATTTGTTTCCGTTGAAACGATTCCAAAGTCCTTTTAGAGTCTATTTCGTAATGACATTAACCAAGTCGCAAAGGGAAACTTTATCTAACGCAGGAATTCAAGTTTAGCGGGATCAAGTTTTTCTCATATGGTCAACTGTAGTTTACTTGCTCAAGAGCCAGAAGTTCCATCTCTTTGTTCGTCCATGAACCTGAAGGACAGACAGCTAATGTGGTGTATACAGAGGCATTTGCTTAACACTGTACTTATTATTGTATTTCTACTATTCTATAATTTCTAATGGTATTTTAGAATACCAAGTATAATAATATTTTTGATTCCCTCAAAGATGGGTACGTTTGCTAGTATAAATATAAAAGTATTTATCAAATAAACACATTCATAATAATTTTGTAAAGCATTTATATGTTATATATCAGTTGAAGTTGGTAGCAGCTTTTCTTTTAGCATGTATTGTTAGAGTATGTCATATTTAGCTTGGATTTCTTGCATAATTTTTCTAATTTTCAGAAGTCTTTTCTCGTTTCTTCATTAAAACTATCGATGATTCAAGTGATAGTTCCATTCATCATTAGATGTTAAATGTTGAGTGTCTGGGATTCTTCATATTTATTCTTCACTCATGGTTGGGTGATGGTTGAAGGTTGAGTTGTTTGTTTTTCTGTGTCAGGTAAGAATAGTTTAGGAGAACAGGGCAGGTTGATTGGCCTCTTCATCTACCTGTCTAATCTGGGTGGACCTACTTATAAACAATTCCTACAATTACATTCAGTTTCAAATAAATATTAAACTCCTGGTATAAACTGAATCTTAGAATTGTTTATAATTGTTCTTGGTGATATAATCATGGTTAATGACTGAACTGTTTCAATACTAAACTAGGTAACAAAGTGAAACTTATTAATCTTGGGCTGGATGATATGTTTTTATTTTTGAAAAAGGAGAAACCAAACATGTTTCATATATTCTTAATTCATTCGCAACGTCTTAAATTTATATGTGAGACGGAAAAAATTGCAACTCTCATTTACTGTACATGAAATTTCTCTATTGATGGTAAAATTACAACATTGATGGTTGACTTGCATTCACTGAATATTAGTCATCAGGATTTATTGAATCGGAGTTTTTAGTCAAGGTTTGAGTATATAGCAAAATTGTCTTGGAAGGTTTTTAATTTTAGTTCAATTGCCTTCTTCTTGAGTTGGTAATGTCATAGAGATAATATTATTATTAACTTCCGTCATAACTCGTATATCGCAATGGATGCATTATCAATGGGATACATCTCAGTGGTGATGCAGCCTTTTCAAAACCGGTGGGGTGACTCCACCAGCGATATACGAGGTATGGTGGAAGTTTATAGTAACATTATCTTTAACCTCTGTGATAGTAACGAAACGCATGTGTTTAATGTCATAGAGATTAAGGCCAGATTATTCTCATTTTGAACCGGCAAATCTATTTAGCCAGATAAGGGATGAGGCCATTAGCTTAACCTCTGTGATATTACCGATTCAAGGGGAAGGTAATTGAACTTAAACCGTTACACTAAACTGAACGAAAAAAGTACTAGAAATAGCTGGATCAAAAATATAATTTAAGACAAAAGAAAATTAATTAACTAAATTAAAATGATAAGTTAATTATATACATGAATAGATATAAGTATAGAAATGTGTTAAAATCATTTTATAAATCTCAGAATACAAATAACGGTTCAGGTTGATAACCAGATGTAAAGAAGCTTCTAAACTTCTTCAGAAGGTCTTAAACTGACGAATATGTTGTGTTGAGGGACTGTGTCTACTATTTAAACTCTAAAACTTACATTGAAGTTGAGAGTATGAGAATTGGTATGAATTGCAACAGGCAGTGTATAATCCCGAATGTGTCCAACCGTCAACAGGAGAGATGAGCCTGTTTTATATATATGTAGAAAGAACAGCCTCAAAGAACATTGAGAAACAAGAGAGGTGTTTTAAAAGGGCATAAAATGTAAAGAAAGGGCTATAAAAGGCGAATCAGGTTAAATAAAAGGAGTTCAGGAAGAAATAAGAACAAATTATCTGTTAGCTGTTAACCATTGTAGACAAAGCTCAATTTTAATGTTTGAAGTTTTTGATCCATTAAATTTAATCAAAGAGGACTCGATAATATTTCTTGATAACATCGATATAACATACCTCATCATTTTATTCAATGTATATCATAATTCGTATTATTTTTATGAAACGATAATGCGATCTTTTGTTCACCTCTAATTACGTTCAATGTAAATGCTGTTTGAGATGTATTTTTAGTGATTTACTAGCCTGTCCTGGTATATTTTATTACAACATTACACGGAATTCTATGAAACCATTATACTCCAGTTCCCTTGGGGAGTTTTTAATTAACTAATTACCTACGTTGTTAACTATATTAAAGTCAATAGTTTGAGTAAGCCAAGGAAGTGGATCAAGTGACTCATGATATAGTAAAATTATCATAAATGTGTTTCTGGTTTTGCATTGATGAACTTTTTTTTAACTCCATTTACAGCTTTGTTTACATTAGAGAGGACCTGGGTAGCACAGTAGTAACATGCTTGCCTCTGGACAGGCAGATCCAGGGTTCAATACCTTCTCAGGCCCTCGATTCATTCATGCGAGAGGTGAATAAATAAATAATAAATCTGAGCACGTCGTCCGTCGGAGATGACGTTAGGCCGTTAGCCCTGATCCTGTACGATGTCAGGTTCTCGTTAAAGATCCCTACCCTAAATACATTTCAGTTAGACAACATTTAGGGCTCCCAAATTAAATCAACAGGTTATGTGGTTTGTCCATTGCTAAAATGGATGCCAAATAATAAATGAATCACAATTTCTGCTCAACACTTGAAGGCGACAGTCTTATGAGTGTGGGCGCTCGAAACAACAAAATTGTTTACATAAAAGGCAGGGTGGGGTATTTTAATGAGTGAGCATTATAAGTTGTTATTAATTGCATCGTTAAGGATATGAGTATTTAGGTATGAGATTATATATTTAAGTCTTATTCTATAAGCTAAGTATGCTTTATTTAAGGCTAGAGTGCCAATAAACAATTATTCATCCCTATGCTAAACTTATCAGGTCGTTGATTGTTTTCAAGACCAATATTTTAAGTTTTCGTCTTCGTATCTTCCTTGATGTGAAAAGTATGTTTCATTTGTTATTTGCCACCCATTTTATTAATGGGAGAGCAATATACCGGGTTGATTCGACAATGTATTCAGCCGTTTCACTCGTAAGTTTTACCTTATTAAAGTTGATTCGAGCAGAGATTTTTAGCGACTACCAGATATCATATAGATATATACTTGGTCTCGTATATGCTTGAGACCAAGTGCTTTACGTCTTTTCTGATGTGCGGCGATTAGTCTACACCTGACCCAAAGTGTCAGGTCCTTGTAGTTTGAAGACCATTGATTGATGACTGTTCAGATATCCAGTAATCTAAATTTCTCTGTGTAAGCACACTATCCTTTTTTCATTGTTTCTGTCTAAGACTTGAGAAGTTGACGAGGACTGCGTTTGGCCGCAGAGGTGCCGGGATGAGAACGACCTTTGCAACCCGTCCTTGGCCTGCCCCAATACGGCCTCTACCTACTCACGCCTACTCTCTCCGTCCCTACACGCCTCTCACTTTTCAACCTGAATTTCTTTTTATTTATTGGTATTTTTTACCTATTATCTCAGATTAGAATGGATGAAGACTTTACACCAAAGTACGCAATCTAAATATTATTATACTAATATGTATAAAGTTAAATATTTCAGTAGTTTTTATGGGAGTGTCATGTAACATGTAATATTGATTTGTGGGACTGGAATAATTTTCGTTCTTTATGACAAAACGGTAAATAATTTTAAGCCACTTCTATGGTGATTCAAGAGATTTGTATTAGGTGTTGTCTTCTTACTAATATATCCTGAACATACTGTATAAGAAGAGTAATATTACCTAAAAATGGTAAGTATTAGGTTCTGTTTGTAGTGAAATGAGACGTTCTATTTGTTTTAGTAACATGAGAATTTACGTATACCTATGAGAAGGGCAAATGAACAAGTCAACTAAAGGAGTTTTAGTTCACTCCTTAAGTCTTAAGGAATACTCTGGACTGCTTCTTAGATATAGAAGCGGCTTTTAATAACGCTTTTTCGAATCCAGTGAATCAGGACTAATATATAACTATTTTCATACAAAATTGGATTCAACAATCGGACGCAAGAATTATTTAAGTATACAATCTACCATAACTGAATCAGTGTCCACTTAAGGCTGTTCTCTTATTTAGTTGTCGATGAACTATACTCTAAATAATCAAGGTTGTGGTATGCGAAGATATACAGATGACATAGTTATTATAGTCTGAGAAATGTTTAGTAATATTGAATTTGAGCTCATACAGCATGCTCTCTAAATTGGCGAAAGATGGTTGAAGGTGAAATGTCTGGGTAGAAAAGAAAACATTGTTTATACCTTTCTGAAAAAGAAGAGAAGTAGGTCTCAAAGATGTCTTTATTAAAAATACTAAACTAACGCTATTGGTGGTAAACAAAAATATTGGAGTCTATACAGATGAAATACCTATTGGTAAAACTTAACTTGGAGTTTAACCACGAATGTACATTTTTGGCTCTATAATATTATTATTACTGTTATAATAAAGCAAATTATATTCATGGCTAGTGAAATGAAAAAAGGCACCCAAATGAGCCTTAAAAAACAGCAAAGGCCAGCCAGTCTAGTGATATCAGGAGATTGATCGCCTGCCTTAACTCCTGCATCGAAAAGTAATTACATCTCCACTCACTCCACACAAGTAATATTTTTATCAAAAGTGTGGCATTTTTCAGTCTAATGAGACTGTTAGCCTTTGGAAATACCTCTATGAGAGATAGAGGCATTTCCAAAATATATGAAAACTTAAAGCTGGGTACAGAGGCGAGGTTTGGATTTTGAATAAAAATTATTTTCAATAATAATAATAATAATAATTAAAGATACTAGACTAACATTGTCGGCGGTAAACAAAAACATTGGAGTCTCTTCAGATGAAATGCCTTGTGCTCCTTTGGCATCAAATAATATACAGCTTAATGATATACGAAATACATAAATACACATATATATATATACCGAATGTATTCGGTTAGGTTATCATATGATGGCTATTAATTTGGAAAGTAACTAATTGGATGTTCAAGTAGTTATATGGCTGTAATATATTGTATGAATTAAAATAATTGTACGAATATTATTTATATATTTACATATATATAAAATTGCCATAAAATTTATATTGGTCAAACTGGTAAATCATTAAAAACACGTGTAAAACAACACCAATATAACGTAAGTAGACAGGAAAAAAATAGTGCCTTATTCTTGCATATAAAAAATGAAAATCATCATATTGATTGGACAGGAGCTAAATTTATTACCTATGAAAAATCAATGTTGTTAAGAAATATTATTGAATCGTCTCTAATTAAATTTAATAGATCAAATATTATAAACATTAGTAACGGTCTCTTCAAACTTGATACTTTCGTCACGAGGGCAATAGCCTCTTCAAAGAGGGTTGACAGCTAGCGAATAGTTTTTTACTTTTTCTTACTGTACTCCTTTGTTTCCCCCAAACATCCCTTTCTGGACATTAGTCCTTTCCTGCACTTTAACCCTTTAAAATACCACTCTTCCCTCCCACTCTTCTCAACTCCTCACCAGATGTTTACTGCATCTAGTGTTCAGTTGGGTTTTTAACTCTGACGAAGACCGCTTGTTACGGTTGAAAGATCTTAGTGTTGTTTTCCCATTTCTTATTGTGGTTTGATCATTTACATATATATGTATATCATATATTATTAAGGTGTATATTATTCATGTCAAAGGAGCACACGGTTAGACTTTTTGAATTACGTGAAGACTTCTCTTAACTTTGTTGTTATATTATATACATAAAATAACTGGTGTGCAGAATTATTCACAAATAAAAAAATGATGTTCATGATCTTCCTTTGCCAATGCTATATCAGTAATAACAGAGGATAGAATAGTTTATGATAAAATTAGTATTTATAGGTTTTTTTGTGAACGAATAATGAACCAACCTATTGTAATAGATTGTGTAACACTAAGAGTATTTCATAAGTGCAAATGCCGAATGTAACCAAAAATGTAAAACCACGCCCACATGGTGTGACCTAGATTTGAAAATTCTTAACATATTGCGGTCCATCGACTCTTATCCAGTGAATTTTGCTGCCTGTTTTTTTAACTGTTTAATAGTTTTTTTTTAACGTTTGTACATGAGTTGCACTATGTTGTTTTGGCTGCTCTATTTTTAAGTGTTGCTTGTTAGAAATTGCTTTTAAATCCTTCAAGTCTTGAATTAAATTTGTTCTTATTCTTAGAGGAGTTGTTTTTTTTTTCTCAGACTTCTGTTTAAGATAAATCAATACCGATCACCTGTAATATTTATTTATTAGGTAAGAAACTAATACGAGATGGATAAGCCAATAGACTTAGGGAACAAGAGAAGTGGTCATTGTAATAATGACATTCTCCAACTGGACAAATGCATAGAGGCGTTCCCCAGGGCAGTGTTCTTGGTCCAATCCTATATTGCCTGTATACACTTGACTTCCCCAAGCCTCCTGCTATAATAACTCCCGATTCACCCAAGCAGATTGAGACATTTCTCGGACTCTTCGCGGATGACACCGCTGTAGCTTATAGATGTGCTAATGTGAGCTATGCCACCAGGAAATTGCAATGTTTCCTTGATGGGGCTTTGCATTGGTTCTCAAAGTGGAAACTAGCGGTGAATCCAACAAAGAGTTCCCATGTTCGCTTCTGCAAGGGTGTCTCTCCCCGTCCTCCTCCTGTCTTCATTGGTAACCAGATCATTCCCTACCAAACCCATGTAAAATATCTGGGTCTTCTTTTAGACTCTAGATTAACATTCAAACAGCACCTCCATAAGAAATCCAAGCTTGGAATTTACTTGATGTGTAATCTATATTCTCTTTTCAAATCAAGGAATTCTCCTGATTCGGTCAAGGACCTTGTCTATAAGGGGGTTATTCGTTCAGCGATGACTTATGGATGCTCCGTCTGGTTTAGCGCTGCACCAACGAACAAGGCGTGTATCCAGATTGTTCAAAATAAGTGTGCCCGCCTTATAGCCAGGGCTCCTTGGTACGCCCGTAATGTTGATATTCACCATGATTTGAAAATGGAATCCATAGATAGCTACATCACTCGACTTACTACCAATGAAGACAACAAACTATCTACCCATCCAAACCTCCTTGTACAAACTCTAAATCCTGTCGCCAACCTTCCTCAACCTCACTAAATAATTACTTCATCCAGTGACTATCTGACTACCTTTCCAGTTCATGACTCAAAGCATTGAAAACTATGACTAACAAGACCACATGACCGCGAATACGACTTCATTACTGTACAGACTAACTTAATATCCGACATGAATTACTGACACTCCATGTTATAGTAGCACAGTAATCAAGCAGTAGAAGGCCTCTGGTCTGGAACTGCTAGTTACGACGTGCACTATAGTGCGCGGTTATATTCGTTGGTCGTTGGTTGGTTGGTTGTAATAATATCGTTTTTCGGCGATCAGTTTGGACAGTGAATTTTATAATACTCCACAGATTTTACAACTTTTACTGAAAGTTTAACACTAATTGGTGTGTTCTAGTAGTTAGGGTGTTCTGCGGTAGTATCCAATGTGGCATTGAACCCTACAGTTTTCAATATAGAAGTCCTAAATCTTGTGATATCATTCTTCAGAGAGGATTCAAAGTTGTCGTTTCGACCTTTTGGAATGCTATCAGATACTCCATAAAGACATCTTATTGTACAAAGAAAAATTCAGTTCTTTCAATGTAAAACCAAAGCAAATGTAATAATGGCCTTCCACCCTACTCTTACTGCTACAAAAATTAATTCCCTCAATGAATTGTAGCATTTCAAATATTATTGCCAAATTATTATTCTAAATGTGTAACCATTGGATATGTAAGTTGAAACTACATATATAAAAAGCTTATTGGCTTTCAAGTGTATGATTTACCATTGAACTGACTTGGGTAAACATCAACAGGGATCTGGTTCAATGACATAGTGAGGAAAAATTTCAAATTTCCTTTCTTAGTAATGGTACCTTCTTGTTTTTAAAATAACATATGTAATTAGGGTTAATGACAAATAGTAATAATTCTTAGCAAAGTATTATTTTATTTGCCATTTGAACTATGCATACGTATACTCTTTAATTTTTGGGTTAAATCACTTTATATTAAGGTATATACCATCCTTAAGGAAGCACGTGAGTTTTTCAGGTTCAGATGAACCGATAGCTCGTATGTTTTTGAAATGGTTTTTCAGGTGTTTTGCTTCATGCAGAACGTAGGCACTCCGGGAGTGACGCACTCGTGTAAGTGGGTGAGATGGGTGACTTTCTGCACTCCTAGGGAGTGGTTTCGCGATATTACTCCCCTCTCATTCTCAGTGAAAGTGCCTCCATTCTACTTTTCTTGCACCGCAACAATGTGCCACATAACTCTAAATCGCTTCCTCACCCACTCTTTGGCAAATTTAACCACCTTTTGCAACATTACAGTTAATTTCTAAAGTAAATTTTATTTACAAACTAATCAAAACTGTTTCTATTTATTTTTTTTTATCATTATTGATGTGTCATATTTGTTTTAATTCTAGAATTTTTAAGAGATGTTATTTTTAAGATTCAAATTTCTATACTTTTATGTTACCCGAGTTGTTTGGTTCTTGATATCTTGAAAAATATGTTTATCATTTAGTAGTTTCTAAATTATATTTCTAAACACATTCGTATATACGTTGTTTGGCTGATTTTGTGTGAATTGGGGTTCTTCTTTAATTATTAAATTTCATTTTTTATAAACAAATCATTTAATAAACTATTTAATGAATGAATATATTGCCCCTTTTCTAGGTATCATTGTGTTGTTAGAGATTATGGTAAGGGAAATTCTTTGCATTTTACTGCAGGAAGAGAAAGCAAATTTGTGATTTATATAACAATGCCGAAGAAATTGATCCTCACAAACAAAAGGTTATTTTCCTCTCTGCTGCATTCTATTCTTCAGATCTGAATGTATTTTCCAGTATGGATAATACTACAATAATGGTCAGTAATATATTCAAAAAGAATATTACCTTAGTTTTCTGAACTTCTCTTTGTTAGGAATGCAAGTGAATTACTGTAGCCAGTAATTTTTTTCAAAAATAAAAGGGTTTATCGTAACTTCTATATACTACATTTTTAGTATTTATGTTATACTATCAGGTGTGGCCTGTCTTTGAGGGGTATTTTACAAAAAAAATCTGAGATGGTACGTGGTGTTTCAACATATTATTAGAAAAATTATGGAGTAGGAAAAATTATATTTATTAACACAGTGTTAAGTAAGTGCCTCTGTATACACCACATTAGCTGTCTGTCCTTTAGGTTCATGGAAGAACAGAAAGTTGGAACCTCTGACTCTTGAGCAAGCGACATACCATGTGAGAAATACTTGGCCTCACTTACTCCAATTCTTGACATAGATAGAGTTCACCCTTTGCGACTTATTTACCATAATTGCGAAACAGATGTTGATGGGAAATTGCAACAGTTTGAAATGAATAGTTCACTCGAAATCAATGTCATGCGTGTTATGAACACTGACTTTCCAGTACCACACCCAGTCATGATGCCGCCTCTATGACGTATCTGTACAGAGCACATTTGGAGTCGTGCTCTTTGCACTTTTTTGGGGCACTCAAGTTTCGTAAAAGCATGATTGGTGCCCCTACTTTAAGTTTTAAGTCATGAGCAGGCAGACCAGGAGCAGTCACGGAATCAAGAAGTTCAATTGGATAATGAACTGCTTCCTCATCTCTAATCACTCTGTTTATTGACTTCGTAAGTTCTTTCCTCAGCTTGATATAATGCAAGAACTTATTTAGTGATTTTTCGTGCTGGATCATTTTTAGGGGTAAGAATTCCTTGTTCACAAGGCCAGTTATTTTGAATAGATGACAGACATTGAACTTCGGGAAACACCTTGACAATTATCTCTTGCTGGGAGCTTAAATGCAAATGAAATTGAAATCAACTAACAATACCTACTTGCTATACCTGTTTGTTTTCAAAATAAACATGTCTGTGAAGTTAGCCAAAGACAGCTTAAAAGTCCAGAACTTTGATTTTCCGTTGAATTTCCAATCCAAAATTTTGCGGACAAAACGATAGACAGAAATTCTTCTAAGGGCGGTTTTGGTTTCTTTAATGTATGAAACGTAAAGGTAACTTGAAATGAGTCAGTTCTAAGCAATGTGCTGACAAAACCTTTTTTTTATTTATATAGATATATAATTAATTGTTATATTTGACTCGTACATTCAGGCTTAAGTAGTTATACGATATACAACAGAGTACGGCTATGTTGAGGCAACATGTATATGTTTGGTGACATGAATAAAAATGAGATTTATAAGCTGTTCTTGATAGATACCTTCCAGTTTCAACTTTTGCAGACTATCTTGCTGTATCAACCTATAAATCAATAGGGTCTTGTATTTCAAAATGAAATATTGTTGGTATCTATTATTTTAGAAATTCCCATTTGTTTATTGAGGGAAGTAAATAAACATGGCAGTTCTTAATTGTAAATAACGGCGCTAGCTTTCTGTAATGGGTTCAGTATGTGAGAATATTCGACTGTAAATACTTATTAGTGAGTAAACTAATTGACAGAGTCAAAATTCATCCTTATTTATATAAAAATATTATTTAATTTTAATAAATTTTTACGGATCAAATAAGTTTAATGTTAGTACCATTTTCGAAAGTAATGTATCATATTGTTTTAAATTTGTTAAAATAATGCAGTAGCTTTGTCAAAATTGAGCAGCCAGGTTTTTTTTATTGTACATTTTTGATTGTTGACTGTTGGTTTTGAGGTTGATTGGTTTAAATGACTGGGATTAAAGAGATCGGCTGTTGGGGTGCGACAATGAGTTGTGACAGACAGGAAGGATGAATTATTTAAGGCTCCCGAGCCCCCGGGAGCAGCCTCTCACGTCCATCGCATTACACTAATGAGCTGGTGTTGCCTGCCTGATAATCTTATCAACGTCCTACCTCATCCATGCTGGCTTTAATTGTAGCTAGTTTGTAGATCCAGGCATTTGTTTATTGTCCAATCGAAATAATCATCACAATTCATCTGATATGACTTCTGTTTATTTAATAATGGTTGTAGTTTAAAATAATGGTTGTAGTTTGATAATGGTTAAACCTGTCATCTTGAATAGCTGCAAATCAAATTAACAGATACAAGGTGAAATGTAAAATGAATCTATCTTTTTCTTAGACCGGTCGACCGTTAATCATCAGATTTAGTATTGACGGTGATCTGACAGAGAGCAAAACAAAATGCTAATATTCATATTTCGAATAAGGTTCATTAAAAGCGGAAACTTTGAAATATTGATCATTTTTGTATTATTTTTAGTTTATTTTATTTTTATTTCTTATATCTCTCGAAGTTTTTCAGGCAGATCTTGTCATCAGCAAGTTCCGCTTTGTAAGTGGTAATGGAGCTCATACAGATTGAGAACCTAATAACGAACAATATTTATATGACCTCTGACTTTTTTTTCGTAAATATTATGGAATTCTTATTTTACAATTTCATATTATTATTATTTCTTTTTTTTTTAAACTGATTGAGCTTAATTTTCTTTTTCCTATTGAAAGATAGAATTGTAAATTCCTTTCCAAACCTCTTTGATGTAATTACTGAAAGATAATGGATCTGAGTAGAAAACGAGTACGGCTGGATTGTTTTCCTAACATGGTGTACCTCTTTTATTGTTGTATGAGTTGTGTCTGTGTATCTTGCTTTTCGTTTAGTGAAAGTTAATTTGTCAGCAGAAATCAGATAACATCGGCTTTTTCTTCTTTTTTCCCAGAGTGCCCAAGAGAATCTTGATCTAAACTTTTTACAAGTTTAACGTTAATTATAAGCATGTTTAGACATTGAAAGGTGTACAGTTATAGTAGCTCATCTTATTTATTAATATTTTTATCTTTCCTCTTACTGGAATGCTTCATTTATCAAGTGAACTCTGGGATATAGTTGCAGGTTTCTCCTGAGGTTTTGTTTTTGCAGGACAGTATAGTTGTCCTTTCTGTCTATTTTTTCTGCGATGGATTGATGTTTATTACGGTCGGTCACGTCGCACTTTCACAATGCTGCACAATGCCTTCTCCAACGGGACTGTCTTCAATCTGACCTTCCTTCCATCACACCAGCCCCTCTACTTCTGTTCTCTTTCAGTCCATCAAGTCAGTTCTCCTCTTGTTCATAACCGATACCAATATTCCTTGCAAAACTTGTCAGCTAATGAAATAAATTATTTCTTCCCTTAGTGGAAATTATTTGAATTCCATACTGTCAACACTAAAGGTTATGTTAAAGGAAATGTTAATGTCATTTCCCCTTTAAGTAATATAGTAATTCTTTTAATTTTCCTATGCGCTGGTTCCAAAACTCTTCATTGAAATTACTAAATGTAACAGTAAGCCTAAGCACTCGTATCATACTGTATTTTAGAGCAGACAATCATACTGAAAGATTTTTTTCTGAATTTACATTCTTGTATTTGTATATATTTATTAAGCATATTCCACATGACTATTATATACTTTGTATAGTATACATATATTATACAATGTTTGTTATAATTATAATTCTATGATCGAACCACAATAAGAAAATGGGAAAACAATACTAAGATTTTTCAACCGTAACAAGCGGTCTTCGTATTGTTTTCCCATTTTCTTATTGTGGTTTGATCATTGATTGTTATTTCACGTGTTCATGTGAAATCTTTTTATTTATAATTCTATGTGTACGGCTGTTTACACTATTTGTTATAAATGGCTATAAACTATTTGCTAAATTCCCCTAAACTATTTGCTAAATCTCTGATTAAAGTTGAATTTAAATGTTATTCCAATATGAAATAATGATAACAATAATAATGAATGTAATAATAATAATACTGGTGGTAGTTCATGTGTTTTTTACTATGAAACAGTTTCGTAAATTGTAGGAAATGTTATAAAGGTCCTTAATGTCTAGATCAGAGTGAAGAGTCTAGACCAGCCCGCTGACCCACTAGAATTTCCTGCTGGACCCAGCCCGCATGTGATCCCACTGGTTACATTCGCGGATGGTATTTTCAGGTGTTTGGGTCGCAAAGATATGCTGCAGATTGCATTAGTTTCCAAAATGAGATATCCTGTTATATAGTGGTTTACTTCGTATCCCGCTGAGTAGTTGCTGGATTTTAGTCTGCTTATCAGTAGGGACAATTTTTTTTTTGCTGTCGCACTTTCCCCAGTCTTTTCCCATTTCTCCAAGCTTGCTTATTTGGCATTACATCAGAGGGCTCATTCCCGGCTATACCCAAATGAGCTTTATATTTTACAATGTTCATCTGTTTATCTGTGTTTTTTATTTTACTTATGTTGTCTTTAATATTTTGAAGTTATTTTGAGTCGCTCAATGAAGTAGACTTGATTGTGATTTCACTCTCAGTGTGCATCTGGAATTTTGTGTCCAAATTGTTTTGTAATATACGTACAGTCTGTTGCATTAACATAAGTAAAGCAACCTTTCCGCCTGGTACATGATACTATTTATAAAATATAGGCATATTATGATTGTTTGCCACTGTACCAAATTCGTGTGTTTTAGTTTACTTTGATAACTACACAATAGTTGTTTCTGGTTTACTAATATCCTACTTCAATTTACCATTTTTTAAATAGATTAGTTTACTAATCTCACTATTTACCATTTTTCGAAGTTATGCATTCAATTAAAATCAATCGAATTGTTTGTATCAATATTTTCTTAGGCTTATATACCTCATATTGTTCTCTTAAAATTTATTTAAGAATCATTTCACAGGATTGTTTCAAATGGTAAAGTTGAAAAATTAAGGAACATTGATATTAAGTCATTTGCAAAACTAAAAAAGGCCTCTTGAAATCCTTCAAAGTAAGTTAGATGTGAATGGGTACTAAACTAAATATACAGTTTTTTCAAACATCTATAGTTCTACTCATTATGGTATGGTTGCAAAAATAACAATGCAGCATACTTTATAAACAAAATTAAATTTTCTTACATTTTTATGAAACTAATTAATTTAGTTAATTAGCATGTTTGAATCTTTTTCAGGTATCCTCTTTTTCTAAGAGTGTTTTTCATTCCTGTATTGATTTATATTTTGTCATTTCATTTCTATTATCAGTACCTACAATAAATTGTTTTACTTTAAATAAATCATTATGATTTTCTTATTTGTGTTTAATATTAATATAAATTAACACCAAAGTTAAAATTTTTAATTAATTTAATTAAAATTAAATTACAAAAATTAAAATTATTGCCTTAACGTTCAAGAGAACTCTATGACAATGAGTGTCACGAAATACATCCTAATTCGCTACGAGAAAATTTAAGTAATTATTCTTCACGCAAGAAATGTTTTAGAAAAATAAACCTTTTCTAGTACGACTTGGTGCTTTTCATTAGATTGTCTAAAAGTAATTAATTTAAGTACAATTAATTCAGTGTTCAAAACGATTTTTTTTTCAAATAAATATTCTTTGCTTTGGAGATTTTCCCCCATTATAAGTAAACAATAACTCAGTAACTGATTGCACAATTATAAAATCCAAGTTTTCTTTCATCCATGCTACAATGAGATTAGTAATGGGCATCATGGTTGAATATTATATTGTAATGATGAATAGATGCAAAATTGATCAACACTTTGGAAGTGGATCAAATATAGATGAAACAATTTTGTCAGAAAGTTTTAAATGATTGGAGCTTTTCATTTAAAGCATATTTGAAGTATCATTGAATGGCAGTGTTTGTGGGGTTCTGAATGTGAGGCTTATTTAGAATATTAATTACTTTGATGTTAAAGTTAAGAATTCACATATTGCAGTAATAAAGGTTTAATAAAGACTCAGTGAAAGAAGCCTTGGACAAAAAGGGGACTTTTCATCCCGCGCTCTCTAGCCTTAACCGCCAAAACTTTGACTTTTTTTTAATTACTCCTCTTTAAAGAGGGACTTATTTAAACTAAGGCCTGATTTTTGCCGGAGCCAGTGCAGTTTGAAGCGATGTTTCTTTCCCAGATGAGGTTGCTTGCTTTCGGTTCTCACGCCG
Organism: Hermatobates lingyangjiaoensis; assembly: GCA_026182355.1. Classification (NCBI taxonomy): domain Eukaryota; kingdom Metazoa; phylum Arthropoda; class Insecta; order Hemiptera; family Hermatobatidae; genus Hermatobates; species Hermatobates lingyangjiaoensis. The sequence continues at coordinate 1,379,083 of JAPFBL010001936.1, read as the reverse complement.
CGCTCTCCTAACGAGCGACGGAAGAGATCTCTATCCTCTCTTCCCTTTTCCTTTCCCCTTAGACTCAACACATTCCATTTTTTTTTTTTTAAATGTACTACGCATAACACCTTCATTTCTTTCTACAATTATTGTCAAATTTAAAAAGTTTTTTAAGTATTAATTATATATGCTTTATTTATCATCTTTAAAAATTGATGTATTAATCAAATCTTCAGAAGGACTAATTTACTCTAAATTTCTGAAAGTATGAGTAAAAAAAGGAAATTAAGTAGATCTGAAACTTACTCAGATTTGCCATTTGTTTGTGTTTTCACATTCACCTGTCAACATACAGCACCCAATGTTCAAACCACAATGAGAAATGAGAAAAGACCAAGATCTTTCAACAGATTAATCGGTTTTTGCCTGATTCAAATCTCAACTGAGGGATATGACCCAAACCAGCACCTATATGCAGCAATTCAATTATATTTTAAGGAATAGTTTTTTTAACTATTCATTTTACTCTGTTCCATTATATTATGCATTAAGATGTTTGGATATTTATGTAGTTATGGTTAGAATATTTGAGCGTTTAACAGATTTATGATAAATTCATTTTGATGATATAATTTTTTTTGAGGGTACTTCATGCAACATGTTGTAGCCCTGAAGATGACATAAATATATGTCGAAACGTCGGCAAAAGGACTAGTTTCAAATCATTAGACCTCAACCCTCAACAAAATTATATCATATAAATACTGGGTCAAGAAAACAAATCGTGATAAATTAATTTTATTAGATCTATTAAAAGTTGTGTTTTTATGACGGTATAAGGCATTAACATTTGAATGATTTAATTTTATTAACTGAACTTGAAACGATATAATGTTTAATTTATATTTTATTCAAATCGTGAAATTAGAAACTGTAAATTCATGAATAGTAATCAATAAAAATCAAGCTTTCATTAAGTAAATCGTTAGTAATGTTTTTATTTTTATTTAAGTAAACTTGTATTCGTTGGTATTTGCTAAGTTCAAACATCTTATCTACTAATGTGAGTAAAATATTATCACTAATATGACTGTATTCCTTACCAGTTATTTAGTTTATGACTTAAAACTCTATTAATAGTTTGGTAATTAAGTTAAAAGTATTTTAAATATGATTCAGTTTTACCATTTAGTACCTCTTTCACAATTTAAGTGGTCTTTAAAAACTGTTTTTTTAACAGTGTTAATTAGAATTGAAAACATATTAAAACAAATAAAATGGTCGTTCAAATTGTAAAGAAGTATAAATCAGTACTTTTTAAAATTGTTGATCAACTGTAAGAGGCAAACTTAGATCGATTTGTTACAATTGATGTTTAGAATTTTTGTCATACTAAAGTCCTTTGGTATTAATCAGGAGTGTCAAACTCATTTCACTTCGCGGGCCACAAAAAGTCTTGGTTGATGTTAAGTTGACTGGACACTTAAAATTATTTATATTATTAATATGGGAAACCGTCATACCTCGTACGATGATCTTGGAGTCGTTGGGGCGCTAACCTACGTTTAGTTGCGATTGAAGATGGACAACGTCCGCAAGCGCTCCAAGGACTCCAGGATCATCGTACGAGGCAGGTCGGTTTGCCATATTAATAATATAAATCATACTAACCTCAGTGGTAATCATAATATGCATGTACTTAAAATTACACCATACTCTCCTATTAATAACCAAAATATCATGTCATTCCTTTGTTTAGTATAAAGAAGAACAAGAACATTAGGAAAATCTTATAATTGAATGAACAACCTTTTACAAAACATTCCATGAAACATCTCATATTTGCTTGAACAAATGTGCAATTAGCTTTTATTATTTACATTTATACATTGCAACTGTTCCTACTAATTGTACAAAGGTAACTTTAACAAGTAATGGTATTGAAAAAAATACTAATACACTTTAAGATTAAATGATTTATTAAATGAGAGAAATTTAAAAAAAACCCTGTCATATTTGTAAGACCTTGTGTTTCTTTACCTATATACTTATATCCACCAGTAAAAAAAAATTATCTGGTTGGCCGGATCGAACCTCCTTGGGGGTCGGTCCCGGCCTACGGGCCATATGTTTGACACTCCTGGTATTAATACATTAATTTTTTTTTTTAAAGACACTATAATTTAATTTATATGTCTATTGACTGCTTTTAATGTTACTTTTATACGTGTCAGTAGTTATGAATTTCCAATTTTTAAATTTTTTTGAAATTTAACTATTAAATACTTAAGTTTTTCTGCCACAAAAATTAATTCCTTACGAATTATTAAGGAAGTATGTTCGTATATAAAACTTGGTTTTTATATTGTTTTAGTTTTAATGTGTCTAATTTTAACAAACGGGAATCTAGGTGTACCTTTTGTTGAGACAGATCTCTGAGGAAGTAAGAACCTTTATGTAGTGTCCATTTATGTAGATTTAATAACAGGATTTCATATAAACACGTGAAATAACAATCAATGATCAAACTGCAATATGATAATGGGGAAAAAAGACTAAGATCTTTCAACCGAAACAAGCGGTCTTCGTCAGTCAAAAACCCAACTGACTTTTTTATGTAGATTTAGGAAGGGAGAGAAATATTTCAATTCATATTTTATATAAATATATATATATATATTTCACTTAATAAACCGAAATACGATCCAAACTGGACAAACAGGGGTTGATTACTTGCGTTGCGTCTACAACGTGCTTGGTCTCCCTTTCTTTTTTCTCCTGAAGACGGATTACCCGAAAATTTGAGTCTGTACGTGTGTTTCTTTACTCTGTGTCTTACTCTTCTTGAATTTTGAACTCGTGTATATATTATATATATATATATATATATATATATATCAATGATCAATGATCAAACCACAATAAGAAATGGGAAAACAAGACTAAGATCTTTCAACCGTAACAAGCGGTCTACGTCAGAGTCAAAAACCCAACTGACTCAGTTGTTTTTGACTCTGACGTAGACCGCTTGTTACCGTTAAAGATCTTAGTCTTGTCCCATTTCTTTGTGATCATTGATTGTTGTTTCACGTGTTTATGTGAAATCTTTTTATCGTATATATATATATATATATATATTATATATATATCAATGATCAAACCACAATAAGAAATGGGAAAACAAGACTAAGATCTTTCAACCGTAACAAGCGGTCTTCGTCAGAGTCAAAAACCCAACTGATATTGGATAGATATTATATATCTAATATATAATTAAATAAAAGAAATAACTTTGAAAATGTGGGTGGTAATTGAAAACAGTTGGCTTAATAATTCTTAAGGTAATAGCTGACTACAAGCTTCGCTGTGAAAGCATCCTTGAGTGTTTGTTTTCAGGCAGTTGGCTGGGTCTAGTTAAAAACAGCTTCCTTTTCAGAAACTTCGCAGGTCCCCAGGGATTGGCAAAAGTTATTTAATTACAATGTCAGACTTTGCCCAGTTGCACTAACTTTGGAGGCCTTGGTTTATCATTTAATGAACACTGACTTCGTTGTTTTAGTGATCTCACTTTTGATTTGGTATCTGTTCTTTTATTATCCACGTAGAAAATATTTTTTTAAAAATATTGTGTTTTGATCATTTCTTTTTTTTCTGATAATATTATTTTTCAGTTTTAAAGATTTTTGTTTTATTGAAAGCTACATTTATAGGTTTTACGTTTCTTGTGCTATTGAAGGGATGTGATCATAACACAATATTTGTAAGACCTTGTGTTCCTTTACCTATATACTTATATCCACCAGTAAAAAAAAAATATCTTGGGGGCCGGATCGAACCTCCTTAGAGGTCGGTTCCGGCCCACGGGCCATATGTTTGACACTCCTGGTATTAATAAATTAAATTTTTTTTAAGACTCTATAATTTAATTTGTGATCTTCATTTTTTGTAAAAACATCCACATTATTGGTACGGAAGGGGTATATAGGAAGAAGACATTGTCTTATCTTCTGTACTCTTATAGGTATATAAGTTTAGATCATTTCTTAATTTACTTTTATCCACTTAGATTAAAGACATTATAATTTAATATGTTAAATTCCTTTAAATATATTCAAATTTATTTAATATGTTATAATTACTTTTTTTTTAAAAAAAAGTATGATTCATGTATTGTTCGGCACTCTTTAACTATGTGCAAGTTATATTTCTAGGGATGCTAACAGATCATGGTGTCATCAATCCAGGTTGCAACAAGTCCAATGTTACTTAACTTCAGTGATGTTTACGACCGTTTGTTTAAAGCATTGCTAAAGTTTTTTTAAGTGATTTTATCTCATTTAGGAACATTTAATTGTATAAAATATATAGACTTTCCCAGTCAGACTGCTAATTTAGGAGGTGCATTCTGGAGGCACTTATACTATCTAGCGCCGCTGTAGGTGAACAGAATTACTGTTCAAATCACCCTTCCTTATACACAGCTCTCCTGTACCATTTACCCATCTGTTCATGTCTTACATGATTAAAAATATGAAAAAAAACATTATTTATAAAACTGCAGCACCAAGGTATATTCTAAAGAACTAATAACAAATATAGTTAATTATCTGAGGGACTAATTTTGCAGAGTTATTAACTTTCTAAGAAATAATTAAATAGTTTTTATTTTGATATATAGATAAGTAGATTTCCATATTTGAAATTTCAAAAATATTAGTAAAAAGAAATATTTCTGAAATATTTTATCCTGATATTAGTGGATATCCACTGTTTATTGAATTAAGTAGATTATTATTCCATCCTTTGGCGAAAAAGGCCAATTTTTATTATGATTTCTTTTATTGCACAGTCCCTTGTTAAGTTAACATGTTGATATAATTGTAATGTTTAAAATAATTTTCATAATGAATTATGCTCGAAGACAGACGACAGTAAAGGCGGTAAAAATAGTAAAGATTTTGGTTGTAAAAATGGAGACAAGATTTTTGAAGCAAAAATATGTTATACTTAGTTCTGGGGTAAACTTGGAACATTGTACTTCATGATAAAGATAGTTTTTAGAAATCCTTTATTTTATAATTTCTTAAAATGATATTTCAATTTTGAATTTTACAAATAATTCTAGTAAACAATGAAAGTATTTCTGAAACAAATTAATATCCTGGATAACTTAGGGAATGCCATTGTTTATTTAACATGTAAAAGATAGTTTTTTGAAAAACCTAAATATATTGTATTACTGAATTTGTTCTTTTAATAATGCAAACAATGGTTTTTGAACAACATATATATCCATGTTGATTAGACGTTAGAATGTTGTTCTATTTAATACCATACTGTCAAACAAAATGAGTTTTTTGAAACACAACACTAAATATATCCTGTGATTAGAACCGTTAAGAATTGTTGTTCTATTTAATACCAACTGTCAAACAAAATGAGTTTTTTGAAACACAACACTAAATATATCCTGTGATTAGAACCGTTAAGAATGTTGTTCTATTTAATACCAACCTGTCAAACAAAATGAGTTTTTTGAAACACAACACTAAATATATCCTCTGATTAGAACCGTTAAGAATGTTGTTCTATTTAATACCAACCTGTCAAACAAAATGAGTTTTTTGAAACACAACACTAAATATATCCTGTGATTAGAACCGTTAAGAATGTTGTTCTATTTAATACCAACCTGTCAAACAAAATGAGTTTTTTGAAACACAACACTAAATATATCCTGTGATTAGACCGTTAAGAATGTTGTTCTATTTAATACCAACCTGTCAAACAAAATGAGTTTTTTGAAACACAACACTAAATATATCCTGTGATTAGACCGTTAAGAATGTTGTTCTATTTAATACCAACCTGTCAAACAAAATGAGTTTTTTGAAACACAACACTAAATATATCCTGTGATTAGACCGTTAAGAATGTTGTTCTATTTAATACCAACCTGTCAAACAAAATGAGTTTTTTGAAACACAACACTAAATATATCCTGTGATTAGACCGTTAAGAATGTTGTTCTATTTAATACCAACCTGTCAAACAAAATGAGTTTTTTGAAACACAACACTAAATATATCCTGTGATTAGACCGTTAAGAATGTTGTTCTATTTAATACCAACCTGTCAAACAAAATGAGTTTTTTGAAACACAACACTAAATATATCCTGTGATTAGACCGTTAAGAATGTTGTTCTATTTAATACCAACCTGTCAAACAAAATGAGTTTTTTGAAACACAACACTAAATATATCCTGTGATTAGACCGTTAAGAATGTTGTTCTATTTAATACCAACCTTTCAAACAAAATGAGTTTTTTGAAACACAACACTAAATATATCCTGTGATTAGACCGTTAAGAATGTTGTTCTATTTATACCAACCTGTCAGACAAAATGAGTTTTCAGTTTGCTTTTAAGGAGTTGTTTTTGTTCTCTCCTTGATTATTTGTCCTCAACGCTTCGCTGGCGTGAAATCACATTACGACATAGACAATTGCCACCTGCTTAAGAAATAGTTTCGTCTCTGTCACAGGACGATTCAGCTACTATTGGATTCTTTATTCCTCTGAGTATTACTAATTACCTTCCAATGTGATGATTTATACGGGTACATTATAAGGATTTTTATTCCTTGAACTTTTTCTCAATTCTTTGATGTTAATTTTTATGGCTTCTTATCTTTTTTTAGCTGATCAGTCAAACCATTTATTAAATTCTTCTATATTGGTCTACAGATTGGTGAGAACTTTGCCTTCCTTGGTATCTTCCAGCCGTCCTCATCTACTAACTAAAATTCCAAATTGTAACAATGCGAACGTTCCTGAACTTTTTACCTTTTCTTTCCTGAATTTGTTGACAATGTTCATTAAGTATTTGAGAAACCAATCTATATTTTATTTATTGATTTTGAAAAATCAACCAACTGAAACATATTTATGAAGTTTTGGAATATTGTGAAACTAGTCTGAATAGTAAAATAAAAATAGCAATTTTTTTGCAAATTCATAATAATGTAGTTTATTTCATCACTATCTAGTAAGCATTAATACAATGAATATTGAAAATATTCCTATAATTATTTTTACTTTCTCTTGTAATTTGCTGGATTTAAAATTTCGAGTGTTATTATTGATATAATTTAAAAAAAAAGTATACAGTGTTGTACAACTGAGGTATTAGTCTGTAAATACCATACTAATAAGATTAGTTCCATATTTTAATCTTGATTGTACATTTCACTAGTTAAAAATGGTGGACAGTAGGACCTAAAATTTGGCACTGTAAAATATTTTGTGAGTATTATATATTAGTAGCCTAAGGAAGGTAACACGCGAAAATAAAATACTTTTTTTTTGTTATTGATGGAATTTAATCTCACCTTTTTTTATAAAATGAAGTTTATTAAAATAAATAGTGTGCTAAAATTAAATTGTAAAATTTTTACATGTTTGTATTATTATGTATGGCAAATCAGTTTCAACTGATTATAGATGAATGAAACAAACATAAAAAAATGTGATTTTACAGATGCTTTGAGAAATGAAGAGATATGTTAAATGAGTAAGTCAGCCCGAAGTTTGTTTTGAGGGTTTCTTGTTGCCTTAGGGAATGAAGAGCACTAAAGAAGTTGAATAGGTCACTCTAAAAGACCCTATTCACTGAAGTTTGAAGTTCCTTCTCAATATGTCTGGAGTCTATTTCAGCGGTTTTTATCGTATTGGCTTCATTTCAGTTCATCCTGGGATGTTTAAAGGCATCTAAATAATACAATCAACCCCTTTGTAAACTTAACCTTCTCACTTCGTAAACTCCGTGAATTGAGATTGCTCGAGGACTAAACTTTAAACTAGACGAACTCTTCAGATAAAGGAACGAGCCAGCTTATTTATTAAATACTGTCACATAAGACATTCTATTCTACTTATACAGTTTATCAATTGTACCCATTTTATTCAGATACAAATTTCATTAATTTTCCCAATAAACTGAAACAGTCTTAGTTATTTGATAACTAATATATCTTTTTGAAAAATGATACATTTTTAGAGCTATTTTGATGGAGATCGTATTGCGAAGCAAAGTTTTGGTCTATTATATTTTTGTCTTGTCTGTGACTTTGGTCATTTGAGAGCGATGAGTACAGTGTGGCCGTTTTAACGATCACTATCATTAAAATCACATTGTTGTGTCAGTTTTCAGGGCAGGTGATTTTGGTACATTATTCTATGCTCATTATAAAGCTAGCTCTTTTTGCTTCTTCCTGGGATTGATAAGCCTCTGACTCATTGTAGAATTACTTTTTACTAAGTAAACAGTTGAATCATTGCTAAGGTGTCATAAACAAAATAACATTGTAACTGACCTCACTGCATGTACTACAAAATATCCATGTTTTGACCAAGTACTTAGATTTTTCTAGTGCGCTATCGTCTTCGAATATAAGCTGTTAAAATACGGTATTGCTAGATATTTCATGACAACTTTAAAAAATTTGGTCAAGGTCCTTGGTAGTATCAAGAAGTAAATATGGAAGGAAAAGTTAAAATGAACGATACAAATGGTCAAGGAATTTAAACAGAAAGGATTGTCATTTCATTTCTTTTTTGAAATATAGGAAATTTTTTGCAACATTTAACTCGTTATCTATGAATTTTCGGTATTATTTAAAGCCCTCTTATATCTACACTTAAATGGGCTACTATTGTTATTGAATACGTACAAATAATTTTACATGAGTAAGTGATATATATGCAACGTACTTTAACCATCGACCGCATTTCTGCCATTTGTCACCGTGGTTGCCTGTAAGCACATACATTCTGTTCTCTGAAGTGGTTGTGATTGGAGTTAGAAAGACAAAGACAAAACAAGTCAGCAACTGGTCTTCATCGTGTCCACAGAGATCGTTTGGCACCAAACCCAGCATTGCAAGTTTGCTTGGAGACTATTAATGTCCTCTCAAAAGTTTATTGGGACGTCTATTATGAATAATAATAATAATGTATCCGTTATCCATTATTACAATTAATAATAATGCATTATTTTTAATTGCATTTTTATTCAAAGTTTTTTATTAAATTTACGTTTTTTTATTTTCCCTGTATTAAATACATTTTTTTGTTTATAATGGTTTGTTGTAACCTTTTTTTCTCTGTTCGTTTCTTGTCTACCTCTTTGTTATTTCCCAAACAGCAATGATTTCATCAATCATTCAGATAGTATCTGTTCAGTGGTTGGTTTGCTCACTTCTAATGATCTTATGAAATGTTTTATGCTTAAATCTTTCTAACCCTTCTGTTATTGTCAGCCTTAGTTGTTGATGACCTGAATGTCCCGTTTATTTCCATGCTTTAGTAACTGATCAGTCAAATTGGAAATTGTCCTTTATATCGCTGTCTTAGAGTCCTTTCGATCTGTCCAATGTGGTATTATCCTCATAATAATTCAATTTCAAATATTTTTTAGTGTCGCTGTCCCTCCTCCTAATTCAAAAGCTCGTAGAGTGAGAAGTTCGTTGACTACATTGAACTTTATTTGTCTGTTTCGTATCGTATTTTCATCGAAAATGTATTAAATATATATATATAAAAAGATTTCATATAAACACGTGAAACAACAATCAATTATCAAACCACAGTAAGAAATGGGAAAACAAGACTAAGATCTTTCAACCGTAACAAGCGGTCTTCGTCAGAGTCAAAAACCCGCTTGTTACGGTTGAAAGATCTTAGTCTTGTTTTCCCATTTCTTATTGTGGTTTGATCATTGATATATATATAAAACTAAAAAAGATAAATCTGGTGTGGTCAGTTTTTTCACTTCCAACCAAACTCTCTTTGCCGGCGTTTCGATTATTCAACATGTTTTTCACAGGTCTGCAATACAGAGGAAATTAAGAAATTAGATACGTACATTTTAACATAAAGAAAACAAGTACATTATGGAAAACTTAAATACAATCATGAGTATGAAAATAATAAGAAGGAACCTATCTAGGAAAAATTACAATGAACCTACAAAAGTAGTGAGTAAGTAAAAAATATTTTAAAATGAACACTATTTCAAATTACTTTACTAAAACAATATGGAAGGTTAAACTATTCAAATGACAATCATTAATATAAACTTCTATGTACAGCTGGTAAGCATGTACCTATGGAACTAAATTTAACTAAAACTGTTAGGTATTCAAAATAAACACTATTTAAATTCACTATGTCGCTTCTATGATTAATACAGGTTTGATCTTTTTTAGTGAATAACATTTCAAGAGTTTTTGTTCTATGTTACCGTTGAAATAATTCTATAATTTCTTAAAGGTGATTCCTGTAGTTTATGTAAGAACATTTACCTTAATTTTGCCTAGCTTATCTTCTGTATTATTCGTGAACTAGTAAAGGAATAAGACATTGTTTTAGAAATATTTAAAAAACATTAATTCACTTACATTATAATTTGGTTTGTACCATGAGTGTAATATCTAGATGATGATTAGTGCAATCAAGGCTATTTGGACTGTGTGCTGTTTTTCTTCTGCAGTATATGGTTGGGGCTGACTATGAAAGCACATAACTCATTAATGTTTTTTGTTATGTTTTATGAGGTTGTATTTATTTTGAGTGTGATTTATCTGCGAACGTGCCTGTTAAGATCTAAGCTTGCAGACCGATAACATTTCCCGCCTCTGCCTGTTTCCTGCTCTTTATCATCGATATGTCCCGTTGAAATTGTGTGCATCCATCTATCAGCTAGAGTTAGATAGCCGTGATGCCGAACAGATGAATGATATTGTCAAAAAATTGTATACTTGTTTTGATTAATTAACACTCACAACCCATCATGTTTTGCAATTCATTTGAATTTCACAATATTAAGACTCGGTTTTTTTTATTGACTCAAAACTTGGCATATTTCATTAAATGCTTTTTGGAATATAAAATATTTGTGTTTAATATCATATTCTGTATTCCCCTTTTAGTAGTAATGTCATTAACTTGCTAATTAATTGCGATATTCAGGAATGAAGTGATTTTCTTTTTGATTATATTCGAATTGGGCAGTCTAGTTTGGGTTTACATTTCATTCCTTGCATTGTTTACTGCTGTCTTGAATAAATTACTCTGACCAAGTTCCCAGGTATATTACATAAAACATTTTATTTATACTCTCTTTTGCTTCAATTTTATTCGTTGACACCTAAGGACAGATCAGTTTGAAGACTACGATAAATGATTGGAGCTTAATATCTCTGAGTTTGGAAGGTCAAATTTGTCTTTGGAACAATGTCCACTCACATAACCGTCCTGCAGAGCATTACTCTAAATCAATTGATCTTAATAATCAGCACAGGATAAATTAAGAATAAAAAAGAAAACATTTTTGACACAAATTTTAACATTTGAAAAAGTGAGCAAAATGCCTGTAGGAGAGGGCAGTACAAATGGATCTATGAATAAAAGAATTGGAATACCAGCTGTTGCATACGAGCTGATTCATGTATTTACATTTTAATTTCATTTCCCATCCACTATCAATTTAAAAGCAGATATTAATTGAATTAAGTGGTCTATGCCTCAGTATTTTATTTTGCCGTTCCTACTTACTTTAGGGAATTTGCCATAAATGAGTAAAAAATATATATTATTAATTCATAAACAGAAATAAAACTTGTTTAGGATATTCGAATTTGGGGAAATATATTTTTGTTATCAGTAGTTGTGCGTCATCGGAGACTATATTAATATATTAACAATTTTGCTACACTAGGATTACAGATTTTTGACATTTGATTGGTTCTCTGTGGTTATCTACGTTTTAACCTCAGAGGTTGTCAGTAACAATTAAAGACTAATAAAACATATATAAAGCAATATATATGAAATTTGTTGAAACTGATATTGTTACTTGAATTTGTGCCTACTCAGGTTAACTGGTTTTGATATGTTAACGATATATTGTGCATCTGTCCCAAATGTATGAATAAAGATGCCTTTCTAATAAAATACATTAGTTCCTACAACCCAATTAACAATGGAGGAAGAAGTCCTAATCCATAGATTACCTAATGTTTTATGTTTTAGCGTAAATAAAAAATCTACTATTGTACTTGCTTATGTCCATTTTTATTCTTCCCATCCAAGAAATTTTAGAATATCTGTTTTGTAGACATATGTTTTTGTTAAGAGTGTGCGGCTCTGAATTCCTTAATGATGAAATTAAAAATATTCTGTTGAGCTGTTATTAAAGCCATTCAGGATTGCTTTTCTTGACACTTCACTTCTGGGTATTACTTATGTGTATATAATGTAACGGCGAAGAAGTTACACGAAGGTTTATGTGCATACACAACAGGTTGTTTCAAATTAATATGCTTAATTAAGAAATTGTTCCCTTCTTCCATTACTTTTAAATAGTAATAATGTGAATGTGTGATGACCATATCTCTATAGTTCCTATGACATTATATAGTAATCTACTCAGTATTAATGAATCCCTGTCTCATTATGACGTGCTTTTGGAGATATTACTTTTAATTGCTTCAGAATTTCAAATAACGTTCCTTTAATTCGGCATTAATTATTTTTACATTAAAGTTCACACTTTCTGATCTTACCGTAAGGAACTTTCATTTTATCTTTTTAAACATATATTATTATATCAGTTAATTTATGGAACATTCCGTTCTAATATGTGCTATTCAATATTTTTAATTTTCCTAAATGGGCCATTCACTGAAAGTGTTTTCGCCACCGTTGAAATAAATGTTTCCAGATCTTTTATGTTTTCCTACTACTTTTTGAACTTTTTTTATGGCCATAATTACCGCATTTCTTCATTATCTTTAAGAAATAAAATTAATGATCAGCTAAAGTATTCAGTGCTGAAGATTTTTTTGTTTTTACTTTTCTCTTAAAATATAACTGATATCCTCTCTAAAAGAATCTAACTCGGACATTAATCTGATATTCTTTGATAATTTAATTTTGGATATAGATAATTTATGGGGAATGTTTTGAGTTGGTATTATACATAACCTCTAATGGCTTTGTGAAGAAAGATTCATCATGTAATTTTTAATCTTCTTATTACTATCCGGTCTCTGTTATTGTTCATTTATACAATATACTCACCTGTACCTTACATTTTCATATTCAGTGCTGGTATATTATTTTCTTAATTAAATTTTAGTAAAACTCAGGATTGTAATATCTGAGTATTATCATTTTATTAAAAAACCCAAAATTGTAGAAAGCTTCTAACATCATGCAATCTTTACTTTTTATTAATACCGTTTTAATTAGGGATTAATAACTTTTCTTACATTTCAATTGAAATCACTATTATAGTAATTAATAATGGTACTTGTGAAACTTTCTTTCTTGATACTTAGAAATGAATAACCCAGCAGGATTTATAGGACTGATAAATAGTCATTAGAACTGTAAAACAGGTTAAAAGTATAGAAATGAAAGCAGAATAGACCAGTAGTAAATTAATAATTCCTGATACTAACACTAAATAATGACTAACTGCTAAAACTATGATTAAGATAATTAGTTGTAACTTAACATCTAAAGAACAAAAAAGGTCATACAACTTTAGAAATTGGTTTCGAAACAATTGGTTAGGGCGCTTAAGTGAATATGCAGGGTCTTTTTGTTATATTTTAACTTTTTGGCAGAAAGCATTGTTTGGGATGACTACCATGTTTTTGTACAGTCCAGTGTAGGCCTTGGTCTTTTGTACAATCGTTCTTCACCCCACTTAACTCTCTCTCATTGCGACATGATTGCTGTTATCCTCAGATTATTTATATGTACGAGTTCAAACTCGAAGAAGATTAACACACAGAGTAAAGAAACACAATTACTAACACAAATTTTCGAGAAAATCTGTCTGCAGGAGATAAGAGAAACGGAGACCAAGCACGTTGTGGAGGCAACGTCAAGGAACCCATTTACCTGCCGTTGTGTCTACAATGTTCTTAGTCTCTTCTTCTCTTATCTCCTGAAGACAGATTGCTCGAAAATTTGAGTTTGTAAGTGTGTTTCTTTACTCTGAGTATTACTCTTCTTCGATTTTGAACTCGTATTGTGCCCAGTTTTGTTCGTCTTTCCTATTTCTAAGTGAATATATTTGATCAAACCACAATTTGATATGGGAAAACAAGACTAAGATCTTTCAACCATAACAAGCGGTCTTGCTCAGAGTCAAAAACCCGACTGGACACTTCATATTATGGTTTGATCATTGATTGTTATTTCACATAAACACGTAAAATAACAATCAATGATCTCACCACAATATGAAATGGGGAAAAAAGATAAGATCTTTCAACTGTAACGAGCGATCTTCGTCAGAGTCAAAAACTTCAGAGAGGCCTTCATTTATACAAGTTTTATTAAAACTTATGCCTATTTCTAATTTAACACCTTTATATTTGGGGAACAGGTCTTCATTTATACAAGTTCTATTAAAACTTATGCCTATTTCTAATTTAACACCTTTATATTAACAAAGGTGTTAAATTAGAAATAGGCATGTTTTAATGGAACATATATATATATATATATATATATGTAAAAGATTTTACATAAACACGTGAGATAACAATCAATGATCAAACCACAATAAGAAAATGGGAAAACAAGACTAAGATCTTTCAACCGTAACAAGCGGTCTTCGTCTTGTTTTTCTTATTGTGGTATATATATATATATATATATATGAGTGGGTGACAGTGGGCAAGTCTTAATCTCTTATCAGTGATATCACTTCGATATCAGTGTGAAGTGTCACGGTGATATCGAATTAATGGCCACCACAGTGAATTCATTATTGTTGCTTTTCCTTTGATTCATCCTCTTTACAGGATTACCTGGGTTCTGGTTATTTGTTACCTAACAATGAGGGAGAAAGGAAGGTAATGCTATATGCAAGGGGAAGGAAGCCATTGTGTCATGGCTGTGTTCGTTTCTCTCTGTGGTGCGGAACTTGTTTGAATGGAAACTGCGTAATTGTGGCTGCCAATGATATCCCTGGTTAATGTTATCTTGATTACGAGGAAATTTCCGTTTCTCACATTTTTAGATTGAAGCTCAGTAGTTTTATAGTGAAAATGCTTTCTTATACTACAGTTTTTTTAATTTAAATTTTGTTAAAACAAAAATATTATGTGGAATATATTATTAAATCAAAACTTTTGTTTTTGTTTTTTCTATGACATTATTTTATTTTCAAAATCATGTTAACTCTATTATAAGAATAATTAATTTCACTTATGTTTATCTTTTCAAGATTAGACATTATCTTGCCGTTATTTTATTTAACAATCCATACATTTTATTTGACATTACTGGCCAATCTGATTTTCATGCACCAATTCTAGATACGAGTATTACCACATCAATAGCCTGCAGTTTTTAAGTTTTTAGTTGAAACATTTTGGAAATAATGCAAAATATGGTAAATGGTACAATGATTTTATTTGGGTAGAAGTTTCTTTTGTTTCAATTACTGAATTGTAAAATATGTCTCCTTATTTACAACTTATCAATTTCTGTATCTCTTATTATATAGAACTTGGTGGATGTAGTCTCTGCGAGTTTTTTGAGGCCCTCAACACCAACACGTTCCACCTGAGCCATGAAATATTTCTTTTTGATATTTTGTAATGTTTTCTCTATTTAATACTTTGTCGTAAATTATATATGTTTAATTTTTACTTTACTATAAGTAAAGTATAGTGATCGTGAAAAAATTCGATCTCGAGATTTTGACGGAATTATATGTTTTGAGGTACCAGAAGTCGTTTTATCACGTTTTTACGATGATGTCTGTGTGTGTGTGTGTGGGTGGGTGGGTGGGTGGGTGCGTGTGTTAGCATTGCTTGTTACCACGCTACGGTCGAGAATCTTTGATGGATCAAGTTGATATTTTACACAAAAATGGGCCCCATTTAGACGAAGATCCCTATTGTTTGGGAAGAATTATGCATGATGGGAAAGTCACTTTTTTTGCCAAAAACCGTTTTTTTTAAAACATTTATTTCTCCTAAACTGATAACCCTAGAGTTTTGAAATTATGACATTATCTTTGAAGTTACAAATGCAACAAACGAAAAATATATTCAGAATTTTAAGACAACAGGAAATATTTTTTTTTCAATAAAATGTAAAAATTTTGACTTATAATTCAATCTCAAACCTTGTGAGAGCGATACAAGCCATACTGTTTGACGGACAAGAATGAAACTATGCCTACAAATAGAACATTATATGGCGAATGAGTTGAGATATTTTTTTTTGAAATTACTTTATCTAAAGGGGCGTTACAGTACGATTTGTGTTTTCAGAAAATGATTTTTTGACGCTAAACGGCTCGTTAAAAAATAATGAAAATTTGACCAAAAATGGAACAAAAAATTAGCAATTAACAAAAAAAAAATTCATGAAGTTTCAATTACTGGAAAGAGCAATAACGATATAAAAACTGTTTGTTTATTCTAGACTAAGAGATCACCTGCTATACTTGTCGAATTTTTTGTATTTTTTTACATTGTTTACATTGACTTAGAAATTTTTTGAGCGAATCCACTGAGATAAAATTGATGTTTCTAATGGAAAAATGAAAATATATTATTGACTTATAAGATATGTAAGAGGAATAATATTGTGCAGGTAAATGATAACACTCATTAAAAGAAAATTCGTATATATGTTATTTGACAAAGGGGAAGGAAAATGATCTTATTAAATACTAAGAAGCCATAAAATTCCCAGTATAATAATTCTGTTAAAAACCAAAAATGTAAAAGATAATTCAAAATATAAATCTTTCGTTTAGAGATTAATAACTGTAATTATCGTACATCTTTAATTAACAAATCACCTTAAAACAACATTTTCTTCGCTGTTTAAGAAGTTTTTCAGAGGAAAAAAGAGTATTTTACTGTTTCAAATTTGAAAATTTTACATTAATATTCAATGTAGAAGGATGTCAAGTAAACGATGTAAGAAATCTACTGGCTATTTGAACAATAGCCATGTTCTCTTGTAGGATACTATTTCGTTTCAAGAAATGTTCACTTTGGTTTTTCATGAATGTTATTACTGCTGTAGTTATACTAATGAAATTATTTGCAAATAATAAATTATTTGTGATGTACAAAAATAAGCTTATAAATTGATATGTCCTTCAATCACTATCTGTACTACCTCAGGAATGACAGGCTAATAATTATATCCCATTTAGATGTTTACGTTATGCTTAAATGAGACGTTATGTTTTATATACTCAAGAAATTTGACATTAAGTTACTTATAGTAAAGTAGAGTGTAGGCCAGTCCAGATTTTTTAAATAAGTATTGAGAAAATTGGTTTAAAGTAAAATATTTGTGTTAATAAATAGATATATATCCATGTGCCAAGGTCGTAATTATTCAGGAATGATATCATACTGTGAAAAATACTATTTGACATTTCCTTACTAAAGTTTGAAAAGTATTTATTTACTCACTTAGTAAAACCTTATGATTTATTAAAATATTTTGAAAGTTTCGTTTTGAATTCAATTAAATTTTTTTATACAAAAACTACTATAATTATACGCATATACATTTCTTATCTTGTTTGTGTGAGTGACTGGTTCTATTCGACTTCATGTGAACGCTTTTTGCTAACATTGCACAAAGAAAGATTATTCGGAGGAACGACTATGTTGTAAGCATCATGTTTCGGAAGCGTGTTGCGTCAGGGTTATTTCCTTTCCGCGCTCTATGATTCGCAATGTTGTTTTTATTGCAGGGTTTCTGTCAGATTGAATTAGCTCCAGCTCTCTAAATCGACTGACATGTTTTATTCCTATCAAGAGCAACCTTAAACTACTGATAACTGCTATTTATCATCTAAAAGAAAAAACACTTTTAAAAGTAAATCACTATGTTAACTTTCATCTTTCTCACCAAAATTGATATACATTATTTTAATATTTATCTATATTTGTTTTGATATTGGGGTAACAATAGGGTATTAGATTGTCTAGCAGGGTAATACATCTGTTAGTAAATATATAGATTCTTATTTTATTTTTGCTTTTTTGGAATTTTGTATCATGATCCGCACCCGCTGATATCTAACATTCTATTTAAATACTCATTACATGATGTTCAGAACTGTTGTTCTAAATCAAGAACACAAGTTTTTGGAAATCATGTTGGTAGAGTTACTTTTTGTAATTTTTTGACAATTTTTGTTTGAAAACTGTCAACATATTTGAAAAGGGATAACACACAGTCGGATACAGTTGAATCAATTGTAATTGCCAATTCTTCAGATCTCATAGTAAATTCTCAATCTATGATAATTTAAAATTAAAGTGCTATCTCTTTTATATTCTTTTTAAGAGACTTCACTTTCCTTAGTAATAAAACTTTTTTCTTTAAATACAAATATTCATTAAATTTCAGATATTCAATTTAAAGGATATTTTAAAAATATAATATTTTAAACGATTTTTTAAATATTATATTTTGATTTAAAAAATATAGTAAAAAAGACATGTAATGTAAGTTTTTGTTAGCTATACCTTATTATTTCTAAGAATAGAAGGTATTACCTTACTATTCTTAGAAATAATACTAAATATTACTAAATATTTAGTAAATAAATACTACTGAATATTTCAATTATTTAAATAATTTAATTATTTAATAATTATTATAAATTCATTTAATTGTTTTTATTTACTTTCAATTTAAATTGGTGTTTGTTATGAATTGTCAAATGTTTCTATTAATATAGATATATCCAAATCGCCCATGCAGTATAAATTAACACCCTTATTTTCTGTTAGTCTCTCTTTTGCAATAATTAACTTTCTTAAGTCTCATTTTGGAAAGTTCTTTCTCATATTTTACTGTTTATAAAATGAATAATAATTAATTAAAATTAAAATTAATAATTTAATGTTTATAAATTAAATTTTAAACCTTTGATTACGGTTATAAATGTTAAATAGATATGGTCATAATACGATGTTTTCTTATTTCGACCACATATATTCAACATTATTTTTCTTTATCAAGCTTTAGTGAATGTTTCGTCTACATTTTTAGACATCTTCGGGGCTACATAAATACAGAAATTATGTAATAATATATATGCATATAAATAGCGTAACATATTTTTTTGCATGTTATTGTTACTAATTTCAATATTGTTGTAGATCTGAAGATGTTTATAAAATTGATGAAATGTTGGCTTAAAGGTGTTTTACTGCATGACGCTGTACCAAACCTCAATCAAGAAAAGTAGTATAGCCATAATAAAACAATCCTATGAGTTTGATGATATTTCACCTGAGAGTTTGATATTACATCTACACGATACACATATTAAAATAAGACCAAATCATAATTGATTGCAGCTAGTTTGATGTTATGTTTACTTATAGTAAAGTTGACTGTAGGTCAGATGTTTGTATTGAGTTTTTTCTTGTTATATATTTTCCTAGCAGTATTCGCCTGTGCAAGAAAAAAGCAGACAAATAAAACGAAGATGTGTGAAGGAATAAGGTATGCGAGGAAGACTGCAGAGTCTTCCTTGTATGTGGCAATACTAGATACTGTCTTGTTAGGTCATTGCTAGCTATTTCTTGAAGGTGTTCTGGGAATAGTCGTGTACCCATCATTACTTGGTAATTTCCCTTTCTCTCTCATATTTGGTGTTGAAAACAATGCCGGTGAAACATAATACTTACGGAATTTGAAATAACAGCTGCGCTTCACAGAGTCTTCTCTTCCTGGCAATCCCCCAACTTTCAAAGATTTATCACAGTTTTGTTATTCTCAAACCATATTTGGTTTTTAAGAATATAAATACTAATTCCATTATCATAGTGTAAGTATTTTAAAAATATCAACCTCAAAACAAAATTGAATAATAAATGTTAGATATTCTGAAAGGGGGCCAGACTAGCTCAGTGGTTACGTGCTCGCCTCTGAACTGAAGTCGTTTCTGGGTCTCTTTGCTGATGACATTTCAGTGGCCTTTAGATGTGCCAGTGTGGATTTGCCACAAGACAGTTACAAATCTACCTTGATCAAATTTCTCACTGGTTCAGTAGCTGGAAACTTGAAGTCAATCCAGCAAAAAGTATCCACATACAATTCAGTAAAGGGACACCCAAGCAACCTCCCCCCGTCTTTATTAGTCGCCAGTTAATACCTTACAGATCCCAGGCCAAATACCTGGGAATAATAATTGACAGCAGGCTCACGTTCAAACACCATCTGAAAAATAGATATAAATTGGGTCTGGCACTAATGTCAAATTTATATCCTATCCTGAAGTCGAAGAATACTCCACAGGTTGTAAAGGACCTCATTTATAAGGTGGTAATTAGGGCTAGCATGACTTATGGATGCTCTACCTGGTTACAAGCTGCAAGAACTAATAAAACACTTATACAGATAGTTCAGAATAAATGCGCACGTCTTATGGCTGGGGCACCTTGGTATGCCAGAAATGTGGATATCCAAAGAGACCTCAGGTTAGAAACAATTGACCATTCACGAGTAGACTGGTGACCAATGAGGACACGAAAATTCCAACCCATCCAAACCCCCTTATCCAAAGCCTATCCCAAATAATTCCCCAAACACATCCACATTAGAAGCTGTATTAAAATAGAAGGCCAAACCCTTGAAAAAGACTGACAAGACACGACACAATGAGACCAAACGACCACGAAATGACGTAAACGGACGAACCACATAATTAATTAAAAAAAAAAAAGTACAGACATTTACTTACTGACCCCACCACCACAGCAGGACAATAATTTAGCAGTAGTAGGTCCGTGACCTGGAACTGCTAACACACTGTGCACAACAGTGCGCGGAAAGAATTTTGATGTCAGGTACTCGTTAAAGATCCCTACTCTAAATACATTTGAGTGAGGCAAAATTTAGTACTCCCACTGTAGAATCAATCTTCATTGTGTGGTATCACAAAGGGCCAGTGCTCGGCCTACGTGTGTTCCCTTGTGGAACTGCCACTGCAACCTAACCCAACCTAACCTAGATATTCTGAAAATGTTTATCACTAAAATATTAATTTCCGGTATATTAGCCTTTGCACAAGAATCAATAAACCACTGTATATAAAATAAATCGTTAGAATTCACATATATTCTACATTTGAAATTGATAAATTACTAAACAAACCAATAATGGTCATTATCGTTAATGACTGCAGAGCTTTAGTTTTTCTTTCGATTTTACATTTAGTTTGTCCATTTAATTTATTTTTTTGTTTATTTCTGTATCGTGAAACAAGATCTGATATCTTTATGAAAGTCGCTGCAGTCACAGTATTTAGAAGATGATACCTTACTTAAGCATGAGTGACTGGAATCCTTGATGAATGTCAAACAAGATGGCCTTCTGTCTTAACCTTCTCTATCATATTGTCTACTTTGTTGACTAACAATAATTGTCTTATTCGCTTTATTTACTTTCCTCCCAAAGTTGGACTACTTTACCTAAACAATACAATATTTACTCTTATCATACTTCTATCTGATATTTATGTCTACTAATAATGCAGTTATTAACAATTCTCTTACTGAACGGCTTCATCCTCTCAGTGATTACTCCTCCACTTATTTCCCTCTTCCAGAGTAATATTTTACTTCTTTTCTAATTGCTGGAGTAAAAATAGTTAAAAAAGAACCATATGGTGTTTAAAATATTAATTTAATCCTTGAAAGTATGAATATAGTTTTATTGGTATAGTTTTGAAAAGTCTGGTGGTTATTTTATTACATCTTCTGATTTTTCTATTTTCTGTTTTATTAAAATAATTTCTTAAATTCACCATTATATTTCCAAACTTGTTAAAATCATGACTTTTTATGCTCCATAGGAATAGATATTAATTTAGTATTTATAATTTAAAAAGTTTTTGTTAAAATCCAGATTTAATAAAATTAAGCCTATTATTTCAAATTCGTTTTTTTTTATTTCCATTATAAATTTAAGTTTTTTTTGTTGATTTTATTAAAGTCGTTAACAAAGTTAGAAGACATCAACTGTCATATGCTTTTATAATTAGAAGAAGGAAATAAAAACTTTTTAATGAAATAAAGTGTTTGTACATTAAAGCTCAGATGAACAGAATCAGAAAAACTTCATGAAAATATGTTTAATGTAACGGTTGAAGTTGTTGAACGACATAAAAAGTTGAAGCTGTAATAATAAATGATTCTTTCCTGTTTCTTTTCATACTACGATTTCATATTAAGATCTGCTATTAATGAAACCACCAAAACTTGATCAATGTCGACTTTTACAACTAAATAATTAAAAGTACTCCTTAAATATATTTTATGTTAATTTTATGAATTTCAAATTTATTTCATCATTCAGTTGTGGAGGTGTTTCACAAAAATGATGGAGGTGTTTTTTTTAATATACAAATAAATATTCAACCTTCCTTTCATGAATATTTTTGTTATTATGAAAACAGTATTTTTGGCTAATATTTTTTTCAAATACACAAATTTTAATCAAGTTGGGGCCAATATTACTGTTTAAAGTGGAATTTTTATTTCTTTCTTTTGATTGTTGCATTCAACTAAGCTTTAAACACAGTTTCTACTCTGTATTACTTTTTATTTATTTACTGTATTTGTATATTTATTTTCTTTTCTGATTGTCTTCTTTATTGAATTTTTTAGTTGATTTGTTTTTCTATATCTGGTATATTGAAAGTATATAATTGATAATATATTCTTTATGTCAGTTGAAGGAATTTCTCATCTGCCTTAAAAAAAATGAAATATTCCTCTTTATTCATGGACCCTTCAGAGGGCAGATCAAAAGAATAAAATGGTTAATACACCTCTTTATAAAGTCCTTGCACAGTCAAGTAGTTTGTATGAAAGAAATGGTGAAACTTAAGTTTTATTGTTTGATAAAGTGAAGGTGTAAAGTTTTCCTTTCTTTTGTCTCTTGTTCCTCTCACGTTGCAATTCTCACGTTAATGATTGACGAGGTCGATACAGACCTACCTCCCAAGGTCAAACTTTCTTATAATCATTCCCCCTACGTTGGAAGAAACTGAAACTAATAAATTAAAATTAATAATGGTTATTTAATTAAACATTCAATAATTAAAAGTTAAATAACCTTACAGGTATTTCTGCTGAAAACAAATTTGCCTAATTAATATAATAAATACGGTTACTTGATACTTCGACTAATTAGTACACTAAATAAAGTAGATTTCTTAAATAAAGTAATTTTATTTCTAAGAATTGACTGCAATATTATCAGTACATTTGCTATAGAGTTTTGATCTTCTATTTATGTGAGCGTATTTGTTTCAGGTAAGAAGAAATTCTTCAGGAGTTTTTGATGAGCTAGAAGGCAATGAATTAAAAAAGGTAATCGATAATTGGGATATCGTTAATTTGATTTTAGATTGCTTTGTGCGATTATGAATTTGTAAAGTTAGCTATACTTTGAATAAGTAAGCTATTGTTATAAAAATGTGTGAATATATTCGTCGTTATTTAAATTTTACTTTAACAGTATTTAGTGGCAATAATTCTGAAAATTAGGGGTGATCCAGATAATAGTTCATAATTGTTTTATTTAATTTAAAAATTTATGGAATAAGTTTAGTGTAATTACTGTTTATTTTTTGTAATTTTCGTGCATAAAGCGGAGATTAATGTGCTTAATTTTCTAAACAGTATTTTCTTGTTAAAGCATTTATATAAGAGAAGTAGACCTTTCGACATTTGGTTCCTATTTTTAGAGATGTGTTCGTTTTACTCTGGAATATTCACATATCACTTTATATGTATAAAAAGATCACCTTTCTTGTACCCAAAAGAGGTACAAAACTAAGTACCTCTAGTACCCGCCTCTATTAAGTGGCGGGTCACTGAGTTGCTGTTTGCCAGCTGAGCAGAACTCTTCTTCTTCTTCTCCTTCTCCTGATGACGACGAGATGGAAATATTGAAGTGAGTCGTGTGTTGTTTCTTCATGTTATTTTCTTGTAATCGTTTGATACGTTCTCCTAACGGATATATCTTGAATTATACATATTGATATATAAACTAGATTTACAAAAAAGAACACACATAAAAGAAATCTCAGAAACTCTCTACTAAGCATATTTCGATTGCCTCGTTATCAAGAAGATAGATGTGAGTCACTCCAAAGCCAGGTGACGAGGGCACTCACCCCACAGTATTAACGACTAGCTTGTCTTGAACTTGAAGAAAAACAACCCCTACTGTCTTCACTTTGGTTATATAAACCAGAAGTGAGATCTTTGCATCTCACTCTCCGAGCCTCTGAAGAAGCCCATATTTGCTTGCTCAATGCGCGTAGTGCACCTGGCCTTAATCTTAAGAGATAATTCTTCATTGTATTAGTTTTTTGCCTCTGCATCTAGTTTTTATGTTTTTATACACTTTTTTATCTTATATATTTTATATTTATTTAATTTATTTTAATTTTTATTCTCTATTTTGTATTAAAGCTTAGTCCATAATTTTTATTTATATATCATTTCTTCTGTTCATCGCTCAGTTTTTTATTTTATTTATTTTTATTATTATTTTTCATATTCCTATTTCAATTTAATCTTAAATTGATTCTTGTTTATCTTATTCTCTGTGACCGGGTGCATATGTGGCAACATTGTTGGTCTCCAACTGTCTCTGTACCAGTGCGCTTGGTTTCCCTCTCTTATCTCTCCTGAAGAAGGAACTATATATATAACGATCCAAAA
This sequence comes from Hermatobates lingyangjiaoensis, assembly GCA_026182355.1. NCBI lineage: Eukaryota > Metazoa > Arthropoda > Insecta > Hemiptera > Hermatobatidae > Hermatobates > Hermatobates lingyangjiaoensis. The sequence continues at coordinate 1,354,276 of JAPFBL010001936.1, read as the reverse complement.
TGTTTATAATAGAAAAAGAAACAGAAATAAATGAAAAACACCCACCTACGGCCTCTAAGTTTGTACGTAAAAATTACTACTTTTTGGTTTGAATTACCATTGTGAAAGTTACAGGGGAAAACCAAGCGATGGTGCAGAGATGGTGGTCTCCAATTAGTTAATTACATTTAAATAGTACTGTTATTAATTAGTTTAATTATTCAATTCTTACGTGTTAGTCAGGAGTCAGCTGTATTACTGTATTGATTCTATATTGCAGAGTACTGACATTTGCCATACCGAAGTTTATTAGAGTACAGATAACTAAAGAAATCATCTTCCCCTGAAGTCTCGGGGCTGACACATCATTACTTCCTCACTGGGAACGCAAGATTTTCTGACTCTTTGATGACCAAGACCAAAATCTAGAGCAATCACCAAGATTTGAGCCTTGAATATTCGTACTAACTGCAAGAACGCTACAGCTAGATACCACATCACCCTTAAGGTGTAATTAATATACTATTGTAATTAATAATATATTTAATTATACTCAAAAGCTTAAAAGTCCAAAATCATTACGCGTGCATAATCACATATATGTAATTATGCAAATCTCTCTTTTGATTCGGTTTGTTCTGACATTTCTTTACTATACTATAAGTAAAGTATAGTGATCGTGAAAAAATTCAATCTCGAGATTTTGACGGAATTACATGTTTTGAGGTCTCAGTAGTCGTTTTATGAAGTTTCTTCGATGATGTCTGTGTGTATTGGTGGGTGGATGAGTATGTATCCAAAGTTTGTGGCCATGCAACGGTCCAGAATCTTTGATAGACGGTTTAAATTTTTAAAACTTCAGGAAATATTTTTTTTTAATAGAATATAAAAATTTTGACTTATAATTCATTCTGAAAGCTTGTGAGAGCCATACAAGCCGTACCTCTTAACGGATCAAAACGAAACTATACCTAAAAATAGAACTTTATGTGAAGGATAAGTTGAGTATATAATTTTCAAAATTACAGTAACCAAAGTACATTTTCTGTTTTCAGGAAATTATTTTTAACGCTAAATGGCTCATAAAAAAAACATGAAATTTTGCCAAAAAATTGAACAAAAAATTAATAATTATTAAAAAACTAAATATTGATCGTGGACTGATGGTTTACTTACTATACTTGTATTTGTTTACATATATTTATATTGGCTTAGAAATTTTTTGAGAGTATACACTGAAATAAAATTGATGTTTAAAGGTTTAATGAAAAATTGTTAAATAGTTTAATAGCTGAATATGAGATGTAAAAGTTGATTCTTTCATGTAAAAAATCAACGCCAATCAAATATGATTTTTGATGCTTTCCTTGGTATGATGGATTTATGTCAAAAAATGCTATAATCAATCTACATGTTGCACCCTTGAACAAAACTTTTTTTGTATTTATGAATCATATTAACTTCGGGTAATGGTGAAGTGTGAGGAATAGACTTTCCTGAAGAAGAACCTATTATGTTGAAATATCCAGTTTTTTAGTATTCTAGTATAATAGTTCATATCTATTATTTTTAAAAATTTCACGCTTCCTGCTGTACAAGTTTTAAATTATGCTGAAAAGTCAGTTTTTATTTGATTTGAGTATGCAAAACTGACTAATAACTAATATATTTTTCTCAATCTACATTTATAGCAACCTTATAACAAAGTACAATACGCAGGAAAAATATAATAATCGCTCAGAGTAAATTGGATATTTAACATTTCATATTGGATAAATAACAAAGTACAATACGCAGGAAAAAGATAATAATCACTCAGAGTAAATTGGATATTTGATAAAGGGAAAGAAAAGTGATTTTTTAAAAAAGCACCAGCATATCATAAAATTCCTAGTAAAGAAATTGTATAAAATACCACAAATGTAAAACATTATTCATAATTTAAAACATTCTTTGAGAAATAATGAAATAATCCTACATCTTAAAATTAAAATTACCTTAAAACGACATTTTTCCTTACATATTTCTGAGGTTTTTCAGACAAAATCGGCTTATTTTCATGTTTTAAATGGGAAACTTTGTCTTAAATCTTCAATGTAGAAGGTCAGATAAACTATGTAAGAGATCCAGTGGCTATTGGAACAAAAGTCATGTTCTTCTGTAAGAGATTATTTCGTAACAGGAAATCTACACTTACACTTTTCAAAAATGTTATTACTGCTGTAGCTATGCTAATTATATTATACGCATTAATGGTGTGATATACAAAAATAAGTATATATATTGAATAAGTGGATCAATCACTATCTGTACTACCTCCAGGAATGAAAGGCTAATAAACATCTCCCTTTTAGACATTTATATTATGCCTAAATGGGTCATTATATATTATATACCGAACAAGTTTGATATTCTGTTTACTTATAGTAAAGTTGAGTGTAGGCCACTCCAGATTTTTTTAATGTAATTATTATTCCACGAGTATATATTTCCATTTGCAGATAGAGCAAACATTTTGAAATCTAAATGAATTCCAAATACTGTTTTTTCCTTTGTGCTTGAATGAAAGACTGTCTTAGATAATTGCTAGCATTGTTATGGTGATCAAGGGGTTCCAACACCTATTGGTTTTCCTTTGTCTCTGGATTTTCTGTGATTACATTCTGTACTGCACTTATTGTTGAAGTAAGCTATGTTTAACATTAAAGCTGCAGAATTGTATACCATATGTTTACAACTAATAATATAACAAGAGTTGGTTATATTGATTCTTATTTCATAAGAAAAATTATATGAATTTGGTCAACATTTTTCTTTCAATACAACAAATAGTAAGGGATATAGAGAAGAGGAATTCCCTATTCCTTTTCAGATATAATCTTTTACAAAAATATAACAAAAATGATGTGTTTGCCCCCTCTTTAGTATCATTTACTTTATTATAATTATTATAATATTTACCTCCAATGTTATAATAAGATTATAACATAAGATAAGATGTTGAAATAAGGCTCGAACAGGTCAGGAGAAAAAAAAGAATCAACTGTTGTTTTTCTTTAAAATACTGATATACCTACTTTGTAGTTTCATTTTCTAATATTGCTTTGTGGAATATAATTTACACTAATAAATAAAAAGTTATATAAGAATACGTATTTATAAGAATGAATTTAAATTACAATTACTCTCAAGAAAGTTTGAAACACATAGCCAATTACGATTCTTGAACTTTTATTAAAAACATTTTTCTACGACAACATCAAAGCCTTTAAAATCATAAAAAACGGTCAAATGGCACTAGCCACATATTTAGATCTTGACATTTGCCTGTTCATGCACAGATAATCTTACTGACCAGTTTATATTAATCATTCTTATATTATAATCTAATAATGTTTTATTCGTTAGCACTAATTTCTATTGGTGAAGTTTAAAACTGTATGTTAATTGAGAGTTCCAAAATAATTTTAGTTTCAAATATTTTAATCTGAATATTTTGCCATACATTTGTATATATTTTATCATTTATAACATTTGCAGATTTAGATGTAGACGCAGTTTAAAAAGTTCATAAAATAACATATTACGAAAAATTTCACTAACAGAAAAAAAATCAATTATTAAAAATAGCATTGGCAAATGCATTGACTTTGGATACATTTAAATAAAGCTTGCGACTCTGTCACTAGGAGTGCTTGTAGTTCCAGGCATAGTTTTTTTCGATGAAATAAATTTCTTTCTCTCAGTTTAATGAATTCGGATAAAAGTTATTATTTATTATCTATGTTTTGCTAACCAAAGCAATATGTTCTCATTCCAGAACAATTTTGTTGAACTTGTAACAGTGAAATACAATTTCCACTTAGATCGCATCAAATACATATTAATAGCCAACCATACATATTAATAAGAAACCAGGACTACACCGATTTTTGTCAACATCTTTGGGGCAGATTTTTAAGAAATCAACATTTTTTTTTAATTTTTTTGAAATATGAATTGCTTTATCGAATAAATTGAATCAAACTAAATATTCTGCAGGTGAAAATGTAGATCAAATAAACGCCGTTTATATTAAAGTCAAAATAAGTTTCGACAAACTTTCATAGTTTTGTGTATATTCTTTTAGACAGGACTGTTTGTTACACCAAAACTATTGAGCACATTTTCATGGTAGTTGGTAAATTGAGGCCTAGCACATTAGAACAAATCTGAAAATTAATTTAATAATTAGTGATTATGGCAAATTTATGAAGTAGCTATTAGTGTAATATAATAGAAGAGTATGCTCATTAGTGTTATTGTTTAGATAAACCATTAGAAGATTTTGTCAACTAAATTCATTAGTTCTTGTTATATTCATAACTGGAAATATCGATGATCTCTTAATTAATGAAACAAGGGGATTGCAAAGCATTATAATAATTTGTTAGGATTAAAATGAGTACTAATATGAATGTAATAATAAATAATAATGAAAGTACTATTATTCGAAATCCATGGTTAATTTCGAATAAAAATTCACTTTAAACGAATTAGTTGTGTTTATTCGTAACCTAATTAACCTAGTTATAATGAAATTACGCGGAATAATTCAGATAAAGTAATTAGTGATATTTTTCAGCCGGGCTATTTATTAATCAGGATCATGTGTATTTTAAGCGAGAAATGAGAACTTTTAAATTTGTAGGCAGCAGAGCAAGGGCTGAATCATAACCAGTCCTGACCTGCCAGCCTCCGACAGGCTGGGGGGACTCTGCTTAAACAAACCAGTTAGTCATGCGACGAAGCTGTCCTCTTATTTCCTTCTTTGGTTCGGTCTTTTGATGTATGATATAATTCAGTTTGAAGTTCTAATTTAACTGTAATATATTCCTCTTTTTTTTTTATTGTTATAGAACAACATGCTCCACCACAAGGCATTACATGCATTAAAATCTTCAATTGTACACAATAATTCTTACTTAATTATGATAATGCAGCTTAACGATTATAATAATTAACAATGATGATAATAACGAAAATATAATATATATATTCCTCTTTATGTCTTTGACTATTTCAGTTATTTAATACATATATGCAGTCATTTTATTTTGATTGATTCAGCAAATCATAAACAATAGTCTAGAAATACATTTAAGTTGTATGCATTTTAAACTTAGTTTTAATAGAGATATTGTAAATAAATTGATTAGTTTTATTCTATTAGCATTCAGTATATGTTCAAAACAAAAGAGATGTTGGCATTGCTGTAAATGCTGTGAAGGCAGAATCTTGGCAGTCTAGCTACGTTCTTTTTAAGTTTAAATCGTTTATTTCAGCTAAAATTCCGCCTGACTCATTTCCCTTAAGCCAAAGTTAGGGAATCTTTTTTTATCATAAGCCGGATAGTATTTTTCCTTTCGTGTTGTAGGTATTTCTGAATTTCCATATAAACATACGTAGCATCACAGAAATTTCTTCCTAGTGGTGTAATCAACATTACTGATGCTGATTACAGGATAACAGGGCCAAACTATAAGCACGGGTATATATAGTAAATAAATACAGTGAATTTTTGTGATCTCTTTTATGTATGTTCTTTCTGTGAATTAAGTTAATATATATATTTTCAGTGTAATGGTTCGAACAGATTTACAGTCTCTAATTTTCGGTTGAACCGTTAATGATTGTTACAGTTTGCAGATACTACAAGCTCCCCCAGAGAGTAAAACTGTCACTTTACGGGCATCCGAGGAGGCACATATCTGGTTTTTGAATGCGCGTTGTAAACCAGGTCTAAACTTAAAAAGATAAGGCTAGAGATTTTATTTGTTTTTTATAGTTTTTCTCTTTTTTATTTTTTATTTCTTTATTTTAAATCCAATTTGATTATTAGAAAAATTGCTGAAAAAGACATTTCTATTCACAATTTATTCCTTTTAATATGAGCACTGCTGACTTATTAATAACGAATAAAAATATAAATGAATAGAGCAAATGAAATAATAAAATTCTGTGACTGAAGTCTCCGAATCACCGTAAATGAAATCTTTTATGTTTCAAAGATGTTGGGATATTTGGTTTAACGGAACAACAATAACAGTTACTTAGAATTTCATGAAAATTGTGAAATATCAGTGTTAGTAGATAACAAGACCTCCTTTGTCTTACATATTACTTTCTCCTTATTAAATTTTTTTATACTGTAAGCAAAAAAACCTGGGAGGGGAGTTTTGCATTAAATATTTAGTCAACAATGTCTTGATATTTCCATTAAATTAAATCTGAGAAACTGGTTTTATTGAAGGTATTACAATCAAATACAACGTATGCACAGTGTAGGTCAGTTTTTTTTCACTAGTAACTCAAGAGCATCTAGACCAGAGGTCTGAATGGGTGTAAAATTCACCCCCAGGGGTAAATTTTGGGTTTTCAGGGGGTGAATTATGACCAGTAAGTTTACAGAGTGAGGAAAGCTATTATACGTTTTGGCCTATTGATTAAAACTTAAAAAATACTATTTTGATTTGAATTACTATTTTATATATCTATTAATATTTTCAATTATCATTTAATTTTTTAAAATTCTCTTATTATCGTCAAATGTTTAAATATAATAGTAATAAAAAAGAAAGGATTTTTAGTAATGTTTGCATATTATTTAGAATGCACTTTTTGAAAAAGACTGTCTTGTAAAGAAGAGGGGGCAAGATTGCGACAAATGGCGAGAGGGGTGCACGGGCCAAGGAGGGCGAGACCACTATTCTAGAATAAGCTAGAGGGTCTGGCTTGTGCTTTTGTGGGCCTCGCAAGATAATGTGTTTTCAAAATACAGTTTAACGCAGTGATGTAATTTGAAAAAACTTAACAGTTGAGCATCAAGCATTCTTTCTCTAATTTGACCATACAGTATTATCTGATCAATAACCTTATGAAATGATCTTTGAGATATCAATCGCTCTTTAAATTAGAATCATCGTCGTTCAAAGCTTACTTAATCAAAGAAATAATACTTAAATTAATTTTAAGAAAAATAAAGAATTAAATATGATATTGCAATCTGTATATAATTTATAAACAAATATGATTATGCGAATATAGGTGGAATACCCTAATAGTCTTCAAACAAAGATATGTTTTCCTAGTTTAAGAAGACTCCGATTGAGCATTTTAGAATTAACTATAAACTATCCCAATATATGACTTTCTATGGGCAATTTTAAGAATACCTGCACAGGTTAAAAATAGCTCCTAGCCAATCAAGTACATAAAACACGGACACTTGGTATATGAGTGTTGTTTGAGGGATTCACAAAGATTGGCTCTTAATGGGGAGGTTTTACTCTGTGTATTCCTTAAGTATTCTTTCTAATAAAGAAATAAATAAGGTTTAAGGTATTCTTTATTAAACAAAACAATATTTTATAGAATATGTAAAATTTTTTACAACTAGCTATGAATTAAAATATTTAAAACTTGTAAGCAATTACAGAGATCAGATAAATATCAAGGTTATCTGAAGAAACTTTATATTATATTTATTCCATAACTTTCACTTAACGCGACAGAAATTTTTATTATAAAAAAAACATTGTATTATTACATTGTTTTTTTTTATACTTCGACCAAAATTTCATGTAATTAGAAGTAATTTTGATTTCAGGGTTACTCCTTTAGCTTTTTGATTATGTAGTGGAAACCGTGTGGACACCCATTGGTGGCACTCCGTAACTATGTTTAAGCTTTATGACGACAGAAAATCACGTGGCCATTGTCGTTTAAGTCGTCAAAGATTTTGAGCAAGTGGGTTTGGATAAATTGAGAGTTTAAATTACATTGTTAGAGTAATCAATATTGTACAGGAAGTGTAATTAATGTATGCTATACAATGTGAAATATTATTAATATTAAAATTAATGTGGTAATAACGAAATGCATGAATTTAATGTAAAATATAATAAAAAAAATAATAAAAAAATTATCATACTTGTTATGATACATTTAAAGTAAGTAATATTTCTATAAATCTACAAATCGATTTAAGTTGGTTTTTTGAGTAATTTGTAAAACATTCGTGTGAATTTGAGCTGCACAAAGTGGTTATTGGTTTTTCTTTCCTTATTTCCTTGGTTACTAATTTTTTTTTTCATTTGTCACCGAATGGGTTGTGCACACTTATTAGTGGCTTGTTGATTGAGCAGCCTTGCAAGACTGTTTGAAGGAAAGGGTTGTGGTGGGCACGAGGCAGGTATGCAGTCACGGAACATTACTTTCGCCTGCAGTTCCCAGCCTGCACCCTCGCAAGGTGGCCAAGTGAAATCAAGGCTGTGCGAAGTGGGTTGCCGGTGACCAGACGCTGCTCACGGCTTTCCTCTCACTCTCACCTACCTTTAATTCCCATCGATTGTTTTTGATCGAAGCCACTTTAATATATTGGGACTAACTTTCTTTTTCTATTACCTCAACTTTTTCTCAGACTCTATCTCTTGTGAATACAACTTTGTTTCTTTCAGTTCTAATCATGCTGCTTCACAAAAATCCATTTAGATTCATTTCAGTTTACTGGCAAAAGTTTAGTATAATAATAATGAAACCTGCGAAACAAACATGAACAAGCCCTTTTTGCAGAAAGCTTTGATGTCAGTCGTAAAGCACTCAACTCATTGAGTTCTTAATTCAATTGATGACAAACGTCATGACTCAAGTCTTAACAAATACCAGATTATATAATAAAACTTTGGTATAACTCTTAAATGTGCATATTAATACCATTTTTGTACAATTAAGAAAGCATTGTATAAATGTATTACTATCACAAACTTTAGAAGTTGAAGAATTTCAAAAATTACGTCTCCACATAAAAAAGTTTTATGTCAACATTATGAATGCATTTCGAACAGTTAGTGTTCTTCTTCAAGTTTACACCTGTACTGTTGAGGGTGTTATCGAAACAGTGAAGATGTGAACCTGAAGAAGAACACTCATTGTTCGAAACGCGTTGTTAGTTTTAACATAAAACTCTGTTTTGTGTGGAGACGTAGTTTTTGAAATTCCCATCATGATTAATTGATGTGACACACTATGACAGATTGCACAAGTATGAACAAACTTTCAATTGTATAATATTGTCAATTAATTTACGAGTAATAACTATCTGCTTCTGAAAGATGGCCTTTTTGTATTTTTATTTCTCCTATAATTTTTTTTCTTTTTGATGCTACATAATTGTAAAAATAAGCAACCTCAGACAAGTTTTTTGAGAAGTTTGTAATCAAAACTTCTAAATTGGTGATTAATGTATTCCCATTAATTGTGTATTCCTAATTCAGTTTCAGTTTAAAATTTTGTTTTGCAGTTTAGCAGAACGCTCTTTCTGCTTCATATATGTATTTCACGTCTAAAGAAATCTTGCAAGTTGATTCAATTGGGACTATTGTGTCTGGAGGGGATGGTTTTCTTGAGGTAAAAAAATCAATGGTTGTCTGTGAGACAGTGGGGAAGCGAAGCCCTTTCATCTCTCGTGTGTATATTCCTTCAGAATACATATAAGGGGGGCAGTATTGCTTTAGAATTCACATCCGTGAAATAACTTAGCCTCCAGTCTCAGTGAGCTTACTCATATGAGAGCAATCAGATATACTCCCTTGTTATTAACTATTACGAATCGTTAATAAACTTTGTTCTGAACTTTACTTCACAGGCAGGAAAACATATTAATCATGCGACTATCGGGTTTTAATTTTTGCAGATTTTCATATTAAGAGTTCTGATAAACCATTTTTTTAAATTTTCATAATAATGTCTGCGTTTTCCTGGGTCATGATAAAATTATTCTTTAGTAGTAAATTAGCTTTATGTACTTTACACTGTATGAAAACATAGAATAACATGCAAGTACAAAGGCATGACCTCATTCATTGAGGTAACGTGATTAGTTTGATTTATACAAAAAAAAAAAGAACAATACTTGAAAATACAAGATTAATTATTTTGAATTCATTATTTCTTAAATTTATATTATATTGAAATTATAATTTCAGTAATCGCTTTGATATAAATGCTGGGAAGTATAAAAAAATCTTGTAATTATTGGATTTTAAAGAAACAGAAGCCATGTTCCATCTAGAGATGTAATTTCTATTAACTGTGGTTCCATTTTTAAATATGGTTACAAATGTGGTATTTTGTTCTTTATACCACATTTGTAACCATATTTAAAAAATGGAACCACAGTTAATAGAAATTACATCTCTAGATGGAACATGGCTTCTGTTTCTTTAAAATCCAATAATTACAAGATTTTTTTTATACTTCCCAGCATTTATATCAAAGCGATTACTGAAATTATAATTTCAATATAATATAAATTTAAAAAAATAATGAATTCAAAATAATTAATCTTGTATTTTCAAGTATTGTTCTTTTTTTTTTGTATAAATGTGTTTATGTGTTTTGACCGAAAGGTATAGGTACACATCAAAGATCAAAACAGGTATTTTGTTCTTTGGGTGTGTTCGTCTCTTTTCACATTTCAACAGCCTTCTAAAACAGGCAAATAACTTACCTGAGTATATGATAGGCTCTAGAAGATATGTACAGTTCGATCGTATTCTACATCATCACTGTTTAATTATAGTAAAGTTGAGTGTAAACTGCTACAGATTTCTTTTGTGCATTATTAATGATATGAACCTATATTTACTCATATTTAATTTATTGAAAATAATTTTTAGTTAATAGGCCAGGGTAGCTCAGCGACTTGAATGCTCGTCCTTGGAGTGGTAGATATGGAGTAACTTGGATAGTCACTCTGGCCCTTGAGTTATTCACACGGGAGGTAAAAAAACCCTACCCATATCATCCGGGCGGGCATCACTAGGTTGAATCTCCTTACATTGCCTTGTTTGTGATTTTGTATTTGTAACTTAAAATTAGTGGTCCTGATGACATTATTGACATGCATATATTAAAAAAGATATACGTTTTCAGGGGTATAATTTTACCTTAAACCATTAACGCTTCACATGGCTCGAACGCGGATTTGACACAAAAAATTCTATTACATATATGAGTAGCTTGCAGAGAAAAATATAAGATTCGTTTGCCATTAAAAGGTATAATCTCATCATATATCTGATATGAATGTACTGGAAATCCCTGCAGCAGACTTAATACACTTGACTGGTGGCAAGCTGGACTACTGGAACAAGTGGATCTATTTAAAAGGAAGTAATGCAAGGAAATGTGTTCTTCAGTCAGCTGTAACGGAGATATACCATAAGTGAGGTTTCTTATCAAACCAACAATCGCCTGTTCCGGTCGGTCATGAGCTGCACTTTCCATTGCTAATAATGGTTTCTCCTTGCCGTATGTTAGTGTTTGTAAAAGTGTGTTCCTATCGCTTAACTGTTACCTATGCATTCATTTGGAAAACTAATGAGATAAGGTAGTTGTAATTGTAGTATTGTTGAATTTCATTTCTGCTTCGCACTGAAGGGAATACAGGAGAGCTACCGGTGATCTTTAATACTTAGATAAATAACATTGATTTAATATTTCTGATTTATTGTTTACTTTGAATTAATAGTATCCCTTAATGTGAAGTATATATGTAATATTCTTTGGTTTTACAACGTAAAGTATCAACGTCCAAACCACAGTAAGCAATCAGAAAAAGAATATGTTTTTCAAGCGTAACAAGCAGTCTTCGTTAGAGTTAAATCTCATATGTTAAAACCGCTTGTTACGGTTGAATAATCCTAATCTTTTTTCTGATTTCTTACTGTGGTTTGGAAACCTTACACGTGACATTTTTGTTTTATGTGTTTATTATTAAATCTTGTTAACATAAAGTACATGGGATTGATATGTATTTTGTATTGTTGATATGTATAAGCATACACTGAGCTTTTCACGTGTCTTACCCGTTCATTAGTCAGATAGCAAAAGTCCCCTGATTCCCAAGTGGCTTCTGCTTCATCATCTCGTGTGCAGCTGATAACTTGAGGTGCTTTCATATGATGATTCTCCCTGTTAATGACGGAAGGCTATTAGTAAATGTTAGTATAACCACTGTTCCAATAGGCAGACATTAGTGAGTCCTTTGCTGCATAGTGGAGAGTTCGGTTATTACCTGAATTCAAATGCATCCTATCGGTGCAGACTGTGGGGACAGACTTTGGTAAAAGCAAGAGTGATAATCCAGCTTGTGGATGGGTTTATTCTGTCGCTGTGAATGAAGAGGTATCTTTTCTCGTGTTTCTTGGAGAATAACATGCAGTGAGTTAGATCACTGCATCCTCTACCAGATAACTATGCATCGGTTCTGGTGTAGAGTGAGCGAAATACTGGTACTGACTTTCGGTCGAGTTGTGAAATTTTAAGGTAACAGCGTTTACTCCTCTGTAGAGTCTTGTCCTTGTCCTAAAACTGATAGACCTGTGTGGGAGTCCGGTCATATCTGTTCATCAGTTATGCGAAACATTGGGAACTTACCGTTCATTCTGCCCATATATTTTCATTTTAAAACAGATTTTTATTTTCTTAGATATAAATTGAGAACAATTACGTTTAAGTATCAAATAATAAGGAGCCTTAATTTTTGAAAACTTTTGTTTAATTTCTTCAGAAGTAATCTCTTTTTCTCAGAGACCACTTGTTGAAGAGTAATTTAAGGGGTATTCCATGCTTTTCTCTTAACGAAATGAAGTGGGCCAGTGTCAGTGAGGCTGAACTGCGACTGCTCTTCAGCTTTCCCTAAATAAGCAATTTCCCATTATTGGGCATCTGAAGCACGTAGTCGCCTCATCTAATGATGCCAGTTCCTAAGATATTCAGTCTTTAGCTGTCTCTCATTCACCCAATCTCTGCTCCCACTTTCTCCTTTTCTTCAACTTGCTCAATACTGTAGAAATGGGCTTTACTACCTTATTTCAAAGTCTTTCAGTCGAGATAAGTAACCTTGAGGTAAACTAAAAAAAAAAAAGAGACACCAGTAAGGCATGTACTTATGTTTCAGTTTTTTATATTGAAGATTACACTAAACGCAGTTATAACATTCACTTATTATCACTTAAATAATATACCCGTCTAAGGAAGTTATTTCAATGCAAGGATGTTAATATACCCCTTTAATCAAGGTTTAAAGTATTAATACTATTTTTTTTTTAAAAAAAAACAACAGATTTGAAACTTCATCATTCAGTCATTTTAAAAATACGAAAATAGACGATAAAAGAGATTAATTATATTTTTTTAAATGATCATCATAGGGCTTATTATTCTCCCTTTCAAAATAATTTATGAATTTCTCTTTAGGGTCTGTAGAATAGAAACATAATACTGAAAAAAACATATCAGGAGTAGTCTTCACTCGACTTTGCTGCAAATAGCCCATTATCTGTATTAATGAACAACTAGTTTAATTAATTGATTTTCTTGAAGTTGTTAGTTCATTTTGCCAATCATTAGTGACACTGTAATTGGCTCATTTGTTGAGATAAATCCGTTAACGAAGGCTAAGAAGATATTTCAATTGAATGACTATGATTTAGTAGTAAAATGAAATAGGAAGAATAGCATTAATTTAAATCTTATCTTTTAGCAAATGAAATTTCTAATCACACAGTTAAAAACGAAATCATGAGGAATAAGTTAGATTTGTAGACTAATTTAAATAAATTATTAACGAAATATTAGTAGCGATGAAAGAAATCAGAAATTTCATCTGATGGTCATCAGTGTGTCAAATAGATTTTTCAAGTTCCTTACACTGCCAGTTTGTTTTATCATTTCAGAGAAGTAATAAAACAATACTAAAATAACAATAAATATTTTAAAAAATATTTCATTAAATTTAAATTCTTACAGTATATTTTATTTTACACGATAATGAATTATTTCAACTAATAATTAATTATTGGTTTTTAAATAAGTTGACTTCTAATAAATTACTCGTATTGGTCTGTGAGATTTTGAAAAGATTGAGGTAACACATGACAACTGGCTATCATTGTTCTATTGGCTATCACCAGTTGTTATCACTGCTCTACTGGATATCATCAGTGGCTACGATTGTTATATTGGCTATCATTGTTCTATTGGCTATCACCAGTTGTTATCACTGCTCTACTGGATATCATCAGTGGCTACGATTGTTATATTGGCTATCATTGTTCAGTTTATTTTTATACCGTCCTTTGTAAAATTATAAAATTAATGACATTTTTATCGTAGGGTATTTACATAAAACTAATATCAAAAGCAAAATTTCAAGCATCTAAAATATCAAAAGGTTGGTAGGAAAGTAATAGTTGATTTAATTTACTTCATACTAATGGTATTTTATATATCATATTCTAAATAATATTAATTATTTCAATAATAATATGATACTAATATATTTTAATTAATATCGTGCTAATATATATTAGTATAGTGAGTTGTATAATGTTTACAACATTTTGAGGCAAGAACATTAACACACTTCTCAGATACCTGACAAAACATGTAAATTCATCAAAATCCAGAAATAGATATTTTTAATGACTGCGAAAATATTTATTTTAGTACAATAAATAATCAGAAAGAGCTCCAATAAAATAATTGTAAAAAGTAAAATTTATTTTTAAGCTTAGATTGTTGATTTGCAAGGCTTTATTGGCTTATGTGCATGTGCTACCTGTGTGTGCAGAAGGAGCAAATTGTTCCGGAATATTGCTGATGAGAGTATTGACTCATTTGCATCTCCGCGGTGACCAGTCTGTATTGACTGCACATGAAATGTGTTTCACCAACACCATTCCACTGCAGATCCTATTGATTATTGAATACTATTGCAGAAACCGATGAGCCACGCAAGTCTATCAGGGTTTCACAACAAAGCTGTGTCTTTTTTTTTTGTATTACTGGATACTTCGACTACAATTTCATATATTTAGAAGTAATTTTGTTTCAGGGTTACTCCTTTAGCTTTTTGATTTTGTTGCGAAAATCGGGTGGACGCCCATTGGTGGCACTCCGTAACTTAATCTTTATGACGATATAAGGTCACGTGGCCTTTGCCGTTTTAGTCGTCTTTGAAGGTTTATTGGGATTGCTAGTTGGGAAAGATTTTGTGCAGTGGGTTTGGATGAGTTGAGAGTCACAAACTGTGGAATCGTTTGTAACGGTCTAAAGCTATGCCTAGAGAAAGAATATAAAGTTCCCTGTATTTCTCTTTTATTATCATGATGTCATTATTGTCTGCAAAATATATTTTGCAGGAAATTGTATATTCAGAGGAGTACAGTCCGGAAGGGGAACTTCCGCGGTCATAGGTTACTCACCGTGGATGTCTAGGAAGTAGCGTGACAACTCATTGCGTAGTAATGGTTAAATAAAAAAGTTTTTGTTTTGGTTCATTTCTTTTACCTAACTTTTACATATTTTTCAAATATGAAGCATTGTGGTAAAGAAATGATGAAGCTGCCAAGCTATAAATTCTGAGCTAAAATCTACTTCTCTGATCCACTAAATCGGTTATAAAAAATTATAGTAATATGCAAGCTATGAGAAACATATTAATTCATTGGTGCATATTAGTGAATATTATAGGGTTCTGACATATCGATAAAAGTTCTCTTTGACTATTCTCTTTTTAAACCAGTTTGACGGTTGGTCTGAACAATAGATGATTTCCTAATATTTGACAAATTCCCTCTGTCATTCTATTTGTCGTCACTAGTTTTGTTCATTTCAATTGCATTCCATTCAACAATTCACATCTCGCGCTTTTTCCCTCACCTCATTTATACTATACTTTAAACTATTTTCTTTTTTTACTATTATTGTCATCTATTTTTTTTTATTTCTAATTGGAATTCTGATATTTAAAAATATGACTAATTTGACACTGTGTTATGTAAAATGATCATCACAACCTTGTATCTTCATTGCATACAAATACATTTATTATATACAGATACATTTATGCAAATATTCATTGTATACAAACGTTAAAGTTCATAAGACCATTTATTTTTGCGTTAGCATTAAGAGTTTTATGCTAAAGTTTACAAAATTATATTATTTCTGTATTCTTTTGTTGAGGATAGATAGATTTTATGTGAACAGAGAATATCAGCGGTTGTGACTGACTTGCTTTAAGTAAGTTTTGTTCCAATCTGATTGCTTTATCAGCTCCTTAACAGTAACTTTGCGCCAAGGAATGCCAGTGTGGAAGCCATATCCACCGTAATGCTGTTTACTGTTTTAATGTATTCTGACATCAGCCCATTAGTTGATTAACTTTCTCACTTCATATTCTACAATGCTGGTGAGCACGGCTATTACATACTTCATATCAGTATCAGTACTCTTTAAACAGCTTATCAAAGGAAGTATGATAACAATGTATAACAAAAAAGAATATTATGAAATATAATCCATGAAGAAGAATCGTTACACTTTCATGCTAATTATCTATTCGTTTGAGTTCATTCCTTGATAATATCTATTCATTAATGTATTACAATCAAAATACTGTTTACTAGTTAAACTCAATTTATTTAGTTCTTCTCAATGTAGAATTGACCAAATATTGATTTCTTCTTCACATTTAATAACATGAGAATGCTGTTATATCTGATTTCTATGCGAGCAATATTTTTAACTTTTCGATTATTTTTTGCTGACTTCTTGACAGGTAGTTACTTAGCGGTAAACGAAGGAAGGAAATGTTAAAAGCGAGACCCAGATAGCGCTCCTTACTTGGCCTCCTTATGTCCTCTGTCACTAACTAGAGCATAAGAGACACACGAGTCAAACATTTCCACATGTCTGCTTTTGGAGGTTCAGTTATACTGCTCACGACCTAACTACAACAGGAGTTTTATGTAATTCACGGCATACGTCATATTGATATTGATCTTATTTGAATCAAAGTTGACTACAAACAGATGAGATAGGATTAAGAGTCGAAATAATTTTGAAGGACTAAAATTGGATTGATCATTTGCAAGGTTTGATCAAACAGTATGATTTTTTTCTAGAAAGATTGTTTTAGCAATATTGTATTGTTATTTGCGTTCGACCTGATATATTTCTAAAACTGTTTAGAAATTGGATTGAATAGATTTATTAATGAAATCCTTCAAAAATGGTTTTCAAATATTAACTATTCACTGTGCCTTTAACAATTTATATTTTCTGCAGAAACTTTTAATAGTGCAATTTGTGAATAATGACAGTGTTTGCTTCCTTTTTAGTAATTTTTAGGCTAACTCACCACCTGTGGTGAATCGTGATCAACAATACGGAACTTCAACAATTAAATATCAGTTGTCACTTATAACATTTAATAGCAAGATTTATAATTAACATATGAGATATAAAATCAACGTTCAAACCACACTATGAAATTTAGAAATAAGTCCAAGATCTTGTAACCAAAACAACTAGTCTTCGTCAGAGCCATACTTGGATTGTTTAAATCTTACTGTGGTGACGAAGGCCGGTTGTTTTGGTTAAAAGATCTTAGTCTCATTTCTGGTTTTTTTTTATCGTGGTTTGACGTTGATAACATTTAATGTATTGTATATTATCAACTAGGGTGTAGCTGATGAAGCGTAGGCAGTGCCAAGCCTGGTGTGTTGGCGGCACATTGTGTCGCCCCAACGTAGGCCGCATGACTCACTCGACCGTTACGAGCAGAGGCTTCCTCATTTGCACCGTGGTCTTGCAGCGACCTCGACCACCCACTGTCTTCTCAGTGCCACCAGCAGCATAACCACATCAAAACAGCCATGTTTGTCAAACTAGTTACGTCACGAAACTGTAATCAAAAACTCTACAAATATATTGATATAGCTTCTCGACCACTGATTTTTAAAGCTCAAAGATGGGTTTTTTGAGGATTTTTGGTCTAAAGGAATTACACTCCTGTTTATATGCCGACGTTTCGCCAAAAATTATTTGGCATTTTGACGGCTAAAAACAATTTATTAACTACATAAGTAGTGAAAACAAATAAATTCACGGAATATCAACCAATAGAAAACAAAAGCACAAAAAATCCAAACCATAAAATACCAAATAAAGTAAAAAGAAAACCACAAAATAGCGAGTGTTATTGTTTTTTTAAAGAAACCCTGTGTTGTTTAAACATAATAACTTTTATTAATTATTAAGGCCAAGCATAATTTTAACACACAAACACAATTTTAACAAACGCAATTATTGCTTATCTCTTTCAAATTGTGGTCTCCTTGTTTTGTTTTTTTTGTTTTTTTGGTGTTTTATGTTTTGTTTTTTTGTGTTCTTACACAAATTATCTATTTGTAATATTTGAATTTAATTTATTTTCTTTCATTACTTCTGTTGAATGACAACAAAAATAAATTGGCAAAGCTAATGACTACCTCAACGATATTCCACCCACTGCTGCTCCTTTAGATTACAGCTATAATTTCTAACGTAACATGGAGTGGTTTTAGCAATGATGCCTTTTAATGAGTGTTACAAATCTGGAGTGTTAGGTATAGTCTCTTGTATAATTTTAATACTGGCAAATTTATTTGCTAAATCATAAATTTAAATTGATGCCGATCTTATGGGTTTCTTTCCTATTCATCATCGTTCTCAATATTATTCCAGTTACATTTAATTCAAAAATGGCAATGTGTACTTTTGCTGATTTGAAATAAATCAATGTATTAAATTCCTGGTTCTTTACTACGGATAATGGCTTTGCCTATAGTAATACTGAGTGTAAACCAATCCAATTTTTTTCTTTTCTACAGTTAAAGCTAATATTTATATAAATTTATACATGGTACGTTAATTTAAGAGAGTTTTTGCGATCTCCTTGGAAAAGATTTGCAATAACGTTGCCAAATGCTATTCTAGAGCATTGTTTGTAAGAAACTCTGTTCGTCTGTTGCGAGAGACCACATGCTGTGTATATGTATATTTCCTACTTCTTGAATAACAAATGAAATAATAAACAGAGTAAGATCAATGTGTTTGTTTTTATACTCAAATTATTTATGCAGACCTTCAAACTCCCTAAATATATATATTTATTATGCTAATTTATACATGTTTTTTCATTCGCATAGATATTTATTACAGTGTTCCTCCTGAAGTATAGTTCATTTGTGGTGACATGGTGATTTCTCAGTTTTAATATCTGTTTATAACATGATCAGATTTATTCTCTCTAGGGGTGAATGTGTGACTCATTTTTGATTCTGTATCTATATAAAATCATGGATGAACCAAATTACCAGAGGTGACAAGGTCGAATGTGTTACCCATCTAAATAATATGTGTCACTGCGTTAGATTAGGTTGCAGTGGTCACAAGAGAACGAACATAGGCCAAAGATTGACCTTTTGTGAGACCACGCATTGAACATTCCACATTGGGAGTCCTAAATGTTGCCTAACCTGTATGTTTAAAGTGGGAATCTTTGACGAGTACCAGACAACGTACAAGCTCGGGACAGATCACTTAACGTCCTCTCAGAAGGACCACGTCTTCAGAGTTTTTGTTTTTTCACCTTCCACGTCAATAAATCAATGGCCAGAGTGGGTATCGAACCCGGGATCTACCACAGACGAGCAAGCAAACCACAGCGCTAACCTGACTCCCTTAAAATAAATAGTTTGTTGACTTTGTGATAGAAATTTTTTTAAACCTTAATAATTGTATAATACTACTAATGTTTTGTGAAAAAAGATATTTAATAGTATGAAATTGATTGTTTAACAGGGTGAACGTAAAATTCATAGGAATAAGTTTTGAAAATGTTTTTAAAATAAAAATAACGTAATGAGGGCACACAGTATGTTCAAATGAATCTCTCTTTGATTAGTTTGTGAGAAGAAAACACCTCAATCACAAAGTTTTTATTTTATAATTCTGTATTATTTCTTGAAATTTCATTTCGATCAATATTTTGGTTCCTTCATATTTCAATTCATTTCAATAATTTCAGTTCATATGAACAACGAACTTTTAAAATAAATAGCTAAAAAATTTTCTTATATAATACACGATATATGTATTATTTAAAGAAGATTTTGTATTTACTTTAGATGCTATTTTCGAAGCAACATGATGCTATAACTATTACTTGGCATGCTAAGTTTCAATATAATGGAATTCAATGAAGGCTAGGATAATTATTTTCAAGTGAATTAGTAACTATATCAGGAACATTAATATTATTTTAAAATCCGAGTTAATTTTTTAATGGAATTTTAGTCGTATAAATAACTTTATGAAAACTGCTCAGTTAATTTTTCAATAACTTA
This sequence comes from Hermatobates lingyangjiaoensis, assembly GCA_026182355.1. Lineage (NCBI taxonomy): Eukaryota > Metazoa > Arthropoda > Insecta > Hemiptera > Hermatobatidae > Hermatobates > Hermatobates lingyangjiaoensis. The sequence goes on along the minus strand of JAPFBL010001936.1, from coordinate 1,334,015 downwards.
TTTGAAATTGATATTAATATTTTAATTTTTGTATCGCCATTTTAAAAAAATAATGAGATTAGGGTTGTAATCAACATGTTAATAAAAATTAACTACATGAAAGTAAAGAATTTATGTAGTTTTGGATGAACTATTAAGAAGTATTTTTTGAATTAAGAAGTACTCGAGTTATTTTTGTTTTCTAAAAATGGCTTTTTCGAGGCAGTGGATTAAGAAAAGAAATAAGTTATATAAAAATAGACTATTGATAAGAGAAACGCAAGAAAGAAGAAATAAGTGATAAAGAAAGAAGAGCGCAGTTTGTTTGAAATGGGATAGGAGTACAAGAATAACACAACCAGAAATATGACGGCTTGGTGGTCTGTTTGAGATCTGGGCCACCGTCGAATAAGAGCCTCTTCACATGGAATGCACTGCTATAAACTGAGGAAAGAATAATAAACTTCGTTACAGAATAAAAAAGTTGTCTAAACTACGAGTTTTAGTTCTTGAAGGGTTCGTCAGTTGCATATATACTGTCTAACAAAATAAAATTTTTAATTTCCTTGGAGGTGAATAAATCATTTTATATTAATTTAAGGGAACACATCTTTTCATTTACTTTGATGAAAAAATTTTTTTATTGGGTAAACAAAGGGAACAAATATTACAGTAATATTTATGGGCAAATAGTATCCACGATATACTATTTATGGAATACCATTGTATGTGCTGTCATACATCACTTTGATTCTTTTATGAAATACAAAATCTAATTAAATCATATTTGGATTCCAAGTATTCCTAAATATGCAATAGTATTTATAAATTTTCTTCTTAAACAAAAAGATGTAGTTAAGTTGGTTAGCAATCAACAGTTAATTGGTAAATGTTACCAGTTATTAGTTACTACGAGCTTATGAATTTGTAGCAATTTACTCAGTTTCGTTTCAACATGCCATGAATTTAGTTTTTAAACACCCGATTGTTGTATTATTCAAGACATGACGTGAAAGAACCAGTTACGCTCTGAGGTTAAAAATTAAATCTTGGAGGGCTACGTCATTAACTATGGAGTCTGTTGGTTGCTGCAGCTCGCTTCTATGTTTACAGCGGCAAACGAAAATAACTCTTCTCCCGTACAGCTTCTTTACGACTCAGCAATAAAGGAAATGTTGAAAAAATTCAGGACAACATTCAGTCAGCTTTATAATGTTTAATACAGATGGTGCACTGTATCTGGTATTATTGGGCGCCTTATCTTGGAGAAATTTAAATTATATCTTTCTGTGTGTAAAACTGCGATTTTACACAAAACATTATTTGAAATGATTTACGTATTAATTTGCACAATCTTGCAAACCGATGGCGTCTTATGAAGAATCTTCTTTTTTACTCTGTCTCCATTGGTATGAGGATCAATCAATTCTCATTTCGAAGGTCTAGATTTCATCATTTACCGAAATGGTCCATCCCAGTACTTTTAATGCTTGGATAAAGCTTTTCTATGTTGAATAATGATGCCAACTTAATTTTAAAGGTAACCAATCTTAAGACTGCAAGTTAATATAATTGTTTTATTTACATTTATCCATCGTTCTATATATTAGTTAAATGTAACATGGTTGTTCTCTGTGAATGTTTCATGTATTACATTATTAGAGTTCGTAAGAAACGACCATTTTTTTCAAGTTCTTATTTATAGCTAGGTAATTTTATTTACCCTTATTATATATTTACTAGTTATTTTATTTAGTTTAATTATTGACAACTTTTTTTTGTAGGTTATTGACAAGAGTCAAAGAAGTGATATATGGCGAAAGTCTACTGTATTGGCATGATAGAGGAGAGGTGTAACTGAACACTTCTCACTTTCGTAATGGGGTATTATTATATAGGCACTTCGAGGTCAGGGGTCTACTTATGTAAGGTAGACCCAGTAATTCCCAAATGACAATCCTCTTTAGTTCACATCGTGCCGGTGGATAACAGGAGAACTCGCATAGAGGAGTCTCCTAGCTGAAAGCAAAAGACCGGACAATGGTATTCTAAGCAAGGTGACATATGCAATTAATTATTGCCTTTACTGACTAGGCCCTTTACCCAGATAAATTTTTAATTACTTCCGGAGAACAAAGACAGACAAATTTGCTTCCAAGCATGCGTGCATGAGTTCTCCATGAGGGCTGCCTCCTGGTAACTGTAGTTTTCAGATGCAATGGTAAGGAGACTGTTGCAGTGTCCGTTGTGGATCAGAGGGTGATCTACATAGGTCCTTAGGCTATCTTAGATGGCTGCATACTCTGCTCATAATCTCTTTAAACGACTGCTAGCTGGTATCCCAAAGTAAACAAAAAAAGTGCTTTGGACTTTTATTCCAGAAACATATTAAAACTATATTTCTATTGGTTTGATGAAATACCGTTAGTACAAATTAAATTTAAAAATGTTATTCAAAAATTATATTTCAGTATTCAGTTTTTACACTGAATACTGAATTTTAAGCATTAAAATTGTTTTTATTGTCCATTTGATAAACTTCTTTCAGTTATTGAGTTTAAAATGTATATATTTTTTAAATTAGGTTTGTTATAATTAAAATAAAATATAAAAACATAAAATTAGCTTAAAGGTTATGATTGAAAAGTTTTTAGAAAGATATAGAATCTAAACATACCTACCATCTCTATAACCGTTGAAAATGACATTAAAAGTTTAACGGAGTAGCGGGGATATCGATCTTGATGAACTCGAAACGTGCCGCTGTTTCTAACTTAACTCTTTAGTAATAACAATATTAGGCAAGTTGAGAGTTTTCTTAGAGAAAATTAACATTACTTCTCGTTTTCCCTCTAAAATTCGAGCTTTAAAATATCAATATTATCCAAGAATTTTCATCTAAGTTAAAATATAATTATAGTATTGGTTTTCCCGTTTTAATTCTCCTTTCTTAGCATGAAGTAAGAAATATTCATTAAATATTGTGATGAATTTAATTTAAAGAGCACTCTAAAATATTTTTATTTTGTACATAAATAGACTTTGAGTAACCAAGTGTTTTACTGTACATGAAATCTCTAGCTTAATAGCAAACCTAGGGATAACGCTGCGATGTGGAGTTGCTATTGACTGAAGTAACGATTTGGAAGGGATACGGACCACACCATACAGACAACACAGCAAAACGAGAATCTGTGTTGTCTGTCAATTAGTAACATTTATATATTCAATGTAGAGGAATCGCTTATTTTTAAATTAGGTATGATATATTTAATATAAAATCATAAAATTAGCTGAAATGTTATGATTGAAAGTTTTTAGAAAGATATAGAATCTAAACATACCTACCATTAAAGAGATTATAATTTTTTTTACTGACCGGTTTTGATATGATTAACGTGTTGAAGGTTTAAATCATGCTCTCAGCATGGTCGTGACATATTAATACATGCCCATGCGGATGGTAAGCTAACTGATCTTGTTTGGTTAACGTGTTGAAGGTTTAAATCATGCTTTCAGCATAGTCGTGACATGTTAATACATGCCCATGAGGATTGTAAGCTAACTGATCCTGTTTGTTTAACGTGTTGAAAGTTTAAATCATGCTTTCAGCATGGTCGTGACATGTTAATACATGCCCATGCGGATGGTAAGCTAACTGATCTTGTTTGGTTAACGTGTTGAAGGTTTAAATCATGCTTTCAGCATGGTCGTGACATGTTAATACATGCCCATGAGGATTGTAAGCTAACTGATCCTGTTTGTTTAATGTGTTGAAAGTTTAAATCATGCTTTCAGCATGGTCGTCACATGCTAATAAATGTCCACGAAGATAGTAAGTTAACTAATCCTGTTTGTTTTCAAGTATTGTATTTCTAGATATTTATGAAAAAGTTGTTCTATTATAGTGGCTCTCGAAATGATTGTGTCATGAATTCATGGGTATTCAAAGTGGCTCAAAGATGTAGTTCGATTTCACCGTGAAGTTAAATGTAGACTCTGCAACCGCTTTGTGAAATGGAATCACATTTCACATTTGACTGTTTGTAGGTAACTGTGTTTCAGAACAGCAGTCTCTTCCTGTAGAGCGTGGTATCAAAAATAAGCCTCTCTTTTAAAAATGATTATGGATATACATATTGAAACACTCAGTATGCTATTTCGACATCCTTCGCCATCAGGAGAGCGAACTGAGTGTTTTCTCCTCTGTGTTTTCACGATTGTTTTATTTTATTTAGTTTATTGAATTTATTTTTATTATTGCATGTATATAAATCAAATGAAATGGTCTGATGGACTCTTAACGAATAGCATAACGGAAGTTACACAAAGATAGACACTGAGATAACTTTCTTCTGTATTTCGACAATTGCCGTTATCTGGAAGCGAATAGCTCCGCATGGATACAGGATGATGACTCCCTGTTTATTTTGCATAGTGTTTTATTTACACCATTTTTACTTACATAGTTTATTTTTACAAAAAAAACGAGTATATTTTTAATTCTGAAGAATATATTTCTTCATTTTCTCATTTTATTCTTCTAGTAGTTTTTACATGAATTCTAAAGAAGATTTCCAAATTACTCACATTAAATGAAGAAAATTAGCAGTTTTAATACGCACAATGGAACTCAAGCGAAGGCTTGGTTTATTGTTTTATAATAGAAATTATTAAAACTCTATAGGCTGTATAATTTAATTATAATTATATGGGTTTACCAGGTCTTGAATTAAAATGAACTTTTGAATTAGCATTATTTTGTTTAGTAGTAAAGTTTTTAAGTATTGATGTGAATGTGATTGGCACTGATATTAACTTTATTCTATGAATGTAGTCAGAAAAAAAGCTATATGGAGAAATGAAAATTCCTTAGGAAAAAGTGTAGCATCTAGATGGTGTAACGTGTATGATGACGGATATATGTGTACATGAGAGAGGCCACTTTTAGTACGGCGCCCACTAGGCGGCGGACCTTCTGTTAAGTCTCTTCATCCCTGTTCAGTCTGTGATTAAGGGCAGGGTAGACGTTGAGATGGTCTCCATCTATTGTTTCGCCTCCGCAATGGAGACATTGAGGCGTTCAATGCACTTGTATGCGATATATATGCTTGATGTTGACATGGAAAATATGCAGAGTGATTAATGACTTAGTGGGATGACCAAACGCAAAAGGCGAGTGCCTATTTCTAACAATGCTGTTACAACAAGATTATCATACAATTATTTTACTTGCAATTTGACAGTATTTATATCAGAATATTTCAATAGCAAATTGTACAGTTTAATAGCATAATCGTGATCTCCATACTATATGTATATCATCCATATATGCAATGGAAAGACATTGAGGCGTTCAATGCACTTACAGTCTGCTATATATATGCTTGATGTCTAGACATAGGAAACCAAGCCATGATCAGAGACTGATTCTGATGGACTTGATGGTTGGTTCCAACGTCAAATCAGGCGAGTGCCTATTTCTAACAATGCTGTTACAACAAGATTATCATACAATTATTTTACTTGCAATTTGACAGTATTTATATCAGAATATTTCAATAGCAAATTGTACAGTTTTAAGTACATAAATCGTTGATATTCATATATATATATATACGAATTCAAAATTCAAGAAACGTAACACACAGAGTAAGGAAACACACTTACGGACTCAAATTTTCGGGTAATCCGTCTTCAGAAGAAAAGAGAAAGGGAGACCAAGAACGTTGTAGACGCAACGGCAAGTAACCCAGCCCAAGCACGTTGTGTCTACAACGTGCTTGATCTCCCTTTACTAAAAAGTAAGTATACTTTTTAAGTAGATCATAAGTTGAATGAATTTTTGTTTTCAAAAAAGTTTCCTTATTCTGTGTGTTACCCTTCTTGAATTTTGAATTCGTATTGTGTCCAGTTTAGATCGTGATTCGTTTTATTAAGTGATATATATATATTTAAAATAAACTGTGACACATAACCAGAAACATAACAAAAACTCACTTATCAATATTTCGACTGTCATTCACTTCTTCTCCTGAGGACGACCTATTGAAAAGTGAGTCTTTGTTATGTTTCTTCCTATGTGAAACAGTTTATTTTAAGTGCAATCTGTCCTGCCGGACCGTTTCCGTTTATCATGGTATATATATTTATATATATATATATATATCAAATTGTAAGTAGCACAATATTTTGCACACGTCACTTTAGTATTAACTTTTTAGGTAAAAATGAAAGGCATATTCATTTTTAATTTAAATAAATTAAATACACTGAAGTATTAGAAATAAATACACTAAACTGGCTTCGATTATCCAAGGGAAAATGTAAATAAATAAATAAATGAGGATTTCAAATTTGAGTTACATACTAAACAATAACAGTTCTATTATTTTTAAAAAAAATTCGACCAATTGATGTGACTTGGAGTCATTTTATTGATTTAGATATTTTTAACAGTTTGAAACTTGAAGCAGTTTTCTTACATTAACATGTAAATTATTTGCTGCAATATATTTTACAAGTTGTCAAAAACAGGGTCCGTGTCATTCAGATGTCAAGGGGAATACATAGAAAGCTTGATAAATACTTTAAAAGTTGTACTTAATGAATATATACAAGTGAATCTTCTTATTTCATGATAGAAAAATTGTAAATTTGATTCCATTTATTGATTTAAATAACTTTTTAAGTATATCATAAGTTGAATGAATTTTTGTTTTCAGATAAATTCGTTAGCTTCAAATAAATTTTGAATTGTTCAAGTGTTAGTAAATATAAATAGTAGAAATTAAGGAATTTGAGAAATTGGAAAATAAAGATTTGGAAGATGACATACGTAAAAGTTAAGGCTCTCAAGAAAATTGGAAGAAGAGGGGTTGGAAGAAAAATTGTGTTATTAAGTCCGGTGGTGGAAGGCGTTGGGAAAAGTAAATAAATGATGGGAGCAGATGGGACTGAGTGAGCAACCTGCTTGGAATTATTTAACAGGCCCCCTTAACCTGCTCCTAATGTCTTCCTTTCAAAACAATTCAATTTTCAACAACCGATTAACCTTTAATTTTTTTTTTAGAATTATGTTATTAATCATTACGTACGTTTAATATGAAAGTTATAGAAATCCATTGAATTTTGTTGTAAAGTCCATGCAAAAATTTATTATTAAAATATTTTGTTTATTATTAAAACAAAATTTAAAATGGTTTCTGGAAAAAAAGATTTTAAGGACTTTTAAAATATAAATAAACGGCAGTGACTTCTTGAAATTCATACGACCTCTTCGTCTATGAAACTTATCATTTTTAAGTAGTTCGAGCGTTTGGTAATTTTATTTCAATTTGAATTATTGTGTCCAAAATGTTTCGAAAATCTAACAATTTATGTTATATTTTATAAATGAAATTAATTATATAGTAGTAAATTATCATTAGTTACAGATCAGAAATCCTTATTTGTTAGTTTGTGAAGTAATAATTTCATGTTCTAGTAGCACAATTCAATGAATCGTTGAGTGAATGGTAGACTTGGCAAGGATTCTTGTAATAATAGATCGTAACGGAGAATTAAAACGCTGTTGTTCTGTTTTTCTATTTATTGCTACTGACTTACATATTAATAGATTAATAGAGTTCATGTGGTCAAGGAACTCAAGGGCTGATGTTAATCAAGTTATCAAAATTACGAGTATGTTTTATGAGGCAGCTTTCAATAATATTACGTTTGGTGATGGACTTTTCATGACTAATACTTTTTGGCTTGTTCCCAGTTCATAGAATGTTTTAGTTACTAGTATGCAGAAATAAACCATTGGATGCTTCTCTCATTTTAATTTGAAATTTATGCTGCTTAATTCGTTTCTAGCCCTTTACCCCTGTATTATTTATGCCTGCAATCATGTCAAAGGATAAAAAAAACACATTCTTCATTACTGCTAGTCCAAACATTACTAGGTCTTTATATTTCCACCATTCGTAGACACAGCAGTAATAACGACTGCATTAGCAAGGAAAGAATGCCAACTGGTCTTCTTTTAAGCTCTTTCTTTGTATTATCAATGAAGGGCTCAAGTTATTTTATTTTGAAGCAACTGAATAGAAATCCTCACTACATATGCTAAAAGTTCTCATGAACATCTCATGTTATTAGAATTGAGGAGGGAAAAGTTGTAATGAATATATGAAGCCACATGAGTGGGCTTCCTGAAAACATCAAACCCTTCCCCTTCCTCTTCAAAAGAACATCGAAAAAGAGTCAAGTTCCTTCACTTTTAGTCTCTGTAGAGAATTTTATGATAGAGTCCAGGCCATTTAAGTTACTAAGAAATGTGTTATCATCAAAATATCGAAACCAATTAATTCCTGGGGGAATAATAACACTCATTATTTTAGAACAAAAAATGCCATATAAATATTACCTAATACCGCAGAGAGATAAGTTTTCATTGCAAGTCCAAACTTCAGTTTCTAATATTTATTATTGAAAGTAAAGAAAAACTTTACTCCTGAGGCAGTTAAATTCAACCTCCTACTTCTTCATTCCTCGCCTCATATCAAGATTGTAAATATTATTGTAGCACTTCTGCATATATATATATATATACCTCATTAAAGATCTTGCAACATTAAGTTTAGTATTTTCCTACATACCTTTTCAGGTTTCGAAATGCTACCTTTCCATCTCTGTATCATAAAATTACTCACCGATTTTTTATCTTTAATTGTATTTTCATATACATTCCGACTTTCGGTCTACGATGACCATTTACAAGGATTCATATACAAGGTTTTTTTAACAATTATATATATATTATATATAATTTATATTATATATAATTATATAATATAATATATATATATTTACTTTAACAAATTATTTACTTTTCTAAATTATATTTAGATTTCAGAAATGTACTTTCTCTGAGCCTGGCCATTGTATCTATATTGTTTCTAACAATAATATCTGGTAATTTTTCATTTGCATTTTCATTACAATTTCTAATAGTTCTATTAATATTATCAATCCGCCAAATTGTAACCTTCATTTCAATTTTCAATACACTTTGCTTAAACCGGTTTACCATTTTCTCCATTTCTCTTGCACTGAATTAACATAATCAATGATATGTTTCGGGAATAAACTGTCACTACGGCATTTTAATAGGTATTTCAAACTGACCGAGTCCCTATAAACTTTAGTTTTGTATATATATTATATAAATGATTAAACTAAAGGAATCCAAAAATGGGACTAAGATCTTTCAACCAAAATAACTGGTTCTTGTCAGAGGCATACCTCAACTGGCGAGGACCTGTTTCTTTTGTTCAAAAATCATAGTTCCATTTTTTAATTTCTTATTGTGGTTTATGCGTTGATGATTACTTTAACATAAGTATTGTATGGTAATCATGACATAATTTGGTCAATGTATTTTGATCAACGTTTTTTCGATAATGCTGTGTGATCAAAGTAAAATTGATCAATATCAGATTGATCAATGATTTAAAGTTTCTTATAACTGGTAAAATTATAACTAGCATAACCACATTCAAAAAAATGATACATTATTGATTAATATGTTTGTATGGACACATTAAAAAAAAATAGTTTGTTTTTAGGGAATTAGTTTATGTTTACTTACAGTAAAGTCGAGTGTAGCCACTCAAGATTTTTATCCTACACGTTTATTTTGAATTTTTTTATATAAGTATATTTATATTATACAGCAGTAAAGCAGTATTTCATGATAAACACATGAATCAAACCACAATTAGAAATAAAAAAATACTAAAATCTGAATTAGTCACAGTTGAATTTTACTCTGATGAAGACCGCTTGAAATAAAAAAAGACTAAGTTCTGACTTAGTCAGAGTTGAATTTGACTCTGACGAAGATCATTTAATATTAAAAAAGACTAAGATCTGACTTAGTCAGAGTTGAATTTAACTCTGACGTAGACCGCTGAAAGAAAAAAAGACTAACATCTGACTTAGTCAGAGTTGAATTTGACTCTGACGAAGACTGCTTGAAATTAAAAAAAGACTAAGATCTGACTTAGTCAGAGTTGAATTAAACTCTGACGAAGACCGCTTGAAAGAAAAAAAGACTAAGATCTGACTTAGTCACAGTTGAATTTGACTCTGATGAAGACTGCTTGTTACGAAAGAGAAAATGGGGTGGTTTATTTATCACTAACAGGTCTTAGTTAGTCCTACTTTTGATAATTATACCTTATATAACGTGAAGGTATAATTTCTTCTATTAAATGTTGTTGTTAGGATGTAATGATGATCGTTGAAACTAGTTTTTGTTTGAAAATACCTAATGAGATGGACTTAGAGGAAAAGTTGCTATTACGAGTATTTAAATTTCGATGCTGAAATGTCTATGTTATGGATTGAGAACACCGAGTTTTGTTTTATTGGCATAGGAAGGCTTTCGCCTACATGATTTCATGAGCTCATGATTTTGATTAGCATTCATGTAATGTAATTTACTTTAGTGCATTTATTACTTTTGTAAATTTAATAATAATTTCGTATATTGGTAGAAAAGAAGTAAAATCTATAGCCAGCTACATAGTTACATTCTTGAAACTATTCCATTAGAAAATGGAATAACTACAAACGTAGGTAAGGTAACATGAGGAATTGTCCAACGCAATGAATAACCATCTTCATACCAACTATACGAATTTTAGACGTTAACTTTACCAATTTATTAGAAAAATACTGTAATAAATGGTATATTTACATTGTAAGTATTGATAATTATAAAAAGTTACAACTTTGTTTTTAATGTAATGTTGCTGTCACTTTGTGATTTCACTTCTTTTTAGTATATATTACAACGCTTGATATTTTTTTCCTAGTAGCTAATGTTTTAAATATTTTTTTTAGTATTTCCGATATTTACCTAATCAAAAATCTTTAAGAAAATATAATTGTGGAAATTTTACGTTAGAAGTAGAATAAAATATTACAATTCGTTTTGCACATTGAATCTTTCATGTAGACTGCTAGTTTTGATTGTTCATCCCTGATTCTCTATTTAAGGCTGAGTTTGATTGGATGCCTACATCGGCAGGGTGCAAAGGTAGGTCGTTGCCCCTCCCCTGAACCTCTATCGATCGCAGTGTTACCAACCCGTCCTATGTCACTGCCCAGCCTCCTTGCATCTGCAGTTTCACTTTACCTTTCTGAATAGCGTAATCTGGGCCAGCTCCTTCCAAACACGTTCTCTCCTGTAACAATTGATTCCTTCCCCTACCTGGCCCTTCACGCTGCTTAAACTCATTAGACTACTTTTGCAACACTTTCACCGCACTACTCTCTTTGTCTTTTCCTAATCATAGGAGTGAAGTGACATTCACTCCTGTAATTATTCTTCCTTTTCAAGGTTTGAACCTTTTTATTATATTTCTGCCAATCAAGGCATAAATAATTCCCCGGTTAATTATTGTTAAGTATTTATCACAAAAATCGGACGTTTCCTTAAGATCTTGTATGTTATGTATTATATCTGACAATATATAATTATATGTTGTCGTATATTACGATTAAAGTACGTAAAAATCAATTAGTATGTTAGTATATATGAAAATCAATCCCATATATATATAATTAATATATGGGAAATCTCAAAGAAAGTGTTGTTCAGACTTGTTTATATTTTATAATAATAAAATTAAAAACATTTCATTAATATTTTAGACCTTGCGTTGTAAAAAAATTTTAATCAATATATAAATAAATAAATATAAATGACTGATAATTGCATTATATTAACAATTACAGTATATTAAGACCATTCAACGGTATCAAATTTAGGATCTTTACGAAATATATCATGGTAATTGTCTTCAGTAATTATTTTCTCACTATTAGTCTGCCAATCACAATGATCGTTTTATCATAAGTGACCAATAAAATGAAAATTGATACAACAGGGATCTTAAGTTTTATTTATAGACCTTCTGTTATCTTTAGTGTTAATAACAGTGCAATATCCTATCACTGAAGGTTGTTTCAATTAAATTAATTATGTACGCGTTTTAAGTGGATTAATGACATCAATAAGTTAATACATTTATACAAGTAATGGAGAACAATATAATTTTAAGTTTTAATTTATTTGTTGTTGTTCTGTTATATTTTTGAAGAATTGTTAAGGTCCCTAAATTATTTTAGTCCTTTTCGAAAGCCTATTCTACAGGAAGATACCAATATCTGCTTCCTTTTGTGATTGACAGATAGAAAATAAATGAGGGAGTATTTCTGGGTTCCGTTATGACTTTGCTTAACGATGTTAATTAGTACGAGTATTTCAATTGTTAACATTGTGAAAAATCTAAGAATTTAGGATTAATATTAATGTTTATGGAATATGTTTATATTCATGGCAAATCGAATTTCTCTTCTCTACAATTTATTCGTTTCCACAATTATGGAGAATTATAAATGTAATTCATTACGGGATATAATAGTTTTTAACTTGGTAGTTCCATAAATTCATTCCTGCTTTATTTAAATTTTATATTACATATGCTATGATCATTTTTTAAATATATAATAACTAGTTTATGGTAATATACAATAATAATATATTAAATATTAAGATATTATATTAATACATGAATAAAGCATATTGTGTCAAATAATGCATATATTGAGTGTTGTTTATCAAAAATATATTACGTATTATAACTTATATGTAATATATTATAATAATGTATTTACATATTTATTTCTATTCATGATATTAATACTTGATGAGTAATAGTTATTTGAAATAAAAAAAAAAGTATTTTTACGCTAATACCTATATACAGCACCTCTGTTATTATTTTAAATAATATACAGTTCTTATTATTATAAGAAGAGAAAAGTTGAATTTTACGTATTTTCTTCCTTTAAGCGTATTATAAACCCTTTAAAGAATTATTCAATTCAGTCAGTACCTGAGAATGAAATCGTTTACCCTAATACTGCTGTTCATTTTGAATTTGACTAACTTTAAGTAACTGGTGGCAACGAGATTGTTAGAACTATCGTTCTGTATTGTCGTTGTTGAATACAGAAAGAATTATTTATGACACTGCGTGTAGTTTATTTTATAAGTCCCTTGAGACACAATAACATAGAAACGTGCTTTCAGCCGTGCGAGAGTAATTCACTTTCTTCGTTTCTCGCTTATGTTTTCTTTTTTGGATTTTGTCGCCTGTGACAGATGTTGCGGTATTGTAAATGACAAATGAAACATTCTGTTTGTTGGCTTGTAAAATTTCTAAAAAAAATATATTTTTTTTTTGTGGTGAAATATTTAAGGACAAATGTTTACTGTAATTTATTATAAGTACACGTATAATTAATAGTAACTCTCTTCTTAACGGGATTAAATGTATTTAAGCATTCATTAAATACATAGGTAATGTATTGATTAAATAGATGCATATAATATAATTATAAAATTGATGAAAAAAAAAACATCAATTTCATACCTGTTTGTTATCCACGCCCACAGTGTGGGCTTTCACCTTGTGTGCTGTTCTGGGGTGAAAGTGTGGTTCATTTGTTATTTGACACCCATTTTAGTTTAGGCGACCACATTACCGGGTTAGTTCTACATGGGGAGTCCTAACCATGTAAAATAAGTACCTGATAGGTTTTCATAAGTATATAAGTTGTATCTTACTCAGGTTTACCAGAGAAGGGATCTTTAACGATTACCTAACATTGTACAGTCAGATATAGTATCCTCTTCGAGGAATGCATGCACAAGTTTGTCATCTCCCAAACGAAAAATCTAAGGTCATTGCTAAAATTCGAACTCACAATCTTCTGTCCTAACTGCAAGCAGCTTTCTGTTAGTCCACACTGGACACCATTTCATAAGGCTCCTTGTTCTAAAATTCTTCTGATTTTTGCAGTCCTTTTGGAAACCTCTCATCAAATCCATAATATGGGACGGTAACCTATTAGCCAAATGTTGTTTAGTACATTATATACAATGGTTAATTATGCATTAGATAACATATTTTATTTCATGGAAGGGAAAATTATAAAAAAAAGTGTAGTCCTTTATGTTTTTTCACTAATTAAAAAGAAAATAGTTAGGACTTTAAGGATTTTATTTGAGGCAATACGATTACACGTTTTAATTAAAAGAGAAATGTTTGATAGACCAACTGTAAAGTTGGTTATGACTTTTTTTTCTTTCAGTGTTAAATTAGACGTGACGTGATTTATGAATCAGATGATGTATGAAAATTGACAAGTTCGTTTCATCTTTCATCTGGAATACCGCACAAAACGAGTTGCTTGAACACCCATGCAATCTATGTTTGAACAGTATTGAAATTGAATGACAGTTGAATAATAGAATACACTTGATGGAATTCTCTAGTTTCTCCTCGAGTAAGCAAAACTTCATTTTCCACTTTCTAATACCTCTCGACTTAAGTTCAAAAATTCCTTAATAAAATCCTTAAATTATTAATTTATTTTACGCCTGCCAACCGTAATTGATGATTTATTTAATTATCAATTATTGAAACTGATAAAAGAAATGTGCATTTTATGGTAAACTCAGGATAAATAAAGAACAATCCATTTAATTAATTGCTTGATTAAGTTACTATGGTTGTTAAATATAATGAAAATGTAATTGTCATACATTTCAACTATTAACATGATCATTAAATTGATTACTAATATTAAGCTCATCCTGAACTTGACTAATTACATTTAGACAAGTAATTAGTAAAGTTGTTTGATTTGTAAGTTCAAATATTATCGGAATCACTAAGCGCATGAAAGAAATAGACAATGCAATCTAATGTGTGATGAATTAGTCACTGATAACTTTGGGTAGTTCACTATATTGTTTATTCGTTTTGATTCTCATTTATGGAGAAACAAATAAATAGTTAACTAACTAATAGTTAACTAACCAAATAGTTAAGACTATTTGGTTAGGTCTTAACTAAATAGTTAAGAGAATGACAAGTGTAAATATTTCTTTATATGCTTTGTATTCAATTTCCCCGCATAAATTAAATAACAGGAAAACGCTAGAGTATTGTTTAATGGTAAAACAAAAAAAAACAAAATTATAGGTTTTGTTCTAATCATTATACATCTGTGGAAGGACTTTAAAAAATTTGTAATACATTAATTCTAAATATTATAAATCATCGTTTTATTTAATTGTATATTTATTTAATAACATGATTTTAATGATATGAATTGTTTTCTCCATTTTTTTCAATTAATGATATGTAATATGAATTATTTAAAATAAGAATTTATATTCATTATCATCTTAATTTTACGTAAATTACTTCTCTTAAATTATTTAAATATCTTGCGATATTTTTATAAAATTAAAGTGAAGAAATCGAACGCGTGAAAATTGAACAGGTGTAAATTAATAGTTATTTTTTTAGCATTTCATTATTTTTAGTAATAATCCAAAAAATCATGGTGCTGCTATCACGGATTACTTACTTGAAGGGAATATTAATTAAAAAATGTGAAATCTTTGGAATAACTAAAAGAGCAGGGGAAATTGGCACTGGTTTTGATATGTAATTTCACATAATTTTAAATTATCTTAAACTGTAGGAAACTTGTCGTCACTAAAGAGCAGACGTTTGAAATTTATCATTAATGCTTGTTAAATGGAGTGACTGTAGAGTGATTAGAAATGGAGTCAGGAAACCTCCAAACATTTTAATCCGTCTAAACCTCAAAAATTTTTTTTTTTCATTGTAATTATAACTTTACAGAGAATTGAATATATAGGTTTTATCTATTAATGTCTTGCAAATGTAAGTTTGAATATATATGTTTACCATATGTTGGTTTGGTTTCCTTTTAATCAGGAATAACAAGTAGAATGATATTTGAATCTACTATGGTAATTGCTACTTCAAGATGCTCAAATTTGAAAAAGTGAAATAAAAAAATATGTTCAGAAATGATTGAAAAGATTGATTTAAATCCAATTGCAGCAGTAAATTTCATTTAATATCAAGAAAACATTTTGAATTTAAGCATTTGAATGATTGTGGTACCCCTTGTCTGCTACCCCTGACCTCTCTCTGAATAGATCTGCTGCATTTGAATTCATGAATTTCGTATTCCCCATCCTTATTTTATGTTACATTTATGTAACATAATACAAACTCTTTATACATAGCGGTAAAGGTTAGAATCTATTATCAAACTTATATACAAGTTTATATATAAGTTTGAATAGAAAAGTTCAACTGAACTGACGGTAAACGGTAATGTATTAATTCATGGATTTTATTAATATTTTTCCTTTCTCTGCATTACATCTCAAGAAAAAAATGAAATTATTAATGCACTTTTATGTTTTAAAAATGGTATTGTTTGAATATATCCGAAAACAGTTTGATAAGAGAACATTGGTGTTACTGTTTCATTAAAGTTTTTATTTTGATGAAGTACATTTCATGTCTAAATTAAATATACTTTCATCACACAGAAAGTGAAATACAATTAAATATTTGCTGTTGTTAAGATAGTTATGACAATATAACTATATTTGTTTGTAGTTTGCAAATTTATCCTTGTATCTTCCTGAAGGATAAAAAAAATTATTGATGTCTCAAGTTTAACATCTAATATTGCTGAATTGGAAACATAAAATAATTTAAGATTCTCTCACTTACCTTCATTTTTTTTAGTTTGTCTTTGTTATAATTTGCATTATTAATTTATGTTATTTAATTTATGACAAGCATTTTTGTGTCTGCAAACCGTTATGTGATTTTTAAATCATAAAATAGTTTGTTTAAGGTTTCAGAGTTATGGTACTTTTGTGTCTATAATGAAGCCCGTTATTCATAAATATCTACTGGACTCAGGCAAAAAGCGAACTCTCATGTAGTGGTGAGCTCAAATTGGGAATTGATGGCGATTTTTGCAGGCTTTCGTAACAACACAATGAAATAACATGGAACTATCGTAATGCCTGAGATGTTTTTAACTTTCAGCAGCCATGCAGTAATCCTACTAACATCCTAAATACAAATTAAAACAAGTTATGGTATGCACTGCCTGTTATGTTACCAAATTAGTAACGAATCATTTGCTTCGTTCAATTTCTCTTTGCTCTTATCAACTATTTCTCTTGTAATCATATCTTGCGTTATTTCACGACTCTCTAGGAAAACAATTTTTCACTCTCTCCTGGAAACCATTTGAAAAGGTTATGCAGCACACCACAATGGTTACCGCAATCTGACTTGTAGTATTAGGCATCATGTGTTCAGCGTTTCTCATGTGAACACACTGTTTCCTCCATAGGGTCCTGCATCAATCAGTCAAAACTCTTTTCCACGAATCCTCTCTTTTCAAATATTATAACCTAGCACGAAATGCAACCTTCTACTTCTATGTACACACCTTACAAAATAATATTGCCAGAAAAACTTATTAAAAAAAAATCCGTGAACTACCTACACTGTGCTTATCCTCAACTAATTTAGACAAAACTCCAACTTAATAAGGTAAATTATTCTTGTTTCTGTTTGAATAATTTTTGAATGATTCCAAAAGTCACTGATTATTTCTGAAACTTGTTTTGATTTAAACTTAACTTCATTTGTTTTTATATTGTTGATTATTTGGAGCTTATAAGGTCATTGTTGACTATTATACAACACATAATATATAGTATAATAATATTTAATGTTTTATTTTGTCGTTCACCTTCCTGTGTTCAGGATTAAATTGCACTTCATCTGTGATGGAAATGTCAGATTGGTGGTTGGAGTGACCTCAGATTGATGACTGCTTCATAATTGCTTGACCACTTCTTCATCAACAGTCAATCTTTATCCTTCATCTATGTCTGACATTTTTCGTGCTAATCTTTCGATTTCTATTTATGTTAGGAAGCAAATGAAATTTTGATTTGTTTTCGTTATTATTGCAATATTCGGACTTATGGGTTAAGGCCTTCCTGTTTCTTCTGCGCTTACTTAATTATTTCTTATATTTATAATATTTCATAAATTTTATTTGAAACATAATTAAAAGTAAACGTCATGGATGACATTCTTATTTCAATTAAAACCAGTTGGTTCAAAGAAAACCATTTTATTCACTATTATTATTGACATATTAAATTTAAAATTGTCTTTTGTACTGAATATTGGAAAGTTGGAACGATAATTAATTGAAAATGATAAATCTTCAAAGATCATCATTTTGTTTTGTTTTATTTAATATTTTGATAAATTCTTTACTATTTATATTCTAAACTGAGGAAATAATTCTCAAAAAAACTTTATGACAACGTTTCATATATATGTGTAGACATATTGAGGTTAAATTAATTAGCATCATATAGAAAAATATATGAAGCATTATTTATAAATTTTTATTTTAGATTTATATGTATTTATTATTATTAATTAATTATATTTATTTATTATTTATTATATTTATTTATTATTATTTGTATTTATTTATATTTTTATATACATATGTATACCTATGTATGTAAGTATACATTATTGCGTTGGTATTTTTGGTTTTCTGAATGAAGAACTATTATTACATAGTTTTATCCCAGTGACTTATCTATTAATGTCTTCTTTTGGCTAGATTTTTACCTATTATACGAGTATAAATCAAATTTTGGTTATTTCAGAGAAACTCAAGAACTTTATCACTTATGCGACTTGTGTTTTTTCCAAGTTGTCTTAATTACTTCCATTTGGTACTGATGTAGTCCTGAAGATGGATACAAATTTAGGCTAAACATTGTAATAAGGTATTTCTGAGAATTATTTCATACTGAACTTTATTTCAATTATTCTTAGACTTTCTTTTAAACAAATTAATTATAGTAAAGAAAAAATAAAAATAGAAATAAATAAAAAACTAAAGAAATGAAAGTATTTTTTTTTTAATAATTGGAATAAGAATCCGTTTAGTCTAAAAAAAAATCAGCAAAAGAAATTGAATGATGTGATATTCAATTGTTCCATACAGTATTGGGGTAATGCAGATATCTACAGAAAACAATGAGAAGATAAAAACAAAGAATTATGACACTAGGTATGTGATGGCGGAGATAACATTATTAACACATTTGAAAAAGTCCTCTTAGAGGATTTGGTGAATGTATGATCAGTTTTACTGGAATAGCAGTGTGTTATCAAAGGACGAGGTATTGCGAAAGCGAACTCAGATTAAGTTATTGCTGGGACCGAGCCAGTTCGTGGGACAGGTGACACTCAGAGCTTCCTTTAATCAATCACCCGCCTTTCTGTATTGTATTCTTGAGAATCCTACCTATTGTCAGATAACAACGACATGTTTTAAACGGTATCCGTCTTACATATGGTATCAAACCTGAAAATAATACACATTCTACATTTATCTACTAATTCATTTACTAGTTCATTTTAAACTAAATAACTTCATTTTTAATCTGTACTTATGTTTAACATGTTCCAATTATTGTCAATATTCCACCTTTCATTATACTAATATTAATATGTGTGTCTCTTTCTCTGTGTGTTGCTTTTCTTCGTTTTTGAGCTATATATATATATATATATATATATATATATATATATATATATATATTATAATATATATATATATATATATATAAAACTAAAGTTTATCGGGACTCGGTCAGTTCTTCAGGTTCAAATTAAACTCTCATTGCCAACGTTTCGGTTTTTATTTAAAACCTTTTTCATGGGCAGAAGTGTAAATTTTGAAACAGAAAAACTAAGTATTACATTACAAATTATTTTACAAAGAAAATGAGTCTGTGGATTTTAACAACAACTGTTAAAATTGTTTTAAATAAAAACCAAAACGTTGGCAATGAGAGTTTAATTTGAACCTGAAGAACTGACCGAGTCCCGATAAATTTTAGTTTTGTTTCTATTCCACGGTCGATACTTTTATCAATATATATATATATATATATATATATAAAGATTTCACATAAACTGTAAAAAAGATTTTTTCTTACTGTACTCCTTTGTTTCCCCAAACATCCCTTTCTGGACATTAGTCCTTTCCTGTGCTTTCACCCTTTTAAAATACCACTCTTCCCTCCCACTCTTCTCAACTCCTCACCAGATGTTTTCTGCATCTAGTGTTCAGTTGGGTTTTTGACTCTGACGAAGACCGCTTGTTACGGTTGAAAGATTTTAGTCTTGTTTTCCCATTTCTTATTGTGGTTTGATCATATATATATATATATATATATATATATATATATATATATATATATATTTTCCTCGTTTAATTTTAGTTTTATGTTTTTTTCCTTTCCTTTCTCTTTTTTACTTTTCTCCTCCCTTTTACTTAAATATCACTTTTATAATTTTACTTACTCACAGCCTAAACTGGTCCACGTTGGTAAGGTGGCTGCACTGCGTGTCATTGTATCGCGCCAGTTTACATCGGCCAGTAGAAGCATTTACGTCTCCGTTCCTTCATTCTTTTCCTTTCATTTTCATTCTTTCTACTCTCCTGAAGACGGCAAGACGCCGAAATTATCGAGATTCGTGAGTGTTCGTCCATTTCTTGTGTTCTCTAGCTGTAACTTTAATATATATATATTGATATATATTATGTAATTTAATTATATATATATATATATGATCAAACCACAAAAAGAAATGGGAAAACAAGACTAAGATCTTTCAACCGTAACAAGCGGTCTTCGTCAGAGTCAGTTGGGTTTTTGACAATGACGAAGACCGCTTGTTACGGTTGAAAGATCTTAGTCTTGTTTTCCCATTTCTTTTTGTGGTTTGATCATTGATTGTTGTTTCACGTGTTTATGTGAAATCTTTTTATATATATATATATCTTTACTTATAAATAATTCGTTATTATTTATTTTGCTTTTATTTCTTTATCTATCCTTGCCTACCCTCTTTCCGTAAGTTGGCTACACTGTTTGAGTGTTTCTTCAAGACCACCGGTCAGTCTTGTTCTGCCCTCGGAGCGACTCGTTTCTATCTTCATGATGACGGGGCCATCGAAATATAGTGGTTAGTTTCTGTTTCATTTCTGTGTGTTATTTTTGTCAATATAGTTTTTATATGTATAAAGTTCAATACAGAAGAAGAAATATAGAGAAATTAACACCTCAGCTGAGACATAGAGTCTCACTTGACCAGAGACGTTTGGAGTCTCTGTACCAGTGAATTGGTTCCCTCTCTTATCTCTCTAGAAGATGGTTCAAAATGAAAATTAGAGTAAATTTTATACGTATATATATATATATATATATGAGTTGAAATGTAACCCTGACAAGGACCAGTTAGTCTAGTCGTAAAATCTTAGTCCCTTTTCTGAATTCTTTACTGTGGTTTAAACGTTGGGTTTTATTTCCCGTGTTGCAACATATTATTTAATTTATTTATTTATGTAAATTATTAACAGTTGGTAGCAGTTTTCTTTTAAACATATTGTGTTAAATAGTTCGTCATATCTAACTTGAATTTGCTTTTTCGAAGAAAGACTTTTGAAAATTGGGACGATTATGGAAGAAGCCAATCCATGCTGGTGAACCATTTAATTACGCGTTTGGATGTTATAAATATAATGGCAACTTGATGAAGGAATAACTGTATGTTATTAAAAGTGGTGAACTGGTAGATTGAGTAACTCAATACTAAGTAAGTATTGAGAATTACTTAGAACAAAATGTGGAATATGGATTGGTGTAATAGTGTGAAAAGCCTGCTAACCATATTCCAAAACAATCATATAGAATATGTTTGGAGTCATCACCCAAAAAAAGTTATCATTTTTTTTGTCCAGAAAAGAAAGGTTTGAGGAAGGCAGTCCAGTGTGTGAAAATAAAAAGAAGTTCACATAGCTATTGAAGTGTTTTTTCTCTTACGGTTTTATTTCTGCGAAGCCGTTAAAGTAACGTAATTGAGGCATACATTCATTGCAGGTCATTTTTTTTATGATTGTAAATGAATTGTTTTTAATAAAAATTTTGAAAGATATGTGAATGATAGTGGCTCTTAGTTACTAACTCCACGTATACAATAAAGTCATATCCGTTGTCATCCATAAGTTTTACTCAAGCTTAACATTGTAAAAGGATAAAAGTCCACTCCTCTCTTAACAATAAGTTTCAGTTTTGATCTTCTCTGCAGTAATGTTTCCTTTCATCCTCACAACATCCCCGTGTATCGTAGTCTTCCCAGTTGTATTGAATTTCCCAATTTTACTGACTTACATGACATTATGTACCTTAATCAGTAATTCATTGCTTCCATCTCAGCATCAACTTTACTAGATGGTTGTTTATATACATATCTATCAATGATCAAAGCACAATATGAAATGGGAAAAAAAACTAAGATCTTTCAACCCTAACAAGTGGTCTTCGTCAGAGTCAAAAACCCAACTGGAGACACCACAATCATATTGTGGTTTGATCATTGATTGTTATTTCACCTGTTTATGTGAAATTTTGTTATACATATCTATGTATGTTCAACATTATTATGCTGCTGTTTGTATTACAATATGATACAGTATAAAAACTGTCAAACTTTACGTTATTCCATAGATCCATCCCAAGTTTTCTGAAGCATTGCTGTTTTAATTTTTCTTATAGGAAATCTGAAATTCATCAAAGGAAATCTATTCTAGAAAGATGTTATTCGTTATGAAGATATGAAGAATTAACTAATGGCAGTAATTAGATGTGTAAAGTATCTGCTGTGACTCATCAGGTCAGATATTTAGTTAGGTATTAGGTCTTATCATTGGCTAGTCTTGCTAGCCAATTTAGTTATACTAAAGTAACTAACAGTATTTGGTGTGCCACACACAATATGTATAGTCTAGTCTCCACTTCTTACACCCCAAGTTCTATCATTTTTCTTTTATTCCTTTTTAAATTTAATTTAACCTTTTAAAATTGTTTAACATTGATATTCTGCGTTTTTTTTTAACAAAAAAAAGTGATTTAACTAGTAAAAATTTACAAACGCATTCAAAAAGTTGTAATTGATTTGTGAAACAGCCATTTCTATTAATTAACTCAAATAAATATCCCAAGGAAAAGAACTAATCAAAAATGAAAAAAAAAACAAGAGAAAAAATTACAAACAATACTTAAGGATAAATAAACAGTAATGCTCACTTGAAAGAACTTCAAAATCAGTTGATAGTCTTTCCTTAAAATTCCTCAACCTTCAACGGATTTACAAATTCTACTTCGCTGAAACAGCCACTCGTCTTGTAACCAGCTCGCTGAATTTAACTCTAGCACCATATGGTACAAGCTTCAGAACTATTCGGCCGATCTGGTAAAAATCCCCCAACTTTTTCTCTATTCTTCTGATTGCGAAGAGGAGTTTCCCTAGGGAACCTGTTTCCCTAGAGACCCCTGTAAATATCTATATTTTTTTTGGTCTCCTATCGTCGCTTCATAGGTGCGCTTGTGTCCCTATCTTCTTCTTCTCTTCTGATAATGGTTAAACCGGAAATTAGAGGCTGCGTGGTTTTTTATTTACTGTATACCTATAGTTTACTCTGAAACGTATGTATTTTGAAACATATGTATTTTTCTCTTACTGGTCAAAGATTTTGAATCCTTTTTTTTTCTTTTAAAATATCCTACAATTATATGTAGTGCATAGCACTATTATAATCTACATAGTACCACAAATTCATACCATTAACAAAAATATCAGTTAAACTTTTAATTAATATTTATAAAAAGCAGAACACTTATAATTTCTAACCTGGTCATTAGTAACTCTCCATGTTATAGATTTGCTTTCTTTTCTTTATATTTTTAAAACAAATATGATGATTATTGTATTATTATTATATGATGATTCTTTTACACATGATAATCTTACAATATTGTTTCTTTACTATTTAAGTAATTATTGTATCACATATTTAATATTCATCTCTTTTTTTGTATCTGATTCACTAGTTTGTGAAACTTTAGGTAAATTGTAGTAAAATCTATAAGGTTTGAGTGTTTAATTTAGTAATCCAAGGAAGGATAAGATATGCTGTAATTTTTCTGTAGCCAATTGAATTTAAGAAAGGAACGAAATTATTCAGCGATATAATAATAATTAGTTGATTTAAACAATGTAGTTATTATTATACATATATTATTTTATAGAAATTTTGTAAATATAACTGGATGATGTTCTGTAGAACAATCCGTTTAGGATGAATGTAGGAAATTTATTTACCAAGGGCTTATTTGATGATTGTGCGAGGAAGGCGATAATTGCTCAGCGGAGGAGGCATAACGAGTTTAAATGTGGGTCGATGTGTCTGATCCGGGAAGGGCCGCTAGGAGGTGCTAGGCCGGGGGCGGCGGGCCAGTCCGCCCCCGACTTGCCGCCTCTCCGCTCCCTACTTCGCAACATTCCGTCTTGTGCTATGTTCCTTCCTGTGTAATGGTTCTAGCCATTAAGTCACTCAGATGGAGGATTCATAAGAAGAAGTTAGTATTCTGATTCATATCATATCTTTGTTTTCCTGAATAAGTATAAAAGTTTACATTAGTATATTTCCCAATATTGTTATTGAGTGATAACAATAACGACTTCATAGTGACGTATCATTTCCTCAATCACCGTTGATGACAGCATTTACTGCTATCAACAATATTAGTGTAGGAAGGAAGGTAAAACTCACCATGGTAACCTGTTTTACGGTTGCTGTTTGTCTTGCATTCACTTCGCTGCCTTTGTTATTCATATTTTACGATCTGTGCTCAAATTGTGTGAGTTCACCATTATATTCCTTTGTTTTTTTATTTGTATAATTCAGTTATATGAAGCTTTTTTTTAAGTACTTGAATACAGTAATAGTTTAACATTTTTAATTGAGGTTTTTATTTATAAAACTATTATGTTACAAAACTAAAACGTTATGTTAAAAGATAGACATTACAATTATATAATATAACCACCGCTCTCTTTAGCAGTGCATTGGTCACCAACAAATGAATAAAATAAAGAAAATAAATAACAATCATTAATATGATTTTTTTTTAAGTACTAATGCACGATTTTTGTCATTTCGGTACTGTAGAGTATATATGCAAAATTTCAAGTGAATCGTCACGTGATATTTAGAGTTTAAGCATCAAATAGAGCTAATGAAATTCATACTAATAGATAAAATGTATCTATGAATTTGTGTTTATACTCATGAATTTAAAAAATAATTATTTTTATAGTTACTATTAATTAACTTGCAGTTCTTAATTTCACCAGTGGAACGAAATGCAATTTAATGAAATATTATCTTATATAATAGTAACAAACCAATCGGTGTACTTGATTTTATGAACAGTATATTTTGATTTACGGTAAGAATACCTCATAATCTCATTAGTTGGAGAATGTAATGACAAAATGTAAACAAATGGTAATTGCCAATTTTTCACTTTTACAGTTTTTTGAACTTTTCAAATCGTATTTGAGTTCACTGGAGGAAATATTTCCAATGCAGGTTGTAGAGAAAGAGATTTATAACCAACAGTGTGTTTTCCGATTTTCTCTATAGTTGTTTTTAAAATGTTATAATCAGTTTAAACTATTTATATATTTCACTACCCATGCGTTTTACTTATGAGGTTTAGTTGTAGATGCTATTCTTTTCGTGGAGCTTGTCGATACGTAAATAAAGAAATTTACTATTTATAGTACAAAAAATGGAATGGTAAAAATCGTGCAGATGATGTCATTAGGCAACGCACAAATATGATACATAAATGAACATACATTTAAAAGTATCCTGGTTCTTGTAGTTATAGAATATATATATTTTTTGGGAGGTCTCATATTAGGGATTTTATAACAAACAGACAATGCACCTTTATGATATTCGATTATAATTTTGATTGAAACTATTTATTATATTGTTTGTTACTTATATCATTTGTAGTCATGACTGCACGGTTGGTTTGTTAATGCTAGACCGGTGTGCAGTGAATACTTGAGTACGGTCAATCTCTTGATTCTAGTTCCAGACTTGCAGCTTTTCTTTTACTGCTGAAAACTTTCTCAACTGCTTACAGATCGCCATGTATTTCCACCGTACTCCCTACTGGATAGGTTTCATATATCTTCATTTATATCACTCCACTCTGAATGAAAATAACTTTGTATCAGCCTGTTATTGTTGGTTTCTACTTTTACTATTCGAAATATTTTAAAGACCATTGTAAATTTATTTGTGATGTTTCTTTTTATGCTACTTCTTTTGGCTGAAACAAATAGTTTATTGTTCGTTTTATTTGTCCTTTACTATTAAGTGTTGATCGATGTTTATGACTATAGAAGTTTATACTTCTGTCTGGAGTACTAATCACTCCTACCATGTGTACTGTTATTTGCCAAAGATTGTTGTGACAGTTGGATATTTGGGTGTTACATTTAGTTTAACAAGCCTTTTCCTATTGATTCATTCTTTTCTTTGTTATTCTTTTCCGGGTTATATCTTCGTTAATAAACCAAATACTGGTTAAATATTTATCGTGTTAAATTATATATTTATTATACTATGTTTCATATATATTTTCTATGTTTTCTATG
This sequence comes from Hermatobates lingyangjiaoensis, assembly GCA_026182355.1. Classification (NCBI taxonomy): domain Eukaryota; kingdom Metazoa; phylum Arthropoda; class Insecta; order Hemiptera; family Hermatobatidae; genus Hermatobates; species Hermatobates lingyangjiaoensis. The sequence goes on along the minus strand of JAPFBL010001936.1, from coordinate 1,307,421 downwards.
TTTCTTATATATACTTTATTATATTTATTATTATACTATTGTATTTAATTATTATATTGAAGGTTGCTTGACCATAGTTCTTTCTTTGAATGCAATCAGGTTTTTCATTGTACGAATCCCATCTATATGACTCATTTAAAATCAAAATCATTTCGAAATCTCAACTTGAATAATTTTTTATTCTTCTAAATAATCATTAATCTATTCCACCTTCTCTGATCTATTGAAATATTTTATAAACACTTAAGTTAAATTCATTAACTGTGCAATCTGTTATAATGTAGTATTTACTCATGTTAGGAAAAGTATTAAGTCTCCACACAAAAAAAGTTTATTACAAGAAACTAAATAACGCGTTTCGAACACCTGATGTTTTTCTTTAGCTTACATCTGCTTGCTTGGGTCCTTGTTTGGTCTCACCTCCCGAACAACCACCCCAGCAGAGCAGTTGCAACCTGAAGAAAAACATCAAGTGTTCGAAACGCGTTTGTTTAGTTTCTTGTAATAATCTTTTTTTGTGTGGAGACTTAATACTTTTCCTAACTTAAGTTACAGTTACACTTAAGCTCTTATGTTACTGTAAGTTATAAGTGCTTAGGAATTTATTAAATCTCCACAGGTCTTCATCTCTTCCTGCCTTATTTTTAGAAGAATATTATTTCATTACTTCATTGCAAGTAAATAACATTTTAATTTCATCTATATGCTTGTAATATGTAAAAAATGATTAATACAAGTATTTCCATAGCTGTATAATATAACTTTCGTATCGGTTTATGCAGTGTCTTTTTGTAGTAAACTTTTAACAAAAACGCTTAACTATATATATATATATATATATAATCAATTAACTAAGGTAGTGCAATCAGTTATTATGTGGTATTTACGCATTGTAGGGTAAAAAGTTAATGAAATAGTCTCCACAGTTAGAAATTTAATAGTATAAACAACGCGTTTCGAACACGTAGTGTTCTTCTTCAGGCATGAACTAAGAGTGACTGCCATTCATCCTTAGTTAATGCCTTAAGAAGAACACGGTGTTTTTGAAACACATTATTTATACTATTAAATTTCTATATATGGATACTATTTCATTAGCTTTTTATCCTACAAGAATTAACAAAAGATATGCACAATCAAAATAAATAATATATTTAATTCTAGAATAAAACTACTTTGTTGTATTTGGCGCAAATGTTTTATTTTATATAGTACACTGTTTTTTTTTTAAATTCATAATTAATTGCAAAGTTGAGTTTCGATGGTGTTAAAGTAATGAACATGTATTTTAATTAACTCCGAGTCTGGATTGATGGCACTCTCTTTAATCAAGCCTTCTCGTTTTTATCCCATTAGTGTCAGTGTAATTTTAGTTTTCGCATGTGAACTTAACGCCTCTTCTTAGCCAAGACTTCATCATCTTTTCATTCCTATCTTAATCTGACCCAGTTTGAATGGTCAAAGCCTGAATTAGCTTTATATAAAACTTCAAACAGGGAGAAGATGCATTTCCCTAATATTCGTCTACTATATCCAGTATCCATTATTGGATGTATAGCTTTGGTATAATTTTTCCAAAAACTGTATTGTTTCTAAATATATTTAACTGTTATACAACTAAATGTCTTTATATCAGGATACACTTTATTACTGATTAAAATTAATATTGATGTATATATGTGGAACTGATAATTAGTCAGAACCCAAATGTCAATTCAAGCTTTTGCGGGTGTTGGAGGGTATAGAATGCATACTAAATTTTAAAAACTCCAAATTTTAATTCTATTGTTCTTATTATTGTTTTTATTTTTCATTATGAAATTATTTTATTATAATGATTACTAGCCTTAGTTATTGTGTGATCGCTCACACAATTGACTTCGATTCTCGAAATATAGACGTCAATTATGTCACTGTCAATCTTTGTGTTACTTTCGTTATCATTTTCATCTCAATTCCTGTGGATAGTCTGATTGTGTTGATAGTGTTGATTTTTATGATTTTATATATATATACGCACTTTAAAAACGGAAAGTCGATCCAAAGTGGACACAAACATGTTAAAAATCGAATAACAGTAAGACACATAGTAGAAATACACTTACTAACATAAATTTTCGAATAATCCGTCTTCAGGAGAAAATTTAAGTTAGTAAGTGTGTCTCTTTCTGTGTGTTACTATTCTTTGTTTTTGAACTTATATATATATATATTTATATACATATTGTAAACAGGAAAACGATCCAAAAGGACAACAAATGTTTCACGGTGAATCACAAACACAGAACTAAATGTAGTTCTGTGTTTGTGATTCACCGTGAAACGTATATACATATATATTCAATACGAATTGAGAAAAAAAGAATAAGATCTTTCAACTGTAACAGTGTTCGTCAGAGTCAAATCTCAAATGATGAAGACCACTTGTTACGGTTGAAAGATCTTAGTCTTTTTTCCCCATTTCATATTGTTGTTTGATCATTGATTGTTATTTCACGTGTTTATATGAAACCTTGACTATATATATAAATGTAATTATATTTCAGTATTTATAATGTAAAACTTGATATATTTCCTTTGGCATTGGATATTGTATAATTTATTTGGCATTTTTTTATTTTCTTTCGAAATATTTTTTTTTCTTACCTATTATTCCTACTAATATTACATTCAACTCATATCTCATACAGTAACCCACTCAGTTCATTCTGTTGCGTCTGTTTTGCTGAAGTATCTCTATTTCTGAACAAATTTCACTCGAAGTATAATGTTGTTAGTTTCCCAGTATTATTAATTAACTAAGAGTGCAGTTCCGTTGGCTCTTCGTCATGTAGAGTGGCCCATCAGGTCAATGTTCCCGTCTGTTTTACTGTTTCCATCTGTCCGTTACCGTTATCTACTGTCCTTTGTTCATTCATTTCAACTCAATTGCTAAAAATGCAAATGAAATAGTCAAAAATAATTCCTTTGCTGTGATACAGCTGTTTATTAGCAATACCTTTAAATTATAACAAACCAATATTTTCATGCTAGTTTTATGTTTTGCTTAAATTCAGTTTGTCTTGATTAGATTATACATTCTTTGATTTATTCAGAATTATATTTATAGAACTTGAAGCTATTGATGTAATATCCGTCTATATGTTTGCTCCTTTTGTTTGTTTTGTCATAGATATTTTTTTTTATTTTTAGCATATACAATTCAGGTGTAATATATTCATATGTATGTTAAACAAAATGGAATAGTCGTATTTTTAACATTTATATAACTTACCGAAGCCCGGTGCCTCTTTGTGCTCCAAGCATATCCAGAAGACTCGTTTGTCTTAAGGGTTGCTCTTTATTTGCATAGATACTTATCACGAATTTCTTTAACTAAAATTTTTTTGTTGGTTATAAAAAGCAGTGAATCATTTCTTTATTTTCAAAAAATAAATATTTATTTGAACTCGCGCTTTAGTTTAGTGAAATGAAAACATGGTCAATTTTGCTCAAATGGGCACGTTTGAGAGGTCAGTTTGAGGATGCTTCACTGTTTGCTGCGTGTGACAAATGGATGAGTCGGATGATTGTGATTGCCAGTGACGTCAGCTCTCTGATGATCCTCCTAACGACCTCTGTATTCACAGTCCAACACTCTGTCATCTTCTTCCTTGATGTAAGTATAGCTGGTGTTGGATGATAAACAAACAAAAACTGCTAACAGGAACAGTGTTTTGTGTTGTGTGATCTCATGTTGATATAGTAATGGGTCAAGTAAATACGAATATAATTCATATTAATAATAAATTTGACTGCATTTGAATATTCAGGTATTGTAATGTTGCTTTGTAAAAGAAATTCTAAATAGACAGTGAAAGGGTTTGACCGTGAAAAGAATTTTTCTCTTTGTTCTAGAAGTCCTTGCTTAACTTTAATCGTTCGAGACTCCAGTATTTTTGTATGTTTTTATTTATACTTACTGATACCCGTATGAGCTTATACAAATAAAGAAATAAGGTTTGAAGAAACTGCAATACGTGATTTAACTTGAAAAGAACTGTCAGATAAACAATAAACTTTGTATAATTAGTGCTCCTGTGATTTTTTCTTTTTTCCTTCACCATTTTGGCGTATTTGTTTTAATAAGACAGAGAGTCACATTCAATTCCTTTGAATTATAAACTTTAAAACTTATTTATAACTTGTTTTTATTGTGAATTGCTCATTAATATTCAATACGACTTTTCGGTGCATGTTACATTGTTTTCGGTAAGTTAATAACAATTTTATCATTTAGAAGACAGAATTAGTAATACGATTGATATTATTGATTTTTTTCTTTTGCTACTTTAGTTTATGACGACAATGAGTCAGGTATCAATAAAGACGTAGTGAAAAAATATCTGATTACATAATAGGGCTCTCAGAATACGAACAGAATATAAACTACAATTATGAAAGCAGGGTTTAGAGAAACGATTGTGCTAATGTTATGTGGTGGTCTGGCTTGGAATCTAGGAGCACTGCGTCGGGTTTAGACTTTGAATATCTTCCAGCAGTATTTACCTTGCATGCTTGCTTATCCTATTTACTCCCAAATTAACTCCAATATGTTCTACAAAATACCTTTTTTGTTTAAAGTTTCACCCTTTTATCCGATTGAATGTGAAAATAGTTTTTTTTTTATATTTCCCTTCATTATTTCATGTACTTTGCAAATTGTTGAGCACTATGTAGGTGCCAGTCTGCTGTCATATTACATATTAAGCTCACTATTCTCTTAAATATTAATAATTATGCATTAAAAATATATATTCATTACTTTTAACTTAATTTTTAACGAAGTTAAGATTATATATATCATTGAACGTATACATATATTTTATATGATTTCTCATGTGGACTTCTGAAAGAAAACAAGTGACTCGTTCATTGAAATATAGGAGAAATGATATCCATGGTAACAAATATGGGGAGAGGATGCTCAGCAGTAGGAGAATTACTGGAAATAGAATTTCCTTGTATTAAAAAGGTAGAAAACTTCATTTCTTAATCAACAGTAGCTAGAAACTTTTTTTTTCCGGTTGGCGAAGAATCGTGAATTTTTCACTATGTTTTTTCACTAGTTTATGTTTTTTATGAAGTATTCATAAAAAGAACAGCAAAGATGGACAAGAATAACAGTTTTGATGACATCTCGAAATAGACCTTCAACAGGCTATGTTATTAAGTAAGGAATTCAGTTTAAAGAAGATATGACAATGAGATCAGTGGAAAGTGATTTCAAGAAGGGATTTGTGAGTTTCCTCAAGGTTTCTTTTTTTATAGTCATTATGGTCCATCAAGACGCATTATCATAAGGGAAGCATCACATCTAAAACTCTTGATGGCTATTCTTTCGGTAGTCAGATAGTCCATAGGAGTTAGATTGTTGAGAAAGGAAGGGTTTATCACTCTTCGTAGAATACAAGGGATAAACAATTCAATGGAGTGTGATGGAGGGAAAGGTGAATGTTCATTTGGAGAGAGGGATTTGAAATGAGTGATTTATGAAGATTAGAGGTCTGAAGATCAGTACCATTGTCACGTCTGTGACAACTTACAGAATATTGCAGGACCTCCAAAACACTACACTTTTACTTTTGGGTCAGGGCTGAAACTTTGACCCAAAATAAGACTTTGACTTTGAGTAAGACGGTAAATTTATATTTTAAAAAAATATACATTTCTTATTTATGCTTTTATTTATTTTTGGTTTTTTTTTATCATATTATTTAATAATATAATTTAATTATATGGATATTTTTTCATTTTTTTTAGTTTTACTATCTGGTATGTTATTAATGATATATTTAAATTTATTTACTTGATTGTATTTAATTTTATTTTTACGATTTTGTTTATGGTAATGTCGTTATTATGATTATTATAATTGATGTTTTTAAATGATTTTTCTTTTCCTCTTATCTTCTTTCTTTTTTATATATGAATATATATATAAGAATATAAGAATATATATGAATATATATAATATATATATATATATTTTTATATATACGATTGGAAAGTGGAATGCTCAGAAGAGGATTCTGGATTTTTTTCTATAATTTATCTATTCGTGCGTATTATTAATTAATCCTATGAGATATTGAAATATAGATATCGTAACACTGTTTTAAAAGTTTCTAATAGGACTCATTCACTTGTGTATTGAGTCATATTTTAGAACGAACATTATCTTACTAAATGATATTATATTATTTCATAGCAGAATAGGTGTGCACTATAGTGATACAATATGCTATTTATATAGTCATGATTCATGCTTTTTTTCATTGGATGCTTGTCATTCATTCTTCTTTGCTTTCAAGGATGAACTTATTACTGTATTTTCAATGAGTTCCTTCTTGCGATGATTACGACTCCTCTCACGTTTAATTATTTTGATGATTAAAATGGCTGATCTAGATATATTTTTATTATATCTAGTTGTAACCGCATACAGATAAGTTCAACTCAGCTTGACTCACTGCCGCCTTCAAAATTATGGCATCTCAGTGCCTTTGGACAATTTCACAAAAAGAAAGACAACTAATGAATAGTTATGCCATTGAGATTTTATTCCATGAATTTCCTGATAAACAGTCCTATGCTACCACAAGCATCAGTGTATCATATACTGTCAAATCTACTGGTATTCAGGACTCAAACAAAAATTATGAAAACACTCTTATTTTAGTGTTTATTTAAAAATGATAGACACATAAACCGATACATATTACCACTGAAGGAAACAAAATTTCAAAGTTTTTGTATTCAGAGTTATTAAGGGAAACAATAAATTAGTTCATAAATTAATTTTATATTTCAATTGAAAATTTATATTTTTGAAAGCAGTATAACTGGAGACTATTATTGAACACCCAACATAACTCTTAAAATCTAAAAGTATTTTAAGCATTGCATACTATATATACATACATACTAAACTATACTATATACACATAATTTTGTGAATAGTTGCATATAAAATTGAATTTGAAGTATTATCATCTCGTAAATATGGTAAACAAACCTTGTTTGTTGCCAGCAGCTGTGTTTGACACAATGAATCATTTCAATTAGCTTGACATTGATGCATGCATTTCTTCTGAACTTCATATAATATTGGTCAACTGTTTGACTGAAATCTATAGGTCAATAAATAATTCTTTTGAACTAATACGTTCAGAAATGTAACAAAATATATTACGAAAAAATAATTTTGAACATAAAAAATTATTATTCGTAAAATTAATTTTTTATTCCTTTACTGTTATTGAATTATTTTTAATTTGTAAAAAAAATTCAAAATTTTGACCTAATCACATGTTTTGAGCTCCCTTGTATATATTTTATTATCTCTCTCTTTCGCTCTTTTTCTATAAGCGAGTGAGTTTCAAGTAGCAAGTTCGTTGAGAAACTTGAAAAACATAACCATATATGAATCATCGAACTCTTTTAAACTTTGCAGATGAATGATTGAAAGTAACACGTATATGACGTCACTAATATGAGGGCGAGCCAGTTTGAAACTTCATATTTGTTCTTATTTCGATAAAATGTTGATAAAAGTTAGTGTTGTTTAGAGAAGAGAGAAATCCAACTTTTAAATTTTTGGAAGTATTTTAATATTCCTCCAGTGTAATTTAAATTATTGGTAGCTGGCTTGTAGTGGCAGGCTTTAAACTATATTGAAGATTCAGAACCTTTAATTATATTTTCATTAAATTAGTGAAATGTTGATAGAAACATGAAAACCAATCAATGGCTGAAGTTAATTATTAGTGACTTAAATAATTGTAACTTATAGTAGAGTTCAGTGTTGTCCACTACAAGGTTTTTATTGTTCTAATGTTGTATTGAAAGTCAGAAATTATGTTGTAAAGCAAAATATTTGCAGATTTTATGAAGTTATTGTTTTGTGAAATTATTCTGTAATATTATTTAGTCTCTTTATGGGTGAATTTATTACCTTCAATGTTCTTGATAAAAGAAAAAACATGTTATTTTTTTTACTCACGAGGATTCACTCACGAGTTTACGGAAAATAAGAAAAACGTTATTAATGATTCGTTGATACAGCTATACTGTTGTTTTTTCACAGTTATTAGAAGTATTGTTGGGCGCTGTTTATTATTGATGGTGCAAATCGCATCACAATAGTGATGAACAAAACTTTCCTCCCTTTATACTCTTTTTTGTTTGCTTCAAATCTATGATGAAATATTTCTACAGACCTGTTAAAAGTGCATGTGATTTCTTTTTTTTTTTTTTTATTGTCACTTTGTTGGGCCTCAGTTCAGTGGCATTGGTGAGGTCATTTTGTCAATAAAGTTCAATCCATTATAATCTATTGGCCCTAGACCTACGAGTCCACCTGTACCCCGCACCCACACAACTTGAAGAACCCTGGCCTCTTTCATAAGCTATAAGGAGGTCGTTCGTTCAGCAATGACTTATGGATGCTCTGCCTGGTTTAGAGCTGCACCAACAAACAAGGCGTGTATCCAGATCGTTCAAAATAAGTGTGCCCGTCTTATATCCATTGATCCTTGGTATGCCCGAACTTTGGATATTTACCATGATTTGAAAATGGAATCCATAGATAGTTACATCACCCGATTAATTACCAATGAAGACAACTAGCCACCTACTCATCCAAACCTCCTTGTTCAAGCTCACAATTCTGCCACCAACCTTCCTCAACCTCACTGAACAATTACCTCACTGACAATTTTTTCAACGCGTGACTAAAAACATTGAAAACTATGACTAACAAGACCACATGACCGCGAATACGACGTTATTACTGTACAGACGAACTTATTATGTGATATGAATTACTGACAGTCCAAGTTATAGTAGCACAGTAATCAAGCAGTGGAAGGCCTCTGATCGGGAACTGTTAGTTACGACGTGTACTACAGTTTGCGGATATATTCGTTGGCCGTTGGTTCTTTGTTTTCCGTAAAAATGCTGTGCAATACTGACTCTCCTCCACCATTATTCGCACAGAACGCAACTTATTCTTTATCTAGTATTGTTTGTAACGATGATTTGTTATGTTAGAACTGTATAATCAAATTAAACAAATGTTTTTATGGACATATAAACCTTGTTTATTTAAACAAGTACTAGATGTTTCTATCTAATATTTAATTACATATTCATTTCTTCAAAAAGAATTCTGTTATTGTTATTTCTATTGATTTGAAAATCTCTACTTATCCTCTACTTATTTGGTTTTTATATAATAGAAGAGTTAAATAGACACTCAGAAATATTTGAGAATGCCAAAGGGAAGTGTTGTTGCACAGCAGAGTGCGCTATGACGGCCTGTTCAACGTCAGAAGGCTATTGTTCGATTGTCATGGTTGATGCCTCGACCGCAGGAACAGGGATTCAACAATACCTTCCTAGTTTACTTTTGTACCCAGAACAATGTTAATCAGGTCTTTTCAAATTATTTCAGCATTTCATTTTTTTTTTATTATTGTTGACGTGCTATGACATATTGGTTTCTCTTTGAAGAAAAAATATGATGGAATATGGTAGCACAGTGTTTGATTTTCCTAATCATACAGTCTTTGATTTAACACTTTATACTAACAATTTTTCTATTATGTTGAAACAAATTTCTTTATTATTTATATTTAAGTTGTGGACTGACATAATAATTGTCTTTTTTATGGCACAAATGCTGAGGAACTGAATTGTATTCTTAATTGTGATTATCTCAGTTCAAAAACAGGTAGTTGTCAGTAATACTCAAGTAAGGTGTTTATAGAAGTACTTAAACATACACTGCTAAAAAGTAACATTATAGATAGGATGATGTATTAATGGAGCACTTTTATATTACAACGAATGCAGTGCCAAATGACACTTTTCCTTAAAATGAACATTTGTTAAGCACTGAAAGGGGTGTTTAATGGAATATGAAAAGTTGTTCCATGTCGTGATATTCATCATTTCGACTGTCAGGAATGGCCGGTGAGTTTTGTTGTTTATTACCATGCTAGGGAGATTTATGGTTGACACACATCATCCGGCTTTATTCAATTGATCATGAACATTTACTTGGATATTTCCCTAATGTTGAAATATGCAGATTGATCTTTTGAAACTAACTTTAATAATTTTGTTTGTTTATGCAATAATGAAATGAGTTTTATATGTATGATTATCTGAACTGTTTTGTTTATTTCTCATTTTCATACGTATACTGTGATAGTAACAATTATAAGTAAGGAATATTATGTTTTACTTATATTATATTTTAATGTGATAAAATTTAGGGTTCCATTCAAAACTGAAGCTTGCATTGAACTGAGCTTGCATAAACAGTTGAAATTGCGTAAGTACTGCCGTTTGCTGAATCATTATGGAGTTCAAAGACACTGCGATACTTGTCCTGAATGTTATATGTGTCCCACACAATTGCTTCGTCGGTGCAATGTATCTCATAGTGGATTTTATTTCAGAATTGTATGACAGAACTTCGTTCTACTGTAATTCAAAGGTGCATGGGTTATTTAAGAAATCGTACGTACGAGTTAAATCAATTACAGATAATAAAAAAAATAAATAAGGGCAAAGAGGCTGTAAAATACCTCATTATCTAGGTGTTAATCCATGAAGATTATTTTAAAAACGTCTAAACTAAAAAATGTTAAACAACTATTATATGTGCAATTTCCTTTTCTCAAATGCGCAATTTTAAGAACCCTTTTAATTTTATTATTTCCTATTTAAAAGAAACTACTAGTTTATCCTTTTAAGGCACATAAGAATTATTCTATTATAGACTATTATGGACCAAAAACTTTATAGTTACCATAATAGTTTTTATTAGCAAAATTTATTGTAAGTATCCTTACATTACAGTGGTGTCTATTTTTTTTTTCGTGATATGTGGAACTTTTAATGTGAAATAAGTTGAATTCTGCTTGAAATATTAATTTTTTTTTTGCAAGAGTATTCTTAATTGCCCTTCGATTTTAGCAATTATTCAATTCATGTTATACCAAATGGTTAGTGTTAATAAGAAATCTTTTAGTAGCCTGGGGTAGGTAATGAGAGGAGTTGTTTCCTTTACCCCGTTTAACAATTGAGGTGGAATAAGTGAATTCAGTTTGAGAGCTGACATAGCGAGGCATTGATAAGACTGAAGTCCTCTTCGTCTGGCAGCACATTGCTTAAATAACTTAGTGTAGCCAGCCTGGTGGTGAGATTGAATTAATTTGACTCCATGTGTTTACTCACCCGCACTATTTACCCCTCTACCTGATTGCATTTTGTTTACATTAGTATATTTCCCTGCTATCTCTCTGTAAATATAATGATGAGTTTTTTTTTAAATCGATGTTATCAAAAGGTTACTTTTTTTTTATTTCATTTTATTTTAGAACAGATTGGTGATTTTTAAAATCCTAAATTATCGTACCTTGTACAGATGTTCTCTTTTCCATTAATTTTGTCGAAGGTTGTTGAAGATTCACCGAGTCTTTAGGATTATCATCCTGTGAATAATATTAAACATTACTGTAATTAATCATCATTCATACTAACCTGCCATTGGCTGTAACTGCCATACTTAATAACTTGTCATTCTCTAACACCCTTATAAACAATCTAACGGCGAGTAACTCAGTTAAAAGAGTTATGTTACCAAATATGGCACTTTACAAGAACGGCATTGCTCTGGGAACTCAAATTGTACTTGTATTCTTCTATTTCATTTCATTTAAGATAAGTATTGATATTCATGTAGAAAACCATTGTTAGGACAGGAAAATGGTAGTGCAAATTTATGACAGAGATGCCATCTATAGAGCAAGCTACACTTATATTTAAAGTAAGGAAGAAAGATGTTACTTTGAGTTGAGCTGAGAGAATGCAGAGGCAATTAGTAGCTGCGAGATAGTGTCTGCCAGCCACCGTGGCGCCACTAATTGTAACCCAGATAGCGGATATGACTTTCAGCTTTCTCACTAAACATCTACATTCATCTTTGTGAACAGATCTCATGATTCCATTTAACCCAGGAGGAAAATTAGAAAAAAAGAACTACTCTTTAGTGATGCGCTGAAATCGATCTTTAGCAAAACAGATCCTGCAATCAACCGTTTGTTAGAATACTTACTGACATGTGTATAACTCACAATCCTATCATATTGAGTGATTAAAAACTCATGTTTAAATCAGTAATCAGTAGTTTACATAAGGATGTGGTATAACTTATTGGTTTCAACTTATGGATTATTAATATATCATGGAATCAATATTCAATTTAATATTGGAAAACAAAAATTAAGTTTAAAATTGACGACAAGTGATTAAATATTACTTATTAAATAATTATATGTAGAATACAATACATATAATACAATACATAAAGGCCGTATGCACTTTAAAAAATGTATAACTTTATTTGTATTTGCGATAGAAATAATCTGTAAAAAGTATTACAAGAAGTAGATCTATTTTTTAAGGTTTTATTGAAGTGTCCACATGTTCTCCATTATTAGTAATACAAAGGGTAATACGACTTTGCAGTTCCCGGAAAACATTGGTCAACTGATGTATGTAATGCCTGAAATCACATTAGTTAGTTTAGTTATTTAGAGGTGGTTAGACAAAACTTCTAACAACCTCTAAATTAGGAATTTCCTAACAGATGGGTCAGAAGGGCTGGACCATTTCATTTGGCCTCCACGATCTCCAGAGTTGACTCCATTAGATTTGGGGGGGATTTGAAAACAATTGTGTATGTAACCGAACTTAATTCATAAGGAGATTTTAAATCTAAAATAACTTATATGATTTCGATAGATATAATATTAATAAAAAAAAGATAAATGATATTATAAAACTGATCCTTTTTATCGCATATACAAATAAAGTTATACACATTTTAAAGTGCACACGGAATTTATGGATATGCTGTATTAATGAGGAGCCTGTTGTTTCGTATTTTCATGAAATGTTCATTGTGTGCAGTAATTTATCATTAGTATTCAGAAAATTAATCAAAAGGCGACTGTCATGTTTTCATTGTCCTGAAAACTGTTCCTGTTTCCTTGTGTATCCTCCTTTAATGGAACAGTGTTGGAGATAATTTCAGAGTGCTATTTCTGCAAGGTGGAAAGTTCTGCTAAAAGCATGATGTATCCGGTAGCTATCTCAGCAAAGCCATTTGTAAGTTTACCTTATGGTCGTCTATTGATTTTACGAGATATCGCCAGTTTTACTGAACACTTTATTCTATATCTTGGTTTTCAGCATTTCTTTAGTATTAACCATTCATAGCATTCTGTTCACTACTTAAGTTTAAATGCAAATTCGTTTTACTTAAAAGTTCAATACCTTATCTAGTCCCGTTACATATTATCTCCTCCATTACATCTCTTGGATTAAACTCTGTTAAAAAATAGAATGATTTTTAATTAGTTTATATTTATTGTAATAAAGAAATAAGTTGTTTGATAATCAATCATCTTTACGATCAGTATAAAACCGAAAGCCTGCGATCTTGTAATTTAAACATGAAAAAAGAAGTGAAAACTTGGTAGTTTTTACTTTATCATGTTGCTGATTCCCATTAGAAAAACAACATGAATTCAATAACAGTTATAGGAGCTTAATTGGATGTGCTCAATTTATTTGCCTGTTGAAGTCAATTTGTGAAACCTTGCCGGCTAGTTAAGTGGGTTAATCATATATAAGGTTACTACCACATAGGATTTTTAATTACTCTAATATAAATGCACTTTGCTATTATTTAATACACAACTGATCCCTTTTATATGCGGAACAAATCCTGAAAACACCTTTGTTGGTTACCTCATTATGTTTACGTGATTTTTCTAATCTAGACTAGATTGTCTCTTTATAGGCGGTTAATGAACATCCAGCAAGGTATTATACAACCTACAACCTTTTCAGAACAGCAGTGTATTTTGAGTCTTATCAACTGAGTTCGATTTTGACTCTGACGAAGACTACTTGTTACGGTTTAAAGATCTTAGTTTTTTTTTCTCATTTCATATTGTGGTTTGATCATTGATTGTTATTTCACGTGTTTATGTGAAATCTTGTTATCTGAGGCTTATATGAAGATGAAGTGTCATTCCTATTTGATGGAATATTACTAAATTAAATAAAAAATTAAAACATATTAGAAACAAAGTCTTTCGGTTTAATCCCAAATGAGCATTATTCTGCCATAATATTGTTCGTCCAAAACAATTGATAAAAAAAATAACACGTCTGTTTTCAAATAAAATGTTTAATAAAGTTGTAATAGTGGCACTGTTTAACCCAGGCATGGGCAACCTGCGGCCCGCGACGTGTTGAAATGCGGCCCGCGGAGCCTTTTAGGTTTCTTAAAAAACAAAAAACAAAAAACTCAAATTAGTAAATGCCCAGCCTTCGTCTTCAAAATTCCTTTCTCAGTCGAAGGTTATCCCAAGGGGGATTATCGGGCCTGGAAAATCAAAGGTATTTATCCTACCCCCCTTTTAACCAGAATCTTAATCCGAGTTAATAGTCTGTCGGTCAGTTTGGAGATTTACTGGGGATTAGCCCGTTTCCATTCCATTTCTATCAACCCATGAAGAGCATAGTTCTCCTTGTATCCACACAGCCAAGAATACATTTTTTGAAATATTTGAACCCCAAGTATGTCGAAGAAAAGAAAGGTAATTGATGAAGGTCGTGTGTTTCAAGATAAGTGGACGATAGACTATTTTTTTGTGATATGGAAAGAGAAACCAGTGTGCCTCGTTTGTTCAGATGTAATTAGTATATTGAAGGAGTATAATTTGAAAAGACATTACTTGACAAAACATCCTTCATATCACAATCTTACTGGTCGACCAAGAGAAGAAAAAGTTGAAAAACTGAGAAAAGCCTTGATAGGACAGAAAACGTTTTTTGTTAAGAAACAGAATAAGAATAATGATATTGTGCAAGCCAGTTACATTGTTTCAGAAAAAATTGCTAAATCTTCGAAAACCTACAGTGATGGAGAATTTACGAGTATAAAAGAATATAAAAGAAGCTGTTGCCGAGGGAAGAGTATCCGCAGATAGTGAAACAAGCAAGAAATTATGTTTCTATTTTCGGAAGTACCTATTTATGTGAACAGTTATTTTCTAGAATAAAACATGTCATAATGAACATTTGCGGCTTAGTTTAAGAGTAGCAACATCTGAAATCCTACCTGATATTGAAAATCTGGTGAAGAATGTGAATGTACAGAAATCTCATTAATACAGATGTTCAGTAATCATATGTTCTTTAATAAAATATCAAAGAAATTTTCATGTTCCTTTTTTTTACATCAACATTTCAAATTATATTTATTTATACTAGTATAATTTTTATCAATAGGAAATAATAAATATCATTTGAACATTTATAAAGAAATAAAGAAAGTAAAATAATGGAAAGAAAAAGAAAATCAGGCGTGCGACAGTAAAACAAATAAAAACAAAGTGAAAAAAAAAGTATGTATGGAAAAGTAATATTTCTTGCAAATGTGTATCATCATGCGGCCCTCGCCCACTCGAAAATAGTAAAGTGCGGCCCGCAGGTGACGAACAGTTGCCCATGCCTGGTTTAACCTGAGCTACTCCTTAGTAGAGAATTAAGATAAAATAATAACACTTCAGTTCCTAAATATGTTATGTTTATTTTACCTATACAAGTGAATCACGTCATTTTAAAGAATCTATTATCTACTAATTTTTTTTATTGAATACATGCATATTGTTCCATTGATGATGCAGCCATTGCGAAACCGGTCGGCCGACTTCACCAGCGATAGACGAGGTATGACGGTTGATAATAATATCTTTTTTTTTATTGGTTATGAAAGCAGACAGGTTTGAAAATAAGTTGAACTTTTTGTGAAGTTTGTAGCCTAATAATGGCCACAAAGGTAGCTGAAAATGATACCTCAAAATAAAAATTGAGTATTAAACGAAATGAAGTTTTATTATTTCTTCCTCGTTGTTCAAAGTTTTCTATTACAATAGGTAGGCTGTAATTATTTGAATTAAAAGTATCGTGTGATTCAATATTCAATTTCAATGTATTATTGAAGATGGAAAGTGTGCAATTGATGTGTATACGAAACTCTTTGGCAACCAATTTAATTTTGGATTTATTTGAATATGGCTATAGTGTAGACATATTATCAAAGTCTGTGAAAAATTAATATCAAACTCACAGATAATAAATTTTATGACTTCATTTATTTCAATGTGACTATATTTAATATATCAGTTTTACAACAAATGTGGAATCATCGTAGAAGAGTCTGAGAAGGTATTGGTGATGAAGCCTATTAGTTGCCATTTTTAGTGTTATTTTCTTCATCCAGTATCTAAGTTCATCAAATTTTTATAACGCAAAGCTCATATTAAGTCTATACCTAATATAAAATATAAAATTTTATATTCGCCTGAATAGTGGGTTCTGATTAGTAACTGTTTTGACATAGCAATAATGCTGTACCCTTTCCATGTCTCAAAATTATTGGACATCGATAAGGTTTTTTCCAACACCAAAAACTAAATATGGTATATGGTGTCAAAATGTTGTGACTTGTAGAGTGTTAATGATATTATCCATAGATATGAGAAATCTCAAAATATTTTGTAAATAAATCGAATATTAAACATTTTTTTTCACGATCACGTTTAGTAACAAATGAAAACATGAAACATAGTGTGCTCACACACCAATCCATGCCACATACAGAAGTACCAGATCTATATCACACTATACTTATATTAAACTTCTAACTATATCTATCGTGCGCAGTTAATAATTATTCCAAAGTTCTTTACCAGAATCAAATAGGTAAAGTAATAAATGCTGAAATGTTCCTATCCATAAACTATTGCAATCACCTTAAATTAAATTTTTTAATCACTTTAAAAAAAAGGTTGAAATTTTTCGTCCATATCATATTCGTATTACTAATTTAAATTATTTTCCAATTTTATATATCAAGTTAACTCCTTTAAAGAAGGTCAAGATTTTTTAAAAAATTGAAAAAAATGTACAACAATTTTAGAAAGTTGAAATAAATAAAATGAAATATTGACAATAACAATAACTTTCAGAAATATCAATTAAAGTACTGAATCCAAATAAGGGTAACATCAAAAATACATTTCTAAAGACAATTGAAAATATATGATTTATTTATATGATATTTAATAAATGTATGTTATTTAATAAAGTAACGGTATATTGGGGATTGTTCGGCGTTGCTGTGTTCAAAATAAAATTGTTTCAAAATTGAAGGTTTTTTTTTATTGAAATATTTTTTCTTATAGCTTATTACTAATTTTTCGTTCATTAAATATTTAATTTTTATTATTTATGTATTTATATTTGCAACTGATACAGAAATATTAAATATTTCAATTTGATCTTGAAATATTAAAGTTCTCAATATTTTCTTAATTATTATGATTATGCCAGAAAGGATAACATTATTTCTTTGTGTGCTATTCTTATATTAGAAAAGATAAACATTTTTTCCCAATAATAGTCGATTCAATAAAATTTTCTTTTGTTATTGTATGAATTTGTAACACATGATGGGCAATAGTTTTGCCTTTGTGCCATTAAATGCTAAAATGAATGTTTTATTTCTGTTTATAAATGTGATTGTTACGTTTTTTCTTCTGTCCTGTTTTCATTCCAAAAAGACAGACTTTTATTTTCTATGATAGATGGAATTAACAATTTAACATTTTTCCAATATTTTTTTTGTGCATTATCCATGAATTCTATAAATAATGAATGTAAATTGGGTTATTTACCAGAGTACTTCCAAGTATGAGGGTAAAATCATTTTACTACAAGTTATACTATTGGGATAACATCCAAAAAAGTTACCCAAGCCCTGTTCTAGATTGTTAAATTACTTATAAACATTTTACGTTCGACATTAATAAATAACCTTCGTTATTTGTTCATAAATCGTTAATTAATAACCTTCAGATGAAGCCTCTTCCTTTTCTTGTAATCTCGAATTGAATAAGTTTCATGTATCTTTTTGTTTACTTGAAGTACCAAAATTGATGTCGGTCCTGGTGTTATCCAATCATGATTTCGCTCTTCTCCTTAAAGTTATACTTAACTTCAGGGGTAATGTTAGTCTCCAATTTTCATTTACATATACCCATTTGTTAATTTTAATTTTGTTAGATAATATCTAGCCATCTGCTGAAAAACTAAATAGTACTGATAAACTAAATGAATATTCTTCTCAACTGTTAATATGTTGTAAAAAATGACGTTACACCATATATAACAAAATATGACTAATTTTATTTTCCTATCTTCCCGTTTCTGTTGAAGTTGTTTATTTTTTTTTTAATTAATAGTCTTATGGGCAGCTAATTTATTAAAGTCATAAATATAATATCTTGTGTTCATTTTCTTGGGAGGTTCACTAGAGGATTCCATAAAGGAGTTGAACTTGAACAATTACTCTCTCAATTAAATCTGCGCCTTCATAATAACGAGTCACCTACATATCTGGATGCAAATGCAGTCACTTTATGTGCCACATACTCGTATCTGACCTGAGCCTCTACATCGCTTGCTCAGGTCGATTTCCCCTGAAACGTTCCAAAACGATTCATCCCTGTATTTGTTATACTAAGACCTGAATCTAAGGTCGGTACCACAAAGGGTAACATTCCCCTAAATGGAATTATTGTAGTTTATTTGTGCTAATATATGAAACCAAACCTGTTAATAGAGATATAACAGGTTTTACTGAATATTTAAGTGAAAGTTATCGGTACTTATAACTGGTTGAAAAATAGAGATAATTGATTCCCTAATGGAATGAAAATTGCTGACAAGCTAATAAAGATAAGGAACGCTTTTAGTAGGTTCAAGAGACACCCTAGTGTCGAAATCTGACTTGGTACAATCAATGCCGGCTGAGGGAGAGGCCTGTTGCGAGGTACTGTAAGGAACTTCTTGGAAAGTTTTCGCCTCATTCATGACTACAACACTAGCTAAAGAAGTATGGAAGAATGTTGCAGTTAATAAATGCTGAGCACCTCCTATCAGCAACCCCAATCTTGGGAGGATGTGCTTCCAAAGTGTCTGAAGTTGCTAACATACTAGCGAAACATATAGAAGGGATGGGAAATAAAGAATGCAATCTGTGACCCCCAGGAGGGGTGGATAGAGCAATTCCTGTCCACCCTTACAGCTGCCTGAAGTGACAATCACTTCTCTACCACTGGGTTAAAGTTATATTTATGCTTCATAAAAAAATTGAGTGAGTTTTTGCTTTTTTAGTGGTTTTAAATTATATTTTAATAAAATTAGAACATCTAGCGCAATAAAGAAGACATTTATATTAATGCAATCAGTATGGATTTATTAATTATAAAGATATGATGTAAGATTGCTTGTGGCCACCTACTTCTAAAACACGAAATAGGACGCGTATGATGAAAGCCTTTTTACGCATGCAGTGTGCAAGCAAGTGACATGATGGAGAACTGCTCACTGGAGGCAGTCGGCTTGTGACGCAACCGTCAGCTACCTCCTAACCTTTCTAAGGGCTGCTTACTCAAGACAAAAGGCTTGGAACCAGAAATAATTAAAAACATCCATATTGTCGTACCACAGAGGTTAGCAAACATCATGTTATTATACAGATCCGTCATACCTCGTGAATCCTATTACAACCACTTTCGCACGTAGTCCATCTTCTAGTAGAACTGAAAAAAATATTATTTTGCTTCAGTCCATATCTTAAATCACTCTATATTTTAAAGTTTGTTTTATTTCGATTATAACTTAGTATCTTAATATGATAGCAGTGTGACCATATTTCCCCCCTTTCTTTTCATTAATATTTTTAAAGATATTTGAATAACTTGAAAATTACTTTTTCATTTATGCATACTATTGATTGTTTACTTGTCAGTTCATTTGTATTTCTTTAAGTTCATAGAACTTCCGATAAGTCTTTGATAGTAGTTTATCACATTTTTTTAACATTACAAAAATATCAGGTTGTTTTTAAGAGTTGTAATTTTAACTTTTATAAAACAGAGCAAAGTTTCATTACATGATTTCAAGTTCAGATTTCTTAGTTGATCATTTAAAGAAAATTAGTCATTAGTTATTTATCGTGATTTCATCATTTAACTAAAATTAGTTTGAGATCATGAAACATTTATCATTAAAACAACGTATTTTTAAATAGAAAGTTGTTTTAAATCGAAAATAGGGATATTAATACAACTGAAATGAATTTATTTTAATAATAAAGAAATATATCCTTAGTGATAAAGAAATATATCATTAAGGTAATATTAAAGGTCTAAATAATGCCTAAGCGTTGATGTTGAAAATTTGATTGAAACCTGTAGAACTAACCGATTCCTAAAAAAAAATTGCTTTTATTCTGTTACGCAGTTTTATATAATGTGGATATATTTATACCATTTATATCATTTATTTATATATACCTTTTCCCATTATATATATATATATATATATTATATATATATATATATATATATACATGATTGGTTATATACGACTGAATATTGTCGATCGATGATCTTCTTCTCCAACTTTTCAAGTTTGCGGAAAATTAATTTTTCGTTGTGAGAACAACGGTTCAAGGTGGGTTACCGGTCTCCTTATATAGCCGAGAGTCAGGGGGGGTGAGCGCTGATTGGCTGTGCTATTGTGGTTCTTCCTTCTCATTGGTTATTGGTTTGGCCTATTGCTGGGGCTTGTTCTCCGAGTAGCTTGAGTACTCTTGACATCCCAGTTTGTTGTCTATTGATTATAGGGCTATTTTTGGATATTTCTATTGCTTCATAGATTGGGAGTCTATTGTAATCATTGGTTTGCCTGATGATGGTGGTGTTTTCTGTAAGGTCCTGGCGGGATAGGTCGGAATTGTGTGCTTGTCTGGTATGGTTCTTTATAGCTCCTGATTGAAGGTGCATGGTGAGGCGTCTGGAAAGCGTTGTCTTCCTCATGCCGATATACTTGGCGTTAGCCAGGAGCTCACACTCTCCTTTTTTACATTTGTATTCGTACACGACGTTGACTCTCTGCAGATCGCTGGTTGCGGTGATGGGGCTGTTTTTAATGACTAAATTTGTTGTGGTCCGGGCCTTATAATAAATATGTAATTTTATTCTGTCGTTGGGCTGTTTGCATTTTACGTTTCTTCGTATAATATTCTTAAGTGCGGCTTCTTCTGTTTTGTACTCCCTTGTGAACTGGTTTCTGTAGTACAGCTGGTATACCGTTCCGTCTGGGTCATTATTGGTATTTCTTTCCTTATTGACCAAGTAGGAATTCAGGACTTTATCGAAGGCGTTATTTGTATATCCATTATTCACAAAGGTTTGCCTGAGTTGGTTTATTCTTTCGTTGAATATCTGCCACGTTGATGAGGTTTTGTATGTGCGGTGTATGAGGGCATATATGGTGCCTGTCTTGTACCTCTCAGGGCATTCACTTCTGGCATTTAAGTATATGCCCTTATCCGTTTCCTTCTGGTATACTGATGTCACATAGTTCGTGCCTCGTCCATCTATGTGCACATCGAGGTAGTTGATTTGGCACTCTTTGGCTTCTTCCAGGGTGCCTTCCAATCCTTCAAACCTTCAATCAGGAGCTATAAAGAACCATACCAGACAAGCACACAATTCCGACCTATCCCGCCAGGACCTTACAGAAAACACCACCATCATCAGGCAAACCAATGATTACAATAGACTCCCAATCTATGAAGCAATAGAAATATCCAAAAATAGCCCTATAATCAATAGACAACAAACTGGGATGTCAAGAGTACTCAAGCTACTCGGAGAACAAGCCCCAGCAATAGGCCAAACCAATAACCAATGAGAAGGAAGAACCACAATAGCACAGCCAATCAGCGCTCACCCCCCCTGACTCTCGGCTATATAAGGAGACCGGTAACCCACCTGTTTTGTGTCTTGAAAATGACTGCAGTAGACAGTCGAAACGCGTCGACAAGAAGAATTCATTCCTTGAACCGTTGTTCTCACAACGAAAAATTAATTTTCCGCAAACTTGAAAAGTTGGAGAAGAAGATCATCGATCGACAATATTCAGTCGTGTATAACCAATCATGTATAAAGGAAGGACTGCTACCGAAGTACACTAATATATATATATATAATATATATATATATATATATATATATAGTATGGTTATTTATTGTTGAAGTACAAATCCCTCGTATTTGATTCCGGTTTTCATCGTACTAAATTGGTACCACAAAGTAGTCCTTTAGTGTCAATAGAAATGAATATATATATCATTAGTTGTGCAATCCGTAATTGTGTGGTACTTACTCATTCTGAGGTAAAATGGATAAACAAACAAAAGTCTCCACACAAATGAAGTTTTATTCAACAACAACGCGTTTCGAACACTTTGTGTTCATCATCAGGAAGACACCAATGATGTGGTGCTGAAGGGTTGGTCCAGTGAAAACAACTCCCCAAACGAAGTTGTTTTCACTGAACCAACCCTTCAGCACCACTTCCTTGGTGTCTTCCTGATGATGAACACAAAGTGTTCGAAACGCGTTGTTGTTGTTGAATAAAACTTCATTTGTGTGGTAACTTATGTTTGTTTATCCATTTTACCTCAGAATATATATTTATGTTCTATTAAAACTAATAGCTAATTCTAATTCTACACTAATTTAATTAAATATAATTAGCCTTTAATTTTGTTAGGCTTTAATTTGGCATTAGTTTTAATAGAACTTTTATAAATGAATGCCTGCTCTGTATATATATATATATATATACCTCATTAAATATCTTGCCAACTTTAATTCTAGAAAAGGTATGTAGGAAACATACTAAACTTAATGTTGGCAAGATATTTAATGAGGTATACATATATATATATGATCAAACCACAATAAGAAATGGGAAAACCCAACTGGGTTTTTGACTCTGACGAAGACCGCTTGTTACGGTTGAAAGATCTTAGTCTTGTTTTCCCATTTCTTATTGTGGTTTGATCATTGATTGTTGTTTCACGTGTTTATGTGAAATCTTTTTATATATATATATATATATATATATATATATATATATATATAATATTCATGTATTACATGAATGTTTTAGATATAACAAATCTAAGCATTTTACATCAAATTTATTTTAGCCAGTGTATCTTACAAAGGATTTTTAGGCATTTTACAACGTTTTTAATAAGCGAAGAGGCTATTTAGAAATGATAATAAGATAAAAAATGTATGACTTAGAAATTTAGGATATCAAAATCTTATAAATGTACATATAAAAAAATTGTATTTTTCAATTTTTAGATCCTCAAAATAAAATCAGTGTTTTCTATAAGCAATAAATTTTAATTTTTTGTGAAATACATGAATAAGGGAGTAAAGAATAGTAGTTTGCTGTTGTTTGTTATACTGTATATTAAATTGTTTGCACTTACTTTTTAATTTCGGAAGGCAGGCAGCTGATTTAATTTATTAGACATATGCATATATATATATATATATATATATATTCAAACCACAATATGAAATGGGGGAAAAAAAAGACTAAGATCTTTCAACCACAACAAGCGGTCTTCGTCAGAGTCAAAAAACCCAAGTCCTCCTGACCGGGACCGCATGTTGTTGTTGAAAGATCTTAGTCTTTTTTTTTTCATTTCATATTGTGGTTTGATCATTGATTGTTATTTCACGTGTTTATGTGAAATCTAGTTATATATAAATATATCTGGTCTATGAATACAAAGTTGAAACTGTTAAGACGGAAGGGCAAATTGTTACCAGGCATTAACAGGTGATGGTTTGATTAGAATATAGTATAAATTATTCTGTATTTGCTAAGTAGAGGAGTAAGCTACTTTGAGCACTTGCCTAATGATTCTGCGAATATGGTAATCGGACTTAACTTAATGATGAATTCAAATGCTATCACAATGATGGAGTCAACTACATTAATTTCAGAGCAGTTAATATTGTTGACTGACTTAAAGGTATTATAAATTCATAATAAAAATTTCATAAAATGTATTAAGATGGAGACAATGTATTCAATATAATCATTTGCTATGCATTAGGTATAAGTAAATGCTTCATGAAATTCATTTCGTTTTTAAAATGTAAGTTTCGCAGGAGGTAGATTTTTTATTTTGATAAGATAATAACAAAAATAAAGTTTTCCAATGATGAACATGTACTGAATTGCATTGAACTCACTTTAGTTTCTTAAAAAGCAAAAAGCATTGGCGATTTGCTATGATGAGGATTGTTTAAGAGCGTTAAATACCTTATTATTAATTTGTTGATCTGCCAGAATAACTGTCTTTAAATATATTTAATTAGTTCTCACATGTCGATTTAAATTGGAAGAACTGTTGTTCAGAATGAGGGAATAACTGGCTTCCTTGTCGTGGGCGTTACGCTGTATTTTTCTCAGCAGTCCTCCCACAGTAGTGACATTTCTCCCACGAAAGAACTTCTGACGTAAGATAACGTATCTACCATTTTTGATCTCTCCACATCTGCAATGAATTTAACGATGAAATTGTTAATATTGTATTTTGTAAAATACTTTCAAAAAGTATGATGCAGTTTAGAAATAAACTTACAACTTATTTTTCTGTAGCACTGTTGCAAATTAATCGATTTTAACTAATTAAAATATAATATCTTATATAATTAAGTTTATATTAATATTCATCAATTACCATATGATATAATAATATATATTTATATTATTGACATTGTTTTCTGGTTGTGCAGTAGTTACTATTTGGATTTTACTCCTTACTAACAATTTAGTAAATTAACAATTGTGAAATGCGCAAATTTTGTTAATACGCATTATAAATTGCATATGTGTGGATTTATTCTATAACTTTCAGTAGTTATATGCATTGATTATGATAATATCAAACTATCAAAACCATTAATATCAAAATATGAAAACCAATAATATCGAACTATGAAAACCAATAATATCAAACTATGAAAACCAATAATATCAAACCATGAAGACCCAATAATGTCAAACTATGAAAACCAATAATATCAAACTATGAAAACCAATAATGTCTAACTATCAAAACTAATAATATCAAACTATGAAAACCAATAATGTCAAACTATGAAAACCAATAATATCAAATATGAAAACCAACAATATTAAACTATCAAAACCAATAATATCAAAATATCAAACCTAATAACATCAAACTATCAAAACTAATAATATCAAACTATCAAAACTGATAAAATCAAAATATGAAACAAACTTTGGTTATTCTATCGGTTGGTTTTATATTATTTAATAAATAGTATTTAGATAAATAAAGTCTTAAAAACTCGGTTGTATTTTTCGTACCCGAAAAGATGGTGGAAAACGCTTCTATTGTCCATTATCTGTAACTGTCGAAATCCCATGATAATGGAGGGGAAAGTAAAACTAATTAAGTATGAATGAATGAAAGTATGAATGATATTATGCCCAAGTTGACAACTTACAATGACTTGTAAGAATATCATATGTAATGGTGCTAAACAATGATGACCAGTACGTGGTCGGACTTCATGTGATTCTGACGACTGATAATATTATAATGTAATTAAGTATGCATATATGCAAAATCTCATCTTTACTTGTCAGCGCATCGCCGAATTACCCAGTAACCTAGAGGTGCGCATTGGATAGCAAGCAAGTTGTTAAGTATTAGAAAATGTACGTGGTGAGGAGTCGAAGTTAATTGAGGCCAAGGTATAAACAAATCTAAGGAGAAATTGACGGAATCAATCTCATGTGTGAAAGAGAGTATTGTGAAATGAACTGACTGATTAGAGTAGAGTGCTATCGGGGTGGTTAGGCGTTTAACATTAACATTACAAACTTATTTATATTTCAGTAATATATCCGGTCTTCAGGTTGTAAACTTCAACAATAAGTATTATTGAGCAACCCCAGTCTTTAACCCTATATATTTATATTAATTTTTTTTTAAATTATGTAACTATTAAGTTTCAGCTACTAATGATGAAAAATTCATAAAAAGTTATGAATGAACTGGTTCATAGTTTATTATGAGGGCATTCAATTTTTTAAAAGTATGTCAGGATATTATTATTAAAACTATAGCGTTGTTTAATTACTTAGTTCTTACTTACTGCTAGAGTTAAATATTTTTACATAATATATGAAATAAATGTGAAGAATGATTTTTGTATTTCAAAGTTCACTAGTATACTTTGAAAACAATAAAATTTAAATTTTCTTCTTTCCCAAAATATAGTAACAAGATCTGTTAACTTAACAGTAATACGAGTTTTATTCTCACGCTATTAAACATGTTTCCTTTCCTTTTATTAATTATATTAGCATATATATATATATATATATATATATATATATTATATAAAGTATTACAATAAACTGGATATAATAAATTCACATCTCAAAACTTAAAAACAAATAACCACTTGTATAAAGATCAAGAAGTTATACAAAATTTATCCGGATTGAAAATGAATATCATAATTTAAATAACTGTACTTGCAATTATAATATTGTTGTAGTATATAGTTTATTTTTCCACAGCGGTTAATTCTTCCCTTTAAGGAGTGTTAATATTATATTCTGTAATTTGCTGCAATATATATATTTTATATATATGATTTAAATATTGCTGGATTCCTGCAGAATAATTCTTCACTACCTTAATTCATATCAAACCTACCAACTGCAACATTATCTTCATTACAAAAGTTGTCATCTACCCTATGTAAAAAAGTTATTCTGCAATCTCTTTCTTTTCGTTTACACCAACTCTGCAATACTCTATCTGACCGCAAAATTAAAATGGATAATTTAAATTATAAATTCAGGGAGCGTAGTTACTCCTCTATTATAATAGAGACCCCTATTATCCAAGTACATGGTCCCTCCAGATAGAGAGAGATCGTAGTTATTTCATTAATGATCCTCATGTCGGACTATTTCCCCGGGGTTAACAATAAATTGGTAAAGAACTTTGTTCTTTCCTGTCCTTTTCATCCACTTCCTCAGTGTTTAATAAACTTCCCCGAATCTCTTGTAGAAGACCTTACAAGAGACGTTAAGTCCTTGTAAACGTTAATAGAGCCGTTAAGTCCTCTCGACAAAGGTGAGGTGTACGGGTATGCAATGATGTGAACGTCGTAGTTGTCCTACCTGTCCCATAATCAATCCTACTACCACTTTTGTTTTACCTTTTAATAAAACGGTTTTCATATATATACTCCATCCATCAGTACCTCTGATGGCAATGACTGCCGATTAGACTGCACGCGGTGTGATGCATTCTGTGTGGGTTTAGCATCAATTATTTGAAGCCTACGCATGAATAATCAAAGGCCTTTGGTCAGTCGGATAGTATACTACAAGTTTCTATTCACGTCAACTCCTATAGTCTCAGTTTTAATGAATGTTTTAGTGTTCGAACGTTACAAACGGTTCCTCGAATCAAAGATACATTTTAATACTTCTGAAGAAGCCTATATATATATATCTCCTAGAAGCTCGTTTGCATCCAGGTTTCAATCTAAACCGTTAGGTTGTATACTGAGATTTTGAAATTATTTTATATATATTTATTTGTTTGTTGATTTATAACTTATTGTATATATTTATTTGTTATATACTTAACTTAATTACCATTTTAATTTATGTTAATTCAGTTAATTATTTTTTAGTTTATTAATTTATTTTCCATTGGATTAAATTAAATTTTACAAAAGTTATTTGTTTAAGTTTTTGAATTTATAGCTTTCATTTGTTTGGTAATTGTATGCAATAGTAATCTAAAAAGAGTTGCTTGTTAACAACTCTTGAGTCAAACTAAACATCAGTTTTCTTCCTATGTTCGTATCTTTCCTTCGTGAATCTGTAACCTTATTAGAAATAGTCAAAATATTGAAAGTGAGCTCCGTGTTTAGGTTCTTTCTAATTCTGTTTTGTAATTTAGTATCTCTATAATTTTAGTAAAAATGTCTACAAAAATTAATCGGTACAATTCTGAATGACTTTACAATGCTAATAAAGACGTTTGTATATATATTCATTATTAAATATATATTCGATACCTTATTATTTGTAACTTTAATTATATGGAAATGATATATATATTACACTTTTCCGATAAAAAATTACGACTCCGAAGTACGAATTATTTCGAACCTGTACTTATAAAAAGTGCCGAGAAGTTGATAAAGGGCGCACCACCAATACAGTCTCTAATTTGTGTTTGAACCGTCTATCAGGAGAGATGCGAGAGGGAATCCAAGTTGGCACTAGTTCTAGAGAACGGTATGAAGGAACGTGTTTCGTCAATTGTGTGCTTTTAATTTCTCTATGTTTCTTTATGCACATTTAATATTTTGAACTCTTTTTTATTATATACAGGCAAGCATCTGCCTGTTTGCCGGCCCACGAACCAATCTCCAATAACCTCCCCTTCAACGATTGCTTCAGGGTTAAAGTATCTAAGAATATCTTCCAATACGATGACACCCAGATTCCTACTTAAGGGCCTTCTGAGGAATTGCTTCATTTAGGTTATTGTGGTTGCAAGAAATTTAACCCGCGTCTAAATTTTCAACTCAGAATGGACTTTCTATTTTCTCGTATTACATCTTTACAGTTTTATGTTTTTTTCCTTTTTTATCTTTTAATTTACTTTTACATCCTCCCTTTTACTTAAATATCACTTTTATAATTTTATTAACTGGCCCACGTTGGTAAGGTGGCTGCACTGCGTGTCATTGTATCACGCCAGTTTACATCGGCCAGTGGACGTATTTACGTCTCCGTTCCTTCATTCTTTCTCCTTTTATTTTCTTTCTTTCTACTCTCCTGAAGACGGCAAGACGCCGAAATTATCGAGATTCGTGAGTGTTCTTCCTTTATCTTGTGTTCTCTAGCTGTAACTTTAATTATATATATATAGTTCAATATAGACAAAGAAACATAGAAAAATCAAAAGAACACACTTACAGTCTCTAATTTTCGGTTTGAACCGTCTTCAGGAGAGATAGAGAGGGAACCAAGCGCATGGTCCAGTGCTAAACCGAAAATTAGAGACTGTAAGTGTGTTCTTTTGATTTCTCTATGTTTCTTTGTCTATATTGAACTATATTTGTCCGTTTTGGATCGTATTTCCAACGAAAAAGTATATATATATATATATATATATAAAGATGTCACATAAACACGTGAAATAACAATCAATGATCAAACCACAAATGAAATGGGAAAACAAGACTAAGATCTTAAACAATGCACTCTGACTCTCTTACAATATTTCAACCCGGTTATTGGTGGTCGTCAGGAGTGGAAGTGGTGCATGGGAAGAAGACACTTGTATCGTAAGAGGTACAAAAAGTTATCTTATTTGTTTATTGGATATATAGCTTTCTATTAGTCTAGTCGATGTGTTTGCGATAGTGAATCCAAACAAGAGATTCATTTACTAAGCAACCTCCTTCAGAAGTCAAATATAAACAATCCAAGTTTTACTTTCCTATGTCTCGGTATCTTTTGACTCCATTGTGAATTGTTTCGCCTTTACTTTAGAACAAACATCGATCAAATAATGAAAAAAATTAACGTTCGATTTTGAGGGTTTTTTTCTATAATTGTATATTTGTGTTCACTATTTTAGTAAACTATTTAAATTTTGGGTTAATACAGAGTGATCACAAAAAGGAAACGGGTTACAACTTTTGATGACATTTGAAGAAATGTTGTAATGACATGAGAGTTTGTTCACTTTTTTCTTTATTCTAATGTATGTATTCCAGAATATCTTCATTATTTCTGTTCTTTTTTCTGGGAACAGAGAAAATTTTCCCATATTATCCGTATAAACTGATCAAGTGTGATGACCTCTCGAATGGTTTACGTCAGATGTGTGATTATGCTGGACACCCTGTATTTATCTTTAAAGTACCCGATAATAGTTGACTTACAACGGTGTGGACTGTGACTGACCACCCAATATCAATCTCTAGTGACTGATGTCTTCCAGCTAATCCCTGGATAAATTCAAACTGTGAGAACTTGTTGGCACTACTGTTTTTAAATAACAGTAACTAGTAAAGGAATCAGTTGTTTCGGTTCACTGTTTTTCTATTTTTAGGTTAACTTGTTTGGTATTGTTTTTTTTTTTTTTTTTTTTTTGTAAGGAGGTGAAATGTACGCAGATATTGCTGGGCTCTCAGATAAACCAGACTACCAAATAAAATACCCCCTTTTCTTCTACAACACTAGCCTAGAATTGTTTTCCACATTACCTCAGACTAGGCCATTCATTTCCTTACGTAAGGCATCCTTGCTTTAGAATTTGCTATTCTAGCTCTTCTAAGTGTCTGTTTTTGGTTGAGAATATTTTAAACCAGCCAGTCTACCATTTTCCACACCTCAGAACTCTGGGTCACCTTTACCATAATAGTTTCTGGCTAGAATATACCGATCCTCTTCACTCAAGTCACTTCTTTGGTTATTCCAGCTAGTATAGTATTAATTTTTGAAATTTATTTTAACAATAATAATATGGTTTTTAGGATTGGTCCTAAACGAGTTATAGTTTTCTCTTTTGGCGATATGTAAAGATGATAGTTCTATTAAAGTGGAATAGTTTGTTATCGATTTTCTTCCTAATAGGCGTATCAGCATCTGTGGTTATTAAAGCCTTTTCAACAGTCAAGGGTTAAAATATTTGAACTGAAATCACTGTGTCCAGGGGAAGTGACCTTACCATATAAGCCACGAGGCGCCCTTCTCTCAGAGTTCTTTCCTCTTTCATTGTAACTCCATCCTTCTTAGCTGTACATTTCATTTACTAATATTAAATATATTAGCAATATAATATTTCTTATATTGATGAAAATTATTGTTTTTTATATTGATAAATAATATGGAAACATTCAAATTCCACCAAGAGAATTTGGTAGTAACTCTTATTAATAATTTTAGGCAAAAAGTTGTAAACTGGTTTCCACATATAGATGTTTAATAAGTCAAACGAGTTTCAAACATGTAATGTTTAAATCTTCTTCAGGTTTAATCCAAAAATACAATAACACTAGAGAGTTTATAATTTAACAGTATACTCTAAAAGATAAGAAAAATAGAGGCGTCGTACCAAAGCTGAAATCTCTCTGATACAACTAAATGGTTTGAGTTAGGAGAGAGTAGGACACGTAGAGGACTACTGTGTATAGCTTCGTGTTGAAAAGCAGGTACATTTTTACAGACTGTTTTTGCCAAGGCCTTCTAAGTAACTCTAGGAATAAGTACAGACAAAAAAAATACCATCATAAAATTAGAACCTATGAGGAGAAAATAGAACTTATAAATATATGAATAGTTTGAGGAATGTTGTTGTGCAAATTAGGAATTTTTTCATTGAGGCAAAGGTAAGAATAATGTCTTATGCTTTGTTAATGCCATATGCTTCTAGAATAAATATTTTTTGGCATTTACTGTTTGTATGTAATATCGCTTTGGTTTGACCTGGATCGATCTGCTGATTACTTATAACTAAATATTTTAAAAATGTGAAAAGAATTGTTTTTTTATGGTTACAATTAATTTTATGCGCGACCTCTTTTATATCCTCTGTTATTCTTGTTCTAGAAGATCTGACTCTCATACCTATGTAGTATGGAAGGGCAACACAATTTGTAAACTCTAAGATCAAAGGATTGATTAAATATTTTGGAGGACGTTAGGGACTTTGAGTTTGCCTGAGTTTCTCAAACTTACATTAAAACTGTGATTCTGTCTTATTAATTAATATATATTTCACAACCTACCAGTAATTATTTCCTACTTTTAATCCATCTCAAAATAATTTTTTTTTTTATATTATATTTAAAAAAGTACGCTTAAGTTAGTTTTTAATAAAGATAATGATAAGACACTATGTGATTGTTTGTAATTATACAAGCTTCGATTCTTGAGATTTTTTCCAGTTTCTCGAAAATTATTTAAATAATCTGTTATTTTATGTAAATAAATCTGAACAAAAAAATTGTTTATTATCATGTAATCATGCTTTTGAGATGGATTTTAGAATATTCATTTGAACATTTGAAAAGGTGCAAATGATTTCGACACGACTGATTATATAAATAGGTCTTATAGACGGAGACAGTTTTGAACAGACGTGTTGTTGGAATAATTGAGGCAACGCATCATAATAATATGAAAGACATGCGAGGAGATATGAATTGCCCCTATAGTTACAGCCAAATGTTTCATATTATAATATTTTATATATTAATTAATTCTTTAGGACATATAATGACTTGTTTTTTTAATTTTTTTAAGTTTTTAATTTCATATATTTAAAAAGAAAAAAAAAGGAAAATTGTATTTGTTTTCATTATTGATTACATATATTCCGTAAAAAAAATTGTTTTACAAATGTCTTCTTTATCATTAATCTGACAAAAACTAATAATTTAAATGAATTGGATGTCAATTTATCAAATTTGACAATCTATTTGATGCTCTGTAATTAGAATATCATTTTTATTTTATATAGACTACCAGTGACCCTTTGTGTCACTCAGAAATTATAACGATAGGTATTGAAATTAATTCACTGAACATAATTGACAGGGATAATTTTAATTGTTGCTTTCTTGTCATTAAGGCACGGAAACAGATTTTTATATTGCCCAAGCTTTTGATATAGTATTCCTAATATGATTCAAGTATATACACAGAGTAAGTATATTTAGCTAAATAAATAATTAATAATTTTAAAATCATTTAAAAGTAAAAAATATCATTTATTTTATCATATAAATAAATAAAACCAGTTATATACACAATGAAATATATTTAAAACAAACAAAACTTTTAAATTGAAATATTCAATTTATTTTCCAAACATAAAATAACATTAATGAAAGGAATGTGTCTTTATAATATTACCTTAGAACATCGTA
The DNA here is from genome assembly GCA_026182355.1 of Hermatobates lingyangjiaoensis. Taxonomy (NCBI): domain Eukaryota; kingdom Metazoa; phylum Arthropoda; class Insecta; order Hemiptera; family Hermatobatidae; genus Hermatobates; species Hermatobates lingyangjiaoensis. The sequence goes on along the minus strand of JAPFBL010001936.1, from coordinate 1,274,317 downwards.
TTTTATCTGACAGTTGTTTCTAAAATTATTCATTTTTAACCTCTAATGTAGTAGTTTATTATATATTTGTTACATTTTGTTATAATACATTTGCACTACTGTCAACAGAGAGCACGCAAGCCTTTGGGCCGCTCTGGCTTCATGACTTTATTTTATATTTTACATTTCGCAAATTTTAAATTAAATTTTTTTTTATTACTTTTATATATAATACATTTTCACTACTATCATCGGCGAGGACGCAAGGGACTAGCTACCCTGGATCCATACCTTTACTTTATTACCATTGTTTATATTATTCAAATTTTAAATTAAAAAAAAAATTTTACATTTATTTTTAATATATTTTGTGTTACTGTCATCGGTGAGCACGCAAGCCAGTGGGCTACTTTAGCTCCATACCTTTAGTTTATTACCAGTGTTTATATTACGCAAATATTAAATTAACAAAATTTTTTTTTGTTATATTTATATATAATATATTTGCACTACTGTCATCGGTGAGCAGGCAAGACACTTGCTACCATGGCTCCAATTACAGAAACTTTAGACTAATCTCTTTAGGACGTTGATTTAAATTGGCCAGTTTTGATAAGTTAAGAGTGAAAATGTATTAAATGCATGATTATTGAGGTTTACTAATGTGATTAAAGCATGACTGTATAGTTTTAAAATGTCTTTAAAACTGGCTACAATTTTGGGAATATAGTGATAATTTTCTCTTATTTTACATTATTCATAATGTTAAATAATATATATTGTAGTAATAAATAGTATATATTTAATTTCAGGTCTCTATCTCCACGGAAAATGAGTGGACAAACAAACTCACAAACTTTATATGTTGAGATGTTATTAATATATATTATATTGAATAATATGTAGAGAGTTAACTTTGATGTAATTGACATTAATGACTGGAGAGAACTATAGTTGTGTTTGTGTTGCAGAGCGGAGAGGGATGGTGACGGAGTGGTGAGCATGGTAGCGGAGTGCAACAATAACTCCCAACCACCCATAGAGTGCAGCACTGGTCAGGCGTCACCCGAAGAACTGGCTCTACTCGCTAAACTGGAGGAGGCCAATAGGTCGAAGTAAAAACATTTAATCAATTTAGACAATCAAAATTACATACGTATTAAAATTTGGAAAATAATAACGAATGATTAAGGTATGTCTTACTTGTAATACTATCAATTATATGTACTACAACCTGCGTCTAGTTAATGCAACCATGTGTTACCATTGTTTTATTCCTCACTTTCCAAATACCTCTCTCTCTGTTATATAAATCAGGGTGTTTTGTATTTAAATAATTTCGTTGAAAGAAAATTTGTAGCTACCAATAAACTGTTTTCATTAGTAATAATAAAAAAGAATACTGGTTTATTTTAGTAACATTTTTTAAGTAGGCTCAGTTCATTTCTTTATATAAATAAAAAACTAGTTTTTTATGTAGACGAAATAACGAGAGTGTTATTTAGAAAAATTGAGAAACTTGTTAAGAAACGCGTATCAGTTAAGTTTGGTTTCATTTTCAATAATGTGTTATATATATAAATATATATTGATAAAAGTATCCACCGTAAAATAGAAACAAAATTAAAGGTTATCAGGACTTGGTTAGTTCTTTAGGTTCAAATTAAACTCTCATTGCTTACGATTCGGTTTTTATTTAAAACTTTTTCATAGCAGAATTATACAATTTTAAAATAGAAAAACTAAGTATTACATTAAAGATTATTTTATAAAGAAAAATAGACAGTTGTTATTAAATCCACAGACTATTTTTTTTGGAAAATAATCTTTAATGTAATACTTAAGTTTTTCTGTTTCAAAATTGTATACTTCTGCCTATGAAAAAGCTTTTAAATAAATAAGTTGGCAATGAGAGTTTAAATTGAACCTGAATAACTGACCTAGTCCTGATAAACTTAAACTTTGTTTATATATATATATATATATATATATAACAAATATTATATATATGATCAAACCACAATAAGAAATGGGAAAACAAGACTAAGATCTTTCAACCGTAACAAGCAGTCTTCGTCAGAGTCAAAAACCCAACTGAACACTAGATGTTCATTGATAATGAACTGAACACTAGATCATTGATTGTTGTTTCACGTGTTTATGTGAAATCTTTATATATATATATACGAGTATATCTGGGTTTTTGACTCTGACGAAGACCGCTTGTTACGGTTGAAAGATCTTAGTCTTGTTTTCCCATTTCTTATTGTGGTTTGATCATTGATTGTTATTTCACGTGTTGATGTGAAAGCTTTTTTTATATATATATATATATATATATATATATGTATTACATGTGAATACAAGTTGAATTCAAGCAAATGACGTTGAGAGGAGAACTGAATATTTGCGGTTACAACCCTTTACTTTAGTTACCGCCAATCAAAGGTCAAGGACGTGCAATACTTTTATACTGTAAAAGTATGACTGATACTTTTACAGAATGTCATGTCCTTTCTTTTGATCATTTCATGGAGATGTATCTACATTATCCCTAGGCCCAGATCTGTTTTGAGCACCTTTGTGTTCCTCACAAAGTAAAACAACTTGTATTCACTTGCTGTCTGATGACATGAAAATGAAAGGCCTTAGAGCGATTACCTTCAATAATTTGTGGTGAGTTACCTATATATTTATATATATAAAAATTTATTTCTAGTTTTTTTTTAAATGATATACAAATTAATGACTTTATATATATATATATTAAAAAACTGCTTGACTAGCCCTTAAGAAATAGGGAGACAAATACAAAACTATATGTATAATCTACATATGTGCATTTATATGAACAGTTTAAATGATGTATCAGCTATCTAGTATATTAAGAATATTGTATATTTATAGGTGTATATTGAATAAACTTGGAACGTAGTTATTAAATTAATTGGTTTCCGCTGCTTTTAATGTATTATAGCTTGTTTACGTTTTACAGGAAAATTAGACTAATCTCTTTAGGATGTATGATTTAAATTGACCAGTTTTGATAAGTTAAGAGTGAAAATATATTCAATGCAGGATTATTGAGGTTTATTAATGAGATTAAAGTATGACTGTATAGTTTTAAAATTACTTTAACCTATTGATATTATGTATTATCAGGAACTCTTATACATTAAATGTAGACAAGATAAATTTATTAAAATAAATGGTGTTTAAGTTATAATTATAGGATTGGCATTGGAATCACTGTAACGTCATAGTTAGTCTCTGCATTTCCTGCCAGAGGAAAACAGTTTGATACTAAGTAGTTTTTCGTCCTAAATGATCTGCTCATTTGGCGTATTTTGATTTCTGCTAGATTGGGCTTAAGGCCAAATGTAATCCCCGCTCTTTTGCCTACCATTGAGCATATAATTCAACCCTAGTTAATCAAGGGGAAATAGAAAAAACACAACTGTTTCACATTTTCTTCTATCTAACATCCATTCATAATTTAATAATTATAATAAAATTACCGTTTTGAACTAATTTCTTAGTTCTTTGCTACGAATTCAATTTTATTGTTTATTTGTATTATTAATTAATTTTAAATCTACTTTACCAGTGCTTTATTCATTCACTATTATTAGAAATTTAAGGAAAATATTTCTTTCTAACTTTTTTCCTTAAATGGTATAGAAATTAAATGACGTTTTATACAAATAGTACTATTAATACAGGTTTTCTGCATTTTTAATTCACTTCATTTTGTTGAATTTTCTTTTCAAATTGTATAAATGTACTTTATTAAAATGTTCAATACTTTAATAAGCCATTCACTTTGGATTTTTCTCCTCTATTTATTTCAGAAATATAGTTTTGTTGAAGTCAATTAAGTACGGATTATTGAAGGGTTTATACGTCAGAGCACTCTTTTAAAATTATCTGTATGACGCATTTCCATAGACTGAGATGGGTATTAGTTTTTAATAAATTTGGTTTCATAACAAGATCCGATTAAGTCTGTTTTCCATCCAATGTTCAATACCAAGTATAATTTCCGTTTCTGACGTCTTAACGTATCTGAGGTGATTCTTTTGCATTAATGCCATTGTTTAAAGATGTTTAACAGGTAGTTTAGTGAGGTTAGGAATCTAATGAAACATACTGCTTGGTTTAATTACCTATATTAAATAGATGGCTTTGTATTGTCTTAAATATTTTATTTCATTTTATCTAAGTATTTATTTTATTTCTACACTTTTGATTTTATTTCTTTAAATCTAAGTGCACATATCTACTATTAAATGGAAAATTACTTAGTACTAGGATTTATGAGTTGTATCGCTGAGAAATACACATGTGAAATGCAGATGTTTTTACTTTACAGGAAATGAAACATCTTGCAAAAGAGGCTATTCTTTTAAACCATTTAGAGGTTATTCAGTTTTATTATTGTAATTCTTAAATTCAGCTAACGTTTGGTATTTTATACGTTGTACTATTACTATAAATTACAAAAATACAGAAAAATCACAATTAAATACGTGATGTAAACAATGAAATCTAAACCACAGGGAAAAAGAAATAATGCTCTAAGGCCTTTCACTTTATATCATAAGAGACCAAAAGAATCCAAATTTCTGTTTATTTTTTGTGTGTTCTCTCATGATAAAAAATAAAGTGAAGGACCTCAGAGCATTTATTTCTTTTGTTTTTCTTTTTACTTGTGGTTTAGACTTCATATTACAAAAAATAATTTTCAATTTTACTTATATGTATTTGTGGCATACGGATTGTTTACCGTAATTAAGCTGATGAGACAATAGTGATTATGACCTGCTACGTAATCAATCTGACAGAAGCACTGTTTTGTGATCAGTTATATTGAAATATAAGATTAATTTTCGTGGTATTAGAACAACTAAAATATAATATGAACTTGGTAAATATGTAAACATTTGAACTTATAGGGTAAGAATAATGTAAAACCTAAAATCACATGGGTTAGGAATGTAATGTTAGGAAACGTCAGTCGTTTGACGGCGAATTGACTAGTTTCCAAAGAGTGGCAGTTTCCATAGGGGTTTTCGGTCTAATGGTCAGACCGTCTAAGTGGGTGCTATTTTGATACTTAGTTGCATGGAATGTCGCCAGTTTCTCTGGTGAACTTGTGACGACGACTGTTTACTCTGCCATTGGCAGTTATCGCTTTTTTTCCGCGCGTGTTAATACCATCTGATACATACATCAAACTGCTCCCAGCTGCTCTCATGCGCTCATCAGACATGAAAATACTTATGCAGTTTCCAAGGAAACTTAGCTTCAAGAAAATCAGGCGATCTTTTAGAAAAGGGTAACTAACAAAATTGTTTTTTCAGTTTATATGTTTGAAGTGTATTTGGATTATTTAAACATCTATGTGTGTTTGCTTATATTTTTTTGTTTACGAAATTTTAATTTACTAAATGTGAGCAAACAAAAATGAAAGGAACATTATCTTAGCGGGGATATTCCAACAATCGTTTTTGTCATTCACAATGGTATCTGAGGTAAATTACATTTTGCTGTAATTACGAATAAATCCACTCAATACATCTTAGTTACTGACAATTCTTTTATGTAAATCAAATTTTTTATGTAACTTGTGAAGTTGTGCACTATGATATATTAGTGTGAACTAGTCATATAAGACACGTATGAAAGGTATTACGTGTTCAATTGATGTTTAGCAGAATTGTTCATACAACATTTCGTGTATCTTTCTAACACAATTGTTAATATTCTTGGAGTTAAGGATACCTTGTTATCTTACTGTAAACAATCAATTAGGTTGAAGTTCTTATGTAGGAGGCTTAAGTCTTATAACCAGATGGAAAGGAAAAATGAATGTAGGACTATGGATGAAAAAGCCATAGTAGTAGGATTGCGGGAAGTTGTAATATACGGAAAAAAGACAATATCATTAATATTGGATCATCTATAAATGTATCCAGTAATTACAGTAGTAGATCATTAGTAATATTGACTAGTCTACAGTTCTAGCCTTCAAGCTGCGCTCTTGGTTGTCGATGAAGTGTTCGTTACTGCGGATATAGAACTCAGAGGTCCCGAGGGCCAGATGTATAGAGCAGTATCTATGGCTGCATTATTACCTAATGCTTCTCACTCGGAGACAGTACCCTAAACCGCAATGGTATCTGTAACCACAATTACAAATGGGTTATATAAACGATATTTTGGAACAAACAAGATAAATATTGGGTTTCAACTTCTATGAGGAAAAGATAATCATTTTAAAGAACATGTTTGTATTGCTTGTGTAATATTAAATGTAATGCTCTGATGTGATGTTATTTAAAGTCCCGAGTATCTTCTGCTAATATGAAGTATGTTCATGTAATGCGAGAGCTAACGTCATAGTACAAAATGTTTTTTATTTGGAGTTACTCTCCTTTCCTTTATCGACATCTTGGTCGTCAATTAAGATGCAAGGACTTCCAGGACACTCAAGTTCTTCAATGGACTGTTGAATATCCTTAAAATGTTCGCGCTACTAGAAATACGCTATACGCTCCATAGCACGTCAACATAACCAATGCTGAGAGTATCAAACGTTTCAATCGCAGATTTTCTACGCTTAACATTATCCAGTAATTTTCAATAGTAGATCATTAGTAATTTTGACTAGTGATAGCCGACTGGTCTTAACAGTCTACAGTTCTAGCCTTTAAGCTGTGCTCTTGGTCACAATATTTCTCAGCATGTTGTTATTTCTTCAGATCATCATTCATTCTGAAAACCGTAAAACGAAAAGATCTCACTTCATCACAAACCGCGTAGCTAATGCACAAATGGTGAGACCCACTAACGGACATGGCAGGATAATTGCTGATCTGTGCGAATCTATCACTACCAAGCCGATTCCCTTGGAATAAACTAGAGACGCTCACGCCAAAAGGAGGATTATTAGAACAGGCCTCGTATTTATACTTAAAGGGATGAAATCAAGTTATTTATAAATAAAATACAACCAAAAAGTCGATTGAGTAAGGTGTGACCTACCTTATAAATCATCTGCTGGTATCTCAGTTTTATTGAGATGAAGCGTTAGCTTTATGGAGATTAAAAACTTGAAAAACTTGGAAATTGTAGTTAAATGACATAAAGGAAAAAATAGAATAAAATTATTTTAGCTTTATTACTGCTTGTATATGTTTTATTTTATATCTGATTAAATTCAGTCAGTATGTTTTATGACTTTCTTATTCGATTTTATTTTGCTTATACTTTCCATTTCTGAAAACATATTTATTTGTCTATAGTTTGATTACCTCGTAACTTTTTGCTTGCAGGCTCATTGAAGCCGATGCCAAGTCCCTCAACTCCATTTCAAACAACAGTGGTCATTCCAGAAAAAGTTCAGACACTTCTCAAATCTCCCTCAACTCAGGTTAGTAATTATGCTATAGTATTATCTTTGATCATATTCATTGGACGAATCACAAGGAATTAATAAAATTAATTCCACCTTCCCACTTTATGTAAGAACAAATATTATCACATCTTGTATTACAAGCCCATTACACTCCATGTATCAGTCATATTATACATCACTCACTTTTAATTGTATCATTCTCGCTCCATGAATTTCTGAAATAATTATTATAAAAATTAATGTTTCAAAAATTAGCAGAATAGCGGATTGAAATTAGTACCTATTTCGACATAGTGAACGTTACAGTACTTTCCAATGTTTCAATATTACAAAAAAAAAATAGTAAAGAAGTTTAACGCTCCAAACTATATGTCTATGAAATGTATTAGGCTTTTTAAAAAATTATCGACTCGTAGATATAGTAGATGCCCAACCAGCGGCCACAGTTAAGACATAATCAAAAATGGATTCTATACTCTTTACGAGTAAATCTGTAAGTTTTTAAGTTTTTCTGTGATAACCATAATATGTACTTGCTAAATAAAAAAAAACACACATACATATGTCAGAAGAGAAAATCCTTTACTTCTTGTGGTCCGAAAATATAACATATACTGTGTTTATATACCAACCCGTAATTATATTTCATATTTATAACTATATTATCATATATCATCACATATAGTAATATTACAATAAAAATATAATAATAATAGTATTGTAGTAATAGAATTATTATCAATTCTATTGGAGCTAATTAGTATAACAAAGAGAAGAAACTTCTTGATTTTTTTTCTTAAATACTTATTTTATTTAGATACCATATGGAAGATTTTAATATTCTAGTGTTAGTAGTTAAAGTGAAAATAAAATATTTTTTGATTTCTCAAAATGTTCTGTTAAAGCAATTTCAACGAAAAGATTATGCTCATCCTCCTACATTATTATTCTTTGTGACCAGTATCGTGTTCACAATCCTTCAGATTAATGAAACTGTAAGTCCAAATTTTTACTTTTTTATGCTCAATTTATCTCTCCTTTTTGAAGAATCTCTGAATTTTTTTTTTTAGTTATTAGCAACACTTGTTTAACTATAAGTGCGAAATTGCAACTCCGCAAAATTTACTTTTGGAAAAAAATGGTCTTTAAAATTGAAATAATACTCCCATGAGTTGATACTGCCCTAGAACAGCTCGTCTACAATATAAGAGCTATTTTTTGGCATAAAATCAAATTGATCCATCAAAGAGTATCACCTGCAATATATTCACTAAGTTTTGTTTCCACATCCTCCTACCCGTAGGCATACAAATAATTGCAAAATCTTCAGTTATGAATTCAGATTCAAAACATCTATATTTGTCAAAATCCTGAAAAGTTTTGTTTATTACCCTTTATATATTAAAGTAAAAATTTTAATTTAAGGAAATTAGTATTCAAAAGTTAATAAAAGTGTATATAGCCTTATCTTATCTAGTCTTATCACTGACATAGTGAATCACCTAGCTTAATCTTGCTTTATTAAGGAGTATAGGAGTACTTAAGTTCAAATCATTTCTTTCATTGCTCCCAAAAATTTCTTTTGATTCACTCTTATGTCCAATGTTTTGTATCATAGTTTCACTACCATTAAACATGCAAAATTTTGGAATCTTATTCATAATTTGTTATTAGTAATATTGTATCCTGAAATACAGAACGAATATATTTGAGAAATTATATTCTTAACACAATCGTTTAATCTTTTTACTGAATAATATAACAGAATTCTCACTACTAATAAAAGAAACCAGATGAATGAACTGGAAACACATTTATAGAAGAGAGGAAATAGAATGAATTATTATTAGGTTTATAGAGTAAAGTGACTGTCTTTAAGAGGGATTGCCAGATCAGTTCGTGTTGAAGATGGGTGACACCCGAAACCGGTCCGAGAGCTACGGCAGTAATGTACGAGGTAAGACGGTATATTATGTGTTTAATATTAAAAACAGAATGGCTTAGTGAAAGAGTGGCCGGGAAAGCTAAAAGTATACTTAGTTCAATGTCTACTATATCCCAGTTTTATTTATTTTGATATTCAAGTGGCCGTGGGAGCCCATTGTTGTCTCTCAAAGGCGGACTGTATAAAGCAGGTGGATAAGAAAATCTTTCTGTTTGGTCAAATCATTGTATGTTCCATGATAATAATATTATTATCAATAATACAGGATTAAATATGAATTATGGTTTTAATCTTGAAGTGGGCATAGTATTTACCTGTATGGAGAAGACCTTCCACAAAACCTCAAAATATCCCCTAATTAAAAAAAATATTTACTATCTAAAAAAAAAAAAAAATTATAAGGATATTGTGTGAGGTTTTACAATTTGTCTACATCGAAAACGCGTAAATTGTGTGGAACACTTTAGAGTAGTCAGGAGACAAAAGTGTTCAATGAGCTGTCCTTGCATATCGTCAGTGCTAATAAATAACTTGCAGCCTACACAGTAACCAAATAGGTAGTTCCTATTTATAAGTTATCACGCATTCTGCAGCAGAGTTAAGCATTTGTGAGCTCCAGTTTATTTCGTTAAAATAGAAAATCAAAGCAGACCTAGGTAACTGTATCATGTAGACATATCAGAAATGTGTATTACTAGTAACTTCATTTAAGAAATCTAAATCCGAATAAAGTTTAATAGTTCCAAAACAAAAGACTACATCGTCATTTTTCTTCAAAAATAAAATATTTATTATTCTGGACTTTTTTTAAATATAACAATCCAGAATTGTAGTTCCTGCTATGTTTTATTACGAAATTCGTATTGCGAAATATATCGTATGATAATATCTGTTCTGCAACAGAAATTGTGTCTGTTGCTTACTTTGTAACGAACTCAAGCTTTTGAAAGGCCCAAAATTCCAATGCATATGAATATTTCAGTTTAGCTTCTTGGTATAAAAATTGGATAACTGTTCAACAAGGTAAAAATTTGAAATTTTACATTAATTTATCCTTAAATATTGATTGTTTTTCTCAAAGTAGTTTAATTATTTAATATCAAAATTAACACTGTAGTATACAGGAATTTTTTTCCACAGAAGATGACCCTTCTAGAAAATGTTTTGTTTTTACTTGGCATAACAAAATACGGAAATACTCGTGTGTAATGGTACCGATAGTTTCGTACTAGCCGTGGAAAACGATTTTTGTGAAAACATTGATAAAAGTAAGGTACAGTGTATAAGACGCACTAGCAGCCTGGTGGAGTTCAGACAGCCTAACAAAATTCATTCATGTTAAAACAAGAAGCATTAGTATTTTTTTAAAAAAATATTTTTTTGGACGCTAGAGTTCCGAGGAACAGACTGGGAGTATAATTGTTTCAGATAATCGCTTTACATATAGTTAGGCTGCTCTTACATATAGTTGAAAACGGGATTTATAATTAATATTATAATAAATATATAGAATTTCATTATCCATTACAAGAAAATTGTGGATGAACTAATTATTAGTGATTATTGTATACCGATAATTGACCAGTAAAATTTGATGTAACTACCTTTCAAATTAGATGCCACTTGGTATTTCTATAGTGGGTATCTGTAACTACGTAAACTTCTGTTATTTTACATTGAAATGAACTTATCTATCTTTCGCACTTACAAAGAACACACACATGCACATCACATATTCACGCAAACGCACACATCAACATTAAAATAACATCAAAAATTTGATTCTGATGACCTTAAAACGGGAATAATTTGGTCGGTAATGTTGGGTAAACATGTGCAATAGACATTTTTTTTCTCTCTCCATAAAATTGGATTAAGAAGATATTTGTGCATGATAAATTTTTTGGTATTGTTGGTTCTTGGTCATTGAGGACATCAGTGTGCATTAATGTCAGACGAAATGTGTCCAAAAATTTAGCAGAAATAGTGGCTAATTTGTTTATAATTATAATTAAGAATCTTGAAGTAAAAATAAAAGTTGATTTAAAAAGATTTTGGAAGATATCCCTGCAATTCGCATTAGCTCTGAGTCTCGAATATGACATTTTATGCTATATCGTTTGCCTTGAGAAAACCTATCTGACATTTATGAATATATAATCTGATGATGGTGCACATAATAGAACTAATAATATATGTTATGTATTTTTGTGAACAATATTGTTCATTCACCCCTTTGAATCAGTCCTCAGCTGACTGTAGGCTTATTATAAATAAAATATTAAACTTAATTTTGAGTGTATAGTAAAATATTATTATTTATGCTAAATACGAATAAGGAGAATACTTTGATGACATTTGCTTTTCAATTATAAGAGCAATAATATTCATACAGGTACTGCCTCGTGTCGTAGGAATAACTGAATCGTAATTGACAGAATTGAGTCAACTCATCCCATTCATGAAATTGGGTAAGATACGAGTATAATAGGAGATTAATATTAATATAGCATATATTACGTAACAAGTGAGCAGCGTAATGGGTTTCCTATCACCTATTTCTTCATCTATGATTGAATGACTATTATTATACAAAATTTTGCCATTTTAATAATTCCTTTGGTCGTTACTTCTTACAATTAATTCTTTATCAATGTCATATTTATTCTAGTATTAATGAAATTAAAAACATATTATAAATGAAAATAAAGTGAAGTTTATGATCACATAACCAAAAAAGAGGTTAACTTTCTATATTAAAATATAGAAATTTTAAAGCTAGCGGATAGAAAATTTCATTTAAATATGGTACTTTTTTTGGTTACTCCATCGCTAAAGCGATGCTAAAACGTTTTTCCTTGCTTTCAGCTTTTTTCAGAATGTAGACGTTTATTACACCATGACAATATTTTGGAATTAACCTTTATATTTTACTAAAATATTTAGTACCTTCAATTTTTGTTTATGATTAAAAGTAATAATTATAATTCATATCTTTAATTAAAGGATATGTACCTTTAATTACTTTAATATATTTATGATCAAACCACAATCATTTATAAATAAAGATACCTTTCTATCGTAATAAAATTAAATTCACGAATGCCGACAATCCGGTTCACAATGGAAGAAGAATTAAGTGGTAATTTGCCCTTCTTAGATTGATCCGTAGGTTACCTAAATAGTTACGCTTTAGTGTGTATAAAAAAACTACGAATAAACTTTGATATGTTCACTTCTATTCTTCCCAACCAAAAATTGTTAAAATTTCTGTTTTTAGAAATATCTTTTTGAGGGCGTTAAGAGTTTGCTCCCGTGAATTCCTTTAATTAAGGAATGTTAGATTAACAACATTAAATTAGGTCAATTGCCCTATCATTAAAATGCCCCTCCTCTTATATTGATTTAGCTTTGAAGGGTGCTAAAAAAACGTTCAAACAGAGCCCCGTTCATTATCAAATTCTATAATTTTACCGTATCATGACTCATTGGACCCCCTTCCTAGACTAGCCAAACAACTTGATTTTAATTATGTGTTTTCTAATCGTAATAACGTGGACAATACGTTAATAAAAAACTTTCTCAGGAAATTGGAGTCCGGTGGTATTTATAAATTTCCGTGCAAAAATTGCCATAAAATTTATATTGGTCAAACTGGTAAATCATTAAAGATACGTGTAAAACAATACCAATACAACGTAAGTAGACAGGAAAAAAGTAGCGCCTTATTCTTGCATATAAACAATGAAAATCATCATATTGATTGGACAAGAGCTAAATTTATTACCTATGAAAAATCAATGTTGTTAAGAAATATTATTGAATCGTCTCTAATTAAATTTAATAGATCAAATATTATAAACATTAGTAAGGGTCTCTTCAAACTTGATACTTTCGTTACGAGGGCAATAGCCTCTTCTAAGAGGGTTGACAGCTAGCGGATAGTTTTTTACTCTTTCTTACTGTACTCCTTTGTTTCCCCAAACATCCCTTTCTGGACATTAATCCTTTCCTGCGCTTTCACCCTTTTAAAATGCCACTCTTCCCTCCCACTCTGATCAACCCCTCACGAGATGTTTTCTGCATCTAGTGTTTCAGTTGGGTTTTTGACTCTGAAGAAGACCCCTTGTTACTGTTGAAAGATCTTAGTCTTGTTTTCTCGTTTCATATTGTGGTTTGATCATTCTATTAAAATATACTATTGTAGGTTAGAATCCAGCCTGTTGACCCCCAGGTAATTTTAATTGTACTTATTAGTCCATTTCATGGTGCTTATTTTTATTCAAACAATAATAATTGACTTTCATACCTATAAAAGAGAATTTATTTTTTTACAATGTTATTTAAAGATTCTTTATACTGTAAAATGCAATGGTTTATATGAATTTTAATAACATTTTATATAACTTTTTCAAAAAATATAGGAATTAAAAAATTGTCACAAAACTATCGAGTTATAGTTAGCTTATTTTATTTAAATAATTTTGTCTCTATTTTAATAGTTTTTTTTAATAACATTAATGAAAAGTCAGTTGAAGAAACCTTCAAAGTCTCGTTTTTTACGTTTTATTAGTTGGCTTAGTGAGTGGCATTGTGTAGATAAATGAACTCTAGAAAACGTAGTGTGATGAATAATATCACTTTTTTTTATTTTTTTATAGAATTCCGTAGAAGGCGTTTAAAGTAAGGAAAATTGTTTTTGTGCTACAAAAGTATAAAATGGTAAGGTGAAAGCAGTGGGCTTTGTCCATTGTGCATTCATTACAGGCAGAATGGGGGTCACGTTGGCCTCCGATTACAAGTTGACGATAAGATACTTGTCTTATCAGAAGCTCAGTCTTTTACAAGTCATATTGGCGCGTGTTGGCTCGGAGTCGTACTCTAAGCTTCGGTCTTTTTGCCACGGAGACCTGCTATGTGCTCCTGCTCTGTCATCACGGAGGAAATTGTTGATTGGACTGAAGTCCGAAGACTGCGCTATGATTCCGGCCGGAGCAATTCTTTTGCGTCCACAACAGATAGTAAATATAAGAAATATATATGCATTTATTATCGCATTTGAGGCTCTAATAACTGAGGGCCGCATTATATATAGTAATTTCCAAGTGACCGCGGGCCGCATAGTAATTTCTGTGGTATTTCGATGTATACAATATATATATATATATATATATATATATATATAATGTATTTTTATAATATATATATATATATATAATTTTATAATTATATATATAATGTATTTTTATAAATATATAGAAATACATACTGTGCGCTGTATTAATGTGTTAGTAATTATTTCACTTTTTATTGTTCCTATAATGAAAATTATAATTCAGATCTCATTATTTCCTTACGATAGAAAATGATCACAAACAATCTCCAAAAAACTAAAACATTTGTTGCTACAGAGCTCTCTCTCTCTCTCTCTCTCTCTCTCTCTCTCTCTCTCTCTCTCTCTCTCTATCTATCTATCTATCTATCTATCTCTCTCTCTATCTCTCTTATGTTGTAATTTCCTTCCAAAAGTCGCGGTTAACTTTTTTTAATAACCAAAAAGCAAAGGAACTTTTAATATTAAGATAGAATTCCAGATAGTCTCCGAGGGCCGCACAAATACACGTGCTGGGCCGCAGGTTGCCCATGCCTTCCCTAATGCAAAGTTTCATTATGTTTCTCTATGCTAAGTCTTTAGGGTCTCCTGCACGTTACTGCATACGACGATTAAGGGATAATGGGCCTTATACATCTCCCTCTTTTATACTATAAATGACAAATTTGATTTTTTCTTCTCTAGAAACCACTACCTTTTTATTCTAAATTATCATTACCCATGCACAAAAAAGGTAGTAATGTATCATAATTATAATTCCTTATTTTTTGTTTAATGAAGAAAGTTTCAGTGTTGTTTTTTATGAAATGAATGCGCATTTATTAGCCTGAAAGAGTGGTGTATAAATTATTTAAAACTAAAAACTTTTTATTTATTTATTTTTTAATTCATTATAAGGCATTTTAAAGTTAAGAAAAGATTTTTCCAAATAATAAAATATAAAATCAAATAGAAATATAAATTATAAATATATTATTGTTTCATGTTAATAGAGTTTAAAATTAAGATTGTATTTAATTTGAATACAAATTAAAATAAGATGAAAGTTTATGAATAGTATTCATTCTATTTGATTGGTTACTGCTGTATTTATTTGTTGCTGTTTTTTATTTTAATTTAAATGAAAACTGAAAGCAAAAAGGTGTGGTCTCCTCTAATTTTTGAACCATTTTGTAAAAAATCATATCGATCACGTGAAATATCTACTGACATTAATTGATTATGATTAATTAATTATTAAAACATTTTTGTTTTCTATTTAAATGTTTTTTACGTTTTGTTTGATCTTTTTACCTTATTAATTTATACTGCTCGTTTTTGATGAAATTAATAAACTGCATGATGTGTATTTTGAGTCATAAACATGTCTTGATTAATCAAGTCTACTGATCACGTCTTGATTAATCAAGTCTACTAATCAAGTCTTGATTAATCAAATCTATTAATCAAGCCTACTAATCAAATCTTGATTAATCAAGTTTACTGATCAAGTCTTGATTAGTCAAGCCTTCTAATTAAGTCTAAGGTGTTAAGTCTAGTCTAATTAACTTCTTATTAATCAAGTTTACGGATCAAATCTTGATTGGTCAAGCCTACTAATCATATCTTCTAAACAAGTCTTGATCAATCAAGTCTACTGATCAAGTCTTTATTAATCAAGCCTACTAAACAAGTCTTGATTGATTAAATCTACTAATCAAGTATTGTTTAGTAGTTAAGTTGAAATAATTTTTAGCTTTCTTTTTGCACGCTCTAAACCGAGTTTAATAAAATTTTCTTTTGATCTAACCTTTATTAAATCTTGATATGTCCAGCTTGTTTACTTTTTAGAGTGGTTAGTATTAAATATAATCACAGCGAAGTATTTTCAGTATTTTAATGACTCCTAGCTATAAACTTTTAGAATTTCTATCTCGTATTTGTCTCGTAACTTTTCAATCAATCTTCTACTCTTGTATTAATTGAAAAATATATTACATTTGCAGGTTTTGTAATCACCTATTTACACCACAGGGTACACGAATGGTCCTGCCAAGATTTTACCTAATCACCGATATTCACACACTCTTAAAACGAATTACTATTTATCTTGAAATGTATTCTTTTAGAACTGGAAAATTCAGTTCAATGAATCGAATTTGTCTTATTTTTGGACATTTTGAACGATACACCAAACAATACACCAAATTGCAAAGAAAAATACTGGAAAGAAACAGAGAAATGACCTTACATCAATATTTTGACATCATTTTCGTGATGAAAAGAAGTACCTGGACTTATATCAGTTCTTCCTTAATGTTTTTCTTTGTAATTTCACTTGTTTTCCTCGTGCACCGTATTATTTACGTTTACATATGTAAAAAATCGCGAGAAATTCAATAGAGAAATTAAAAATGATTAAAGTTCTTTGGTCTTGAAGGTAGGTTTTTGTCAAAGGAGTTCTTTTACAACGAGCTCCCTCGAAAGGCCTTAAGATTTTTCTATTTGTTTATTGAATTTGTGGCTACTTCTTAAATTGTATAATCATATGTTTGTATATATACAATAAACAATTTTTTCTAGGAATTAATAAGAATATTCAACATATAGAATATTAAAAATGTAAATATTCCGTGTTACAAATAGTTATTAAACTTACAGATATACTGAATATGAAATTAGAAAATAATGTAATGTTATATTAGATGTTTAAAAGTGACAATAATTTTAGAAATTGAAACTTTAGCACAAGTTTCAGCATTAATAAGAACACTAAAGGAAACTTGTGTCAATATGATATACTGCGATGAAGGCAGATACGATCTGTAGCGGGGAATCATAATTGCCGGTAAAGGAACGATGTTGATTCTGATCGAAAAAAGGCATTTGATTTCACCTATGTAGAAATGGTCACGTTGCTGGCCCTGCAGGAGAGAAATAAGGTTATATAATGCAGTGGTATGGAATATATTGAGATATGGAAGTGTTGCGAGTTACCATTGTTGTGATAGAATATGCATTTCCTGAAATTGGATTGTTGAAACTGTTTCGGAAAGTTATGATGGCCAGATTTTGCATCGGGGCCAGAATTTGAAGTTGATTGTGTTACAGTCTGTTCGACGACTGTAGTCGTCATTATAGTGGGAGGATAACAGGTTTCCAAGGTTCCCAGTTGGTCTCAATAATGTGGGTGGTTTATTGAGATGGCTATTTGTTGATGTGGACTTTAAGAATAATGAAAGATTATCTAAATATATTGTTAATTACGGACAGTCCAGTAAAATAACTTGTTAAAAATGTAACGGATGCTGTTTTTGTCATACTCGACGTTGTGATTATGGCAATGGTTTATTTAGTTGCTTAAGGCATCAGATATTATGGATAGCCTGTCTCATTTCTGTTGGTGGTGGAATATAGTTTCGCAGAGTGAGTTCATCTCTGCGGCACCCGGAACAAATGCGTTTTCCACTCATGGAGTGATAATGTGATTTATACAAACATCAATATTATCGGGTCTTCACATATTACATAGGACATAGAGGACAAAAAATCACTTACTCCACAGCTCGTCGTCAGGACAAAGTCAAAGTCAAAAGAAGAAGCAAAATAAATCGTTGTTAACACCAGATCAGAAGAGAAGAGGCAGGAGAGTTGTTGTCAGACTGGTGAGTGAAAGACAAATGGGGTTTTCAGCCGCATAACTCTCAACAGAGGGTGTGCAGTCACGAAATGACACGTACACTCGCGAAACTAATGGTTAAAACTCATAATCGAAGAATTAAGCTATAATAGATATAATTGAGGCAAGAATAGCAGATGAAACACAGATTGACATTCTTTAGCTTTGTTTGTTGTTATCATGTCTGTTGTAGGGTCAAACCATTTGATTTTCATTACATATATACTATTATATAATGAGTTTTAATTTGTAATTATCTATACCATTTTTGAAGTATGATATATATATATATATATATATATATATATATATATATCATACTTCAAAATTGAGGATAGGTAGCACACAAAGTAAAGAAACACACTTACTAACTCAAATTTTCGGGCAATCCGTCTTCAGGAGAAAAGAGAAAGGGAGACCAAGCACGTTGTAGACGCAACGGCTAGTAACGGTTATATATATATATATATATAACTTTAAATTACCCAAAACACGACACAGGAAAAAGAATAACAAGCATCCTTACTGAATTCTGAATATTTTGAACTGTTGTTCGTCATCAGGAGTAGACTAGAAGAGAGAACGAAGGGAGAGATCTGTCCACGTCGAAGCTAGGAGCGCGAATTTATATTTATACATCTAGAACTGCGAATCTTTTCCTTCATAATATATTGGAATGCTTTAACGAAGTTATCGAGGCGTCTTTCACTTCACCTGTCTTATAGAGCACCAAAGATACATATGGAGAAAGAACATGGTACTTCTCTGACGAAGGAAATGGTAGTGAATGAAACTGATATCCTTATTACTAATAACAACCCCTTTCATTAGCAAATATTGGAGGCATTGTTTATTAAAAAAATTCCCTTCACTAAATTGTCAAATAAATGATATGTTGTTACTCCTAGTTCAAGAAATGTTAACCCTAGATATAAAAAGTGACTGTTAGTTAAACTACTGAACGCTAGTGGCGCTAGTAAGTTGTATCCCTTTCCTATATCACCTGTTATCAGTGCATAGTTTTAGCCTTGTTTTCAATACTTACATTCTTTTCTTAATATTTTATTTTATTTTTCTTATTCTATTTATTTTCTAGTTTTGAAGATGACCAGTGAGGTTGAAAGCTTGATTTAGATCAGTAAATGTGTTTTTAGATTTTGAAATGTTAAATATGACCCTTGGTGAGTTACTCTATCAATTAACATTGCAACATTGTAAAGTGCTTAGGAAAAAAGAACACTTACTTAAAAGGATCGTAAATGCAGAAGCCGCTCTGGTTTTTAATAATATTTGTTTTAAAGAAGCTTTTCTGCCTGTATATATACATATTATCATCAAAAAAGCGATCCATAAAGGACAAAAAAAAAGAGGGTCTCCAACCGTCGCTTGGTGTCCCTATCTCTTCTCTCCTGATGAGGGTTAAACTGAAAATTAGAGACCGTAAGTGTGTTTTTCTTTTTACTGTGTACTTATCGTTTACTTAAAACGTATATATTATATATGCAAAAATTGATCTCTCTCTATCTGTATGATGAAATTATATCCTTGTATTGTAGTTTAGAATAGTCATGCGTAAACTTTAAGATATTGCGTGTAATGTTAACTGTATTCACCTTGTAATGAATAACTTTGTGTTTAAATATAGCCTCATATAGACCATGACATGACCTTGTAGTGCCTCTAACTATACCAAATGATAATTAATAACTTTTATTTCCTTAATTATTTCTTAAAATGATCATTTATACTGGTTTTTGATCGTGGTTCTAAATACAAAAACATTATTTCAGGTTTCCTTATAATGGGCCAAGTAAAGTCTTGTGGTTGCATTCTTTCCGTTAGTACTGAAAATGAGTGCTTCAAATCTTGGTCATCACCCTAGGTTATTCGTGCAGAAGATGAAAATTCTTGTCCTCTCTGTCCCTTGTAAAGTAAAGCTGTCGGTCGTAACCTAACCGGAAAGTACTCCTTAAAGGTTCCTACTGTAACAAACTTGAATGAGGTAACCTTTGTGAGTCCCATTGTAGAATCAACCCAGTTACTTTAACTTATCTAAAACTGAAATCAGCGCCAAATAACAAATGACCTACACTTTCTCCCTCAACACCACTTAAGTGAAAAGGTTATAAGTGGACGTCATTTAGAATTCTTTTTTTACGAATAAACAATAACAGAGTTGAAAATGGTATTATTGTTAAAGATTCCTTTTATGATTCAATGTTTATATGAAATACAAAACATTATATTTAATATTATTATTTGTACAGCTCCTGTTGTGCATGTTGTGGGACATTTAAAAACATGCCTGAGGGGACTGCACAACCTGTAATGAACCAGTGTTGCACAACCTGAATATGAACCATGTTTTTCTGTATACGTTGACTAAATGTGTAGCTTTGAATGTGTTGTTTTGAACTGTGTAAAATAAAAGCTGACATCAAGAATCTCCTTTCGTTAAATTATTTGATAACGGACCTTCAACAGGTTATGGGCCCAGGCCGTTAAATATTGTTAATTGAGCAAAGTTGTGTGTTTGAACTTGGACTCGTGTTGCAATTTGTTTTGTTTGTATTTTTGAACAATGGAAGCGACAAAAGTAAACATTGGCCTTCTTGAAGGAAAGAAAAACTGGTCTACCTGGAAATATAAAGTAACAATTTTATTGAAAAGTACTCCTGGTGCACTGGATATTGTGGAAGGGAGAGTGGTTGCACCTGAAGATCCTTCAAAGGATGCAAGTCCATCAGTGGTAAAGGCATTTGAAAAAAATTATGAAACTTTTACCAAGTTAGATAGTATTGCTCTATTGATTATTACTACTAACATGACGGAGGACACTTTGAAGTTGGTGATGCGCTTTTCTAATTCTAGGGATGTTTGGCTGGAATTACACAGGTTATTTGATGGCTGCAGGGAGGACAAAGCATTTGACTTGTGTATTCAATTTTTTTGCTATAAAATGGATCCTTCTGATAACATAATGGGACACACGTCCAAATTGAAGAATATTTGGAATGCTTTGAATATTGAGTTGTCGAAGGAGAATAATGGAGAACTCCCTGATTTGCTCCTTATGTGCAAAATTTTAGAGACTCTGCCTGAGCCTTATTTTTCATTCAAGTCTAGCTGGACTCTGATAGCCAAGTCTGAGAGGTCCTTGGCAAACTTGACCACTCAGCTATGCACATATGAAAGGGCCCTGTCTGGAAAAGCAGAGAGCAGTAATGCCAATGAATTATTGGTAACTGAGTATTCAAAGTCATCGAAAAGTATTAACAGTTCTCTAAAGCATCCATCCAAGAAGATAGTGTGCAACTACTGCAAGCTTCCTGGACATAAAATAATATTTTGTAAAAAGTGGATTTCTGATGGAAGACCACCAAAAACAGAGAAATCTACCCAAAAATCTCATGGAAAGGGGGTTAACATGATGTTGTTGGCCACCACCTCCTGCAAACTGTCAGCTGAGTGCAATCAACAAGACTGGTTTGTTGATAACGGAGCCACGAACCACGTCTGCCACTGGAAAGATATGATACGTGATTTCAAACCATTCTCGACGGATCACATGGTGACAATAGCGAATGGAGAGTTGATGAGAGCCTTTGGGAAGGGCTCAGTGGACATCGTTGCTCTAGTGGATGGGCGACAAGAAAATATCACATTGAGTGATGTGTGGTATGTACCTGATGTAAAGAAAAACTTATTCTCTGTTTTGTCTATTCAAGATAAAATTCTGAGTAGCAAGTTCGAGTCAACGGGAGAGAAATGCTGCTTGACCATTGATGGTGAGACCAAACTGGTTGGTTCCAGAAATAGATTTGGAGGCCTTTATAAGCTTCACATTGTCACAACTCAACCACCCGCGCTCTATTCTACTTGTCATGAAAACCTGCTTCAACTTCATCATGAACGTATGGGACATCAGAATAAACGCCATGTAAGGGAAACGGTTAAGAGAGAGCTTGGTATAGACCTTCCACTTGACAGTGAACTGTGTGAAGGCTGTATCTACGGTAAGGCACATAGAAAATCCTTTGGAACAAGGGTTAGATCCTGTAAACAGGGTGACCTGTTACATGCGGATGTCTGTGGACCATTTGTACCTTCTTATTCAGGATACAAATACTTCGTTCTTTTCAAGGACGACTATACACGTTTTCGCTTTGTCTATTTCATAAAACATAAATCTGAAGTGATCAATACTTTGAAAACTGTTTTAGCTGAAATAAAAACTGCTGGGTACACTGTGAGAGAGCTTCTTTCCGATAACGGAGGGGAATTCAATAACCTCGCTGTAAAGAAGATTTTACAAAAACATGGAGTAAAACAGAGGCTCACTATGCCCTACACCCAGAGGCTCACTATGCCCTACACCCCTGAACAACATGGCTGCGTAGAGAGGGACAACCGGACAGTAGTGGAGACTGCAAGAGCGATGATGCACGCTCATGAAGAATTGCCTCAAGCACTCTGGGCAGAGCTGATAAATTCTGCTGTGTACGTATTGAACCTGACCGGTACCTCCAGTCAACCGCGTATCTCCCCATTTGAGCTTTGGGAAGGACGAAAACTTAGCCTGAAACACCTAAGAATAATCGGATCAAAATGTTACGCTCATGTTCCTAAAGAAAAACGTAACAAGTTGGATCCTAAGGCTGTCAAAGGTGTTTTGATTGGATATGAAGCGGATGGGTATCGGATTTGGTGTAAAAGCACTAACAAGCTTATACGATCTCGTGACGTTACATTTGAAGAGACTCCCCTTCGAGTTCAACGTGATAATATACCTAAAGAGGAATGTGACAATGAAGCCGCACTAAGACTTGCTCAGAATCCAGAATATCACAAGCGTACTAAGCATGTACAATTAAGACACTTCTTTGTGCGTGAGCAAGTCCTGGATGGAGAAGTGGAGGTACAAAAGGTACCATCAACCGCCCAACTTGCCGATATTTTAACTAAAGCTCTGCCTAGGCCCCGACATTCTGATTTGTGTTCCCGATTGGGACTTGGTGATATGTAAATCATTGTTTGTTTTTCAGTTTTTTTTATGTTGTTAAATGAGGGAGAGTGTTGTGGGACATTTAAAAACATGCCTGAGGGGACTGCACAACCTGTAATGAACCAGTGTTGCACAACCTGAATATGAACCATGTTTTTCTGTATACGTTGACTAAATGTGTAGCTTTGAATGTGTTGTTTTGAACTGTGTAAAATAAAAGCTGACATCAAGAATCTCCTTTCGTTAAATTATTTGATAACGGACCTTCAACAGTGCAAACTCATTATCCCTAATAATTGACATAGATCTTTCTGAAAATCGAACTTCTGACTTACCAGAGAACATTCACTCTGCAGTTACCACTATTAATATTGTGTTATTATTTTTTAATCGTAAACATTACTTTGAAGTATGTTTAATCTGAATGTATAAATTAAATTGTAAAGTCGTTATTATGTTGAGCGTACCCTGAAACATACTAGATGTAGTTTTAGCCGGTAATATGTAATTTTACATTAATTAATTTTAATATAGTAAAATTATAGAAGCATTTGCAGAACACTTGATAAATAAATTAAAATATATTCATCGAATTGCATATATTTTTCATAAATTTTGAAAGATTGCTTTTTTTAAGTTTGATTGAAATGAATATGAGTGTGTTTATGTGGTAGTTATTATCACAGCATAGGAGAACAAGAAAAGCCCAAGAGTTGTGTGATATGAGGTTATAATAGCCCACTTGTTTGAGTAGTCAGTCATAAGTAAGGAATGCAAATCCATGTCTTCTTTTGATATCAAATCAAAGCCTTTACTGCTATCATCAATTCATTCTAAGCAAAATATTCTTAAAAGTGTTAAATTGATTTATGGATATTCTTGAATTTTTTTAAAATATCCTGTTGGTCTCACTGCTGTCAATAGTTTGAAAGACTAAATAATTGACTTAAATTAGTAAGTTCGAACCAGTGCCAAGTACATGTATTTAAATTGTTTTCTAGAAAATTTACTTATTTTGTTTGGTATTAAATCTAGTGTATATTACTACTTAAGTATGAAAATAAGTAAACATCAATATTCCGTTTTATTTTTATATATTTTTTTATAACTTGGTATTGCACAATTCAGTATAACATGTAATGCTTTCAATTAATAAAGCAATACCAGTTTTGCTGTGGATAGTGAAAGTGTTTTACTATATCCTCTGTTTATTTAATGCTTTTTCCTGATTCTTTTATGTTTGACTTAAGATGTCGTACTTTGATTTTTAGTTCTTACTTCCAGAACTATTAATTCAAAATAGGCAGTAAATTTAATGATTTTTTTTTTACTTTTGATTGTTTGATTCTTATTTCGTTCTTCTAGCTATGTGTTGCACTTCAGTGTTTGAAAACACTCAGTACCTCATTGATATGGTGTAAATGAGAGTCGGGGGTGACAGTCATAAGGGTTGTTATACAATTCTTATAGGGGTAAGACTTGAATTCTCCATTATATTACTCATCATTAGTTTATTATAAATATTTAAAAAAAAACATTTGTTCGAAATTGTTTTATTACTGTTATTTTACTCTATATGTCATTTAATCAATTTACTTTTGGCAGAAAAATATCACCCAAATTCAAAATCTTTTATTTTTTGGAAAATGGACTATGTGACAATAGAACAAAACTATAGTTTTGAAATAGACAAGTAATGTTATTTTTAAATACAGAAAATATTAAAAAAAATATGTTTGTTTAATCCTTACGGTGGTAAAAGACTTGAGAAAGCATTTCTAGTTATGTTTCTGAAATAATTTAGTAAACATTGAGGGAAAGGGTGGAATACATAATTTGGTGATTATATATTTGTATTTCGTTGGGATTATCTTTCCTTTGGGAGTCCATTAAATTAGAGGAACTAGGTCGAGGCCTGGGCGTCGGCAGCTGGTGGCTATAAAGCACTGGTAATCGCGCTCGTCAATCCACTCAGTCAAGCCTCCTCAGCCGCAGTCATTCATTTTTCCTACTCCTTCCTACCTTAGTTTTAATCTCATTCAAATCATTAATATTTGTTTAACTTAGTTGAAAGCTGCTTTGATAGTTCATAAACTTTATTAGAAAGAATTGTTTTAATGTAATGGTATTCAGTAAACTTCCTTCACGAATGTAATATATATAGACTAGGATATTTAAATGTATGTTTAACTGCTTCAGTCTTATTCATGCTAAATAACACCTTTATCGTCACAGATAGGACGTTTGGCATTGTGTTTTAACATATTTTCAAGTACATTTGTGGTTTTCAATTCTTGGAAAACAAATATTTTTATCTACTGTTCATGAAACATTTCGTTTATCAAGTACGATTTTTTCCTGATTTTATTTATTATTTTCGTTGATATATATTTATTGAATGGAACAATATATATCTATCCTTAGTGTTTTCAATTATTGACTTCGAGGTAAGGGATGTCGACCAACATACGTAAAGAGAACCAGCCCATATGTAGAACCACAGAAACCAACTAGAATTTATGGTAGCATAGTCATCGTTTTAACTACGTTTCTCTTGTACCCTTCAAGAGAGACTTCGCTTTAACTCCTCAAGCCTTAAACATAGTAAAGACTTGTCCTTTTAAATTTAAAGAAACAGGTATTTATAAAGATAGTTCTGCTTGACAGACATATACGAGTCTTCAGTTTAAGAACTACCTAAATCCTTCTGGATTTGGTCGTTCCCATCTGAAGAGATAAAAGCCCGTTACCCAGGGACCAGGGCTTGCGCAAGTAGTTAATCAACCCCGTTGGGGCGTCATTGTGAGGAGTCATAGTACTAAAGGAAACGACTCGTACGGAGAGATTACAACTCTCTCGTTTGCTAAACACCACCTGGACTGATATTTGGAGAGAGACTATAAGGTCACCCGTTGTCTAACTGCCACCTGTCTTGGATATATAATTGGCTCGATGGAGTGTATATAATCGCCCCCACTCCGACTACTCTTCAAGAGCCGACCCTACCAGGCAAGTACCAGTTGTCCAGACCAATCAGCTGAGTTCAAGGCCCGTTCCCACTGGTAGAGTTGTAGGATGCTAAGCAGGCATTCTCCGAGAAGTTAAGGCTTCTCACACAGCGACCACAAGCGTCTACCCAACCTGGGTGAGAAACACAGCCACTGCGAGTCCAACCTCAAATGGCGAGATGGAGAGAGAACCCCTCCATGGGCGCACGCAGAACCGACTAATTTTAAGAGTTTCGGATGAAACTCCGGACCAGAGGTCCTACTGAACCTACTCAGTTACAGATAAGGTCAGTTGCCTTATTTTGCCCGGGTTCAAATGAACCTTGAATATATATAAGCCAATGCATCCTTTGGCTAGCTACACGGCCCCACTAGGGCTAAAGATAGTTCTATAGTATTTTACTTGAAACCAGTGACTTAGTTCCACTGAAAAGCATTAACTAATAATAGTTAATTACAGATTATAGATTCAAATGCAAGCCTATAGCATTATTAGTACCACTGAAGGTGCCACCTTTGCTGAATATAGATTTGAATATTTTTGGAGATGACACGCGTTCGTATCAGATGACATTACAATTTTATAGAATTTGTATTGTAGTTGCTTTTTATATTTGTACCTCCTTATTTTTTTATTTATATAAATATAGTAAAAACCTGGAATAACCTTAGTGATTCAATATACTAGAGTCTAGAGTATCCGGGAGGTGGAAACCACGTGTCTGTGTCTTATTGTGATGAATGATGGGAATAAAATTCATTGCAGAATATCTTTTTTTTTTTTTTTAAATATTATATCTTAGTATAATTTGAGCAATCGTTTATTGGCTTAAATGTTATTAACATCTCAATTCTTTCTCTATTCTCATGGGAATTAAAGTTAATTTTTTATACTGTTTTGTGATTATCATAATTATAAATATTGTTTATAACTTGTGGGTTGGTATTTTTGCGAGTTAAAATTTACTGGGTAGATTTCATGATAGTGACATGTTTCTCAAGTTCAAGCTATGTAAATGTTTACCTTTTCGTGTAAACTGACTCCTCACTTAACAGACCACTCTAATTCTGATCTGGCTTATCGATTCAGTATTGCTGCTTAGTTTTTCAATCATTTCCAAGGTTATGTTTGTAGGTTATATCTTTATCCACCCACTTAGATTTATTCATTCAGTTTTTCGTTCGAATGTATCTCTTTAAACAACTATAATTAAACAAGGACATATCTTATCTTTATTGTTTTTTTTCTTCCGTTGTTCTGCTAATAAGAATACTGATAAATAAAATTGATAATATCTTGTAAGAGGGTAAACAATTTTTTACTTAATATTACTATGAAGATTGTTGAAAGTATAATTTTGTACATCTGATTACTTCCTATCAGTGCATTTTAGTTTTATCTACACTTGTATATTAAATAATTTAAGTATACATGTTATCAGATGACGTTAATGACATGTTTATTGAAAGTGAAAGATTTCACTGAACAAATTGTTATATTTCCTTGATCATTGTCCTTTAATTCTCCTTGACTTACTCTTGGATTCTTGATTTCTACTAACTGTAGAGGTGTACTGCATTCATTAATGATTTACTAGAACCATAATCGTTAGTCAAATTCGAATCAATTACATTAGTTACTGTGTTCAATTGAATATTAAATCTTTCACATTCCCTTCAAATTCGACACATTATCTATCCGATCGTTCCGACAATCATATTGCGCTGAGAGAGCAACAAGTAAAGGAATATATCAACTTCATTAAAATATTCAGTAAAGATATGAAAATTAACTTTATCGAAACATCGTTTATATTAAGTGTTTTCTTCAATTCTAGTTGTTTCAAAAATTTTTTAAAAGATATATTTTTAAATACTATAGCAGCCTCTGAATTCACGACTTTTTTTGCTGGTTTCTTCGATCTTCTTTGCTATTTTTCTCTCCTGTCTTTTCTTTTTTTTTTTTTAGGATTTTTAGGAGTTGCCCTTAAGCTGTCCAATGGATATTCTGATGTAAGGATTGATAAACAAACTTTCAGCTAAACACTGGCCATCCTCAGGTTGAACAATAGAAAACCACGTGTGAGTTTCTATAGTCGACGGTTGGAGCTAGGTTTCTAATAGGTCCAACACCTTATGAAAGGCAAACCAGTCTGAGAGCCTTGTAAAAAAATGTTAATAATTCAACAGAAAAGAAAAGGAGGTTATTTGTGACTCTGGAATGGTTTGGGATCCTCTTGGTTTCATCACTCTTCTCATTAATATTTCTAAATTAAGGCTTTGTCAATTGCTTTATTTTGTTTATTATTTGATTAAGCTTTTATATACTTAGATTTTTCTTCTGTTTACTTATCATTTATCTATAGATTATGTCTATTGAGATAGAATTGATTATTAAAAATTATATTTTTACTTTATTAGAAGTAAAATATATGAACTATTCATTGCCAAAATGTTGACGGATTTACTCGTGTTTGTGGTCTCTCAGTCCATTTTTGTAATTTAATTTATAGTAAATACTATTTTTTTAGAGATAAAATTTGCGCACAATCTATAATTCATTTACTATTTTTTGTTATGTAAATGAAGTTTTACATGTAGTTTTTGTTATCTAGTATATTAATAAACTGGCAAACGTGGCTGTCATTGACGCGTGCTTTTTCAAAAATTCGGAGGTGATACATGGTATTCCAAAATATCATTAGAAAATAAATAATAGTCGACGATATCATTATTAGGACAGTGTTAAGTATATGTCTCTCTATACACCACATTAGCTGACTCTCCTTCAGGTTCATGGAAGAACAAAGAGTTGGCACCTCTGACTTTCCTCAGCTTGATATAGTGCAAGAACTTGTTTATTGATTTTTCCTCCCTGCTCATTCGTAAGAGTGAGAATTGCTCGTTCCCAAAGTCAGTTATTCTAAATAGATAGTAGTCTTGAACTTCGGGAAACACCTTGTCAATTAGCTCTTGCAAATGAAATTGAAATCCACTTGCTATACTATGTATTTTCGAAATAAACATGTCTGTGAAGTTAGTCAAAGGCAACTTAAAAGTCGATAACTTCGCTTCAACGTTGAATTTCCAATTCATTCAAAGCTTAGATTTTAAGTTAGTCATACACAAATCTACTGTCAAAGTTTCAGCTCGCGTCTTATGGTGGCTGAGTTTACTTGTGACAAAATTTTGCGGTTTCTCTAATGTCTGAAACGTAAAGATAACTTGAAATGAGTCAGTTCTAAGCAATGTACAAACAAAACCTTTTTTTTTTTATTTATATAGACATAAATAAAAATTAATATATAGTATATTATTTAGCATTATAGCTATATAACTTCTCCTTAATGGGATTTCTTAAATTAATAAATTAAATGACAATTTTAAAGTTAACTTCTATTAAATGAATGAACAATAGTGTTGGTGTTGCTATCTAATTACCGGTACTCAGTGCTTCCGTCAGAGGATATTCTGTTATTCTGATAAATACATATTAAAAAAAATAAAATTACTTCTACTTTCCAAGTAGAGTATCTTTGACATTTGAAAGAGATGGCATGGAAGTTTTTTTTTAAACTAAAAAAGTCGTGGAAAGAATAAATGGAAAGTGGTGGTGTGACAGTAGAAATATTATCAAACGATTAGAATAAAAGAACATGTAGAAATAACATTTAAGTGAGTTGTATGTGATTAGAATAAAAGAACACGTAGAAACTATACTCAACTCACTTAAGTTAGTTAGAATGAAAAAAACCGTAGAAGTAACACTTAAGTTAGTTGTGTGTTGTTTTTACTTATTCTTTTATTCTAATTTGTCCTAACGGACCGGCTTTTTTTTAAATTAGTAGAAATATTATATGATAGCTACAGATTATTATGATATTACTAGAAACACAGATTTACTGTATTTAGATTACTCTCCATCTAGTACCAGCTAGTGGAAATCTATTTCAGGTTTACTGTATTTAGATGACTCTCCATCTAGTACCAGCTAGTGGAAATCTATTTCAGATTTACTGTATTTAGATGACTCTCCAGCTAGTGGAAATCTATTTCAGGTTAACTGTATTTAGATGACTCTCCATGTAGTACCAGCTAGTGGAAATCTATTTCAGATTTACTGTATTTAGATGACTCTCCATCTAGTACCAGCTAGTGGAAATCTATTTCAGATTTACTGTATTTAGATGACTCTCCATGTAGTACCAGCTAGTGGAAATCTATTTCAGATTTACTGTATTTAGATGACTCTCCAGTAGTGAAATCTATTTCAGTTACTGTATTTAGATGACTCCATTAGTACAGTAGTGGAAATCTATTTCAGGTTTACTGTATTTAGATGACTCTCCATCTAGTACCAGCTAGTGGAAATCTATTTCAGGTTTACTGTATTTAGATGACTCTCCATGTAGTACCAGCTAGTGGAAATCTATTTCAGATTTACTGTATTTAGATGACTCTCCAGCTAGTGGAAATCTATTTCAGATTTACTGTATTTAGATGACTCTCCATCTAGTACCAGCTAGTGGAAATCTATTTCAGATTTACTGTATTTTTTGACAGAAGCAAGGAAAATTCAGTTATCTTATTCTTCCTGAGTGGCAGTGGTTCTTTCTACAACAATGTTTTGTGACTTGGTCAAATGTCTTCCACGTTATCGTCTCTTTTTTTATTTTTACAAAGACTATTCCTCAAAACTAGCTGCTGTGTTTGTTTTTCCATTTAACGGATTTGCACGAATGTAATCCAGAGTTTCCCACCATTTAGTTTTCTATAACTACATCATTCATTATTAGTCTAGAAAATTAAGAATATATGAGTATAAGAAACTGTATTTTACCTTTGCTTTGGTTTTTTCAACTTCACTTAATATTTATTAATTTTAAGGTAGTTCTTAAATATTTTCTTACTGAAAATGCTCCCAAATGTTACTGTTAGTTGTTCAGAAAAATATAAATTTTTGTGTGTGACCTTGATATATATATGTGGAATTACTATATTTGATTATTAGTATTTACGAACTACCGAAAAAATAGTAATAATTAAATCATTTGATCATAAGAGGTTTACCTTCTTTTTTTTTAACAGGTAAGAAGTTTTGAGAGATTAAATCTCGTTATCTACCCTTATCTAGCTTTAAACTTGCCAAAACAATTTATTTCTTATGCAAATTCGGACTTTGAGATTGTTATTATTGTTCTTCAAAATCATGAATATGAAGTATTTTCATTCTCGAAAAATGCAATCGAGTTTTTTTTTAGGAATTCGTTTTTAAATAGCCCTGTTCTTGTTGGTTAAATCTCTCAGGCATTACAACTTTGTGGTTTTCTTTCCTGGCAAACAAAACAAGCTAGAAGTAGCTCTATTTTTATGAATGTTTTTTTTTTAGGAGGAAAACATCTAAAGGCTTTCCACTTGACCTTCTATGTTCAAGGAAATATCACCTCAAGGCTTAGCAATTTGAATTAATCCTCTGTTGTCAGGTCATTTGAATATGTACATGCATACAAAAGTATTATTAATGATCTTTGATACTTTAAAGTAACGTTATGATTTCTAAAAGTAATATATTTCGCTGTAAGCTTGCAAGGGGGAATAAACAAGATCTTTATCTTCTCACTTGTACGGCATACCTTCTTGAGACCTCTTTATATTATTAATAAAAAATTCTTATGAAACATTTTAGTAATTTTTGTAAAGAGATTTTTTTTTTACTTTTCAGTTAAATTTAAAAATTGAAAGATGAACGTTATAAAAGATATATAGCATTGTGATTTATAGTTTCCATTTAATTGAATATATTCAAAAGACAACATGTTATAACACTAGGACCCACGATTGCTTCCAATTGATTTGTCTCTAATCTGGATGCATCTTTCGCCTGAAGAGTATGTTGTTTTAGACTAGCTGTCCACCCTGACTTTACACTGTTGGACAAAACGTGATAGTAATAGTCTTTACTACGTCTGGAGAATGGTGACTTGCTCCATACTAGTACGTATTATACTGTAGCGGCAACACTAACGCAAGTCTGTAAGAACCAGCTGTTCTTAAGAACCAGCTGTTAGTAAGAACCAGCTGTTTTCGCCATCTCGACCAGTTGTTGTCGCCATCTTGACCTGGTTGGAAGCGTCTCTTCGTCACTCCATGAATTCGCCATCTTTACCTGTTTGGAAGCGTCTCTCCCTCTTACTCCATCAACTCGCCATGCCTTGTGTTTCTTCGCCACTTCTTAATTCCATTCTACATTTCATCGCACGCCTTGCCATCTGCTCATCAGTACGGAGGATCTGACCGGAAATTAGCAATAGACAGAGACTTTGTGTATTATGTGGGGACCCATGTAGTGATGTATATTAAAGTGTTCTATTGTCAACATGTACACAAAACATAATAAACAGTTATCAGTGCGCCCCACAAAATTGGTGTTTCCGACAAATCGAACTGGGCAACTAATTACGATCACTTGCTGAGGCCAACTCAACGCCTGGTAACTCGCCTCCAGGTCAACTCAACGCCTGGTAACTCGCCTCCAGGTCAACTCAACGCCTGGTAACTCGCCTCCAGGTCAACTCAACGCCTGGTAACTCGCCTCCAGGTCAACTCAACGCCTGGTAACTCGCCTCCAGTTCAACTCAACACCTGGTAACTCGCCTCCAGGCCCATCGAACACCTGATAATTCAACTAACGCCTCGATGAAGCCAACGGACGATCCACCACCTCGAGTTACTCGCTCCGGACGGATCGTTCGTTTTGACGCTTCGAAGGTTAACTTCTCCGCTGGGGGAGGTGTGATGTAGCGGCAACACTAACGCAAGTCTGTAAGAACCAGCTGTTCTTAAGAACCAGCTGTTCTTTAGAACCAGCTGTTCTTAAGAACCAGCTGTTAGTAAGAACCAGCTGTTTTCGCCATCTCGACCAGTTGTTGTCGCCATCTTGACCTGGTTGGAAGCGTCTCTTCGTCACTCCATGAATTCGCCATCTTTACCTGTTTGGAAGCGTCTCTCCCTCTTACTCCATCAACTCGCCATGCCTTGTGTTTCTTCGCCACTTCTTAATTCCATTCTACATTTCATCGCACGCCTTGCCATCTGCTCATCAGTACGGAGGATCTGACCGGAAATTAGCAATAGACAGAGACTTTGTGTATTATGTGGGGACCCATGTAGTGATGTATATTAAAGTGTTCTATTGTCAACATGTACACAAAACATAATAAACAGTTATCAGTGCGCCCCACAATACGTAATGGAGAGTAATTTCATACAGCTCCTCTTCTTGAATGAATCTTTGGTAAACATTTTTATAGGGTTTATAAATGTTTACCATTTATTAGCAACATATTTGATAACCTGTCATAATAGCATAAAAAATTCCACGAACAAAATACAGGTCTATATAAACTTGAAATCCTTTTATTAATTTCTTTTGAGTGGACTACCTTTGGTCATGAGTCTACGAGTATTCTTACTTAATGTTGCTATTACATTAAAAGCTATTTTGTGTAAACAGATCCATGTCACAGTCTTCCACAGTGTTTGTCCAGTTCATCACTCCATTTCTTCCAAAGCTATTCGTCAGCATGTATTCTATAGTAGCTTTGACCCATCTGGGACAGATCAACTGTTCAATTTGTTAAGCCAATTCCACTTCAGCCTCATTGAATTTATCATTTAAAAACTTTAAAAGATATTCAATATAAATTTTATTAGATCTTGACAACTATGAAATGTGATGGATGAAAAACCTTTTTTTCTTTTACAAACTTTTATACTAGCACAAAAAAAAACCTTATTTATTGATTTCCTGATTCCTGAGAGTACACGTTCATAGTTGCTTATGGGAGAAGCACAATTCACCTTGTCAATCCCAACAAATTTTTCCTGGAAAATTATCTGCTACTTTTTCCCTAATCATTGTCTATTTCAATTAGTAAAGCTACACATTGAATTGGTATACTTTTATCAACTTAGATTTTTCGATATTTTTACTTTACTATAATTTTATTCCCTATAGCCCTTACGCAATTTCAAACTATCCTGTTTGAACTCTTGCCTAGGCTATGAATGGAATAATTATCCGAATTGCATATCTGTGTCATCAGTAGGGTGTTCTGTGTTGCTGAGTCAGTCAGACATTAATATTCTTTCTTTACTATATTACCGCAGTTTTATCCGCTCTTTACTTATTAAAACATTTTTGATAAAACATCCAACGATTAAGGGAACTGAAATATCTTAGAGAATCCTAGGTTATAGGTACCTATCAAACTTAGTGCCAATGTATACCTATATTTCCCATTATTAATATTAGTTTTATTTTATGTATTATCTGATTTAATTCTTTTATAATTTATATCGTCATCGTCAGGTCCATCCAGTTGTCTTTTCAATTTCATTATTGTTTTATATAATTAGTGAGTAATGTTATTTAAACCAATAATAAAATTGGATGGACCTGACAATTATGTAATTATAAATTATTTAAATTATGAAATAATAAAATCGAATAAGTAAAATAAAACTGATATAAATAATAAGAAATGTATATACATATATATTGGCACTGTTTGTTTTATAAGTATTTATGCTCGGAATGCTGACCTCGTAGATGCACTAGGTACGAAACCGTTCGGGCGTCTAAAATATGATTCACGTGGTAAGACGGATTTGTAAAATAATATTCATGGTTGACCTCTTTGGTACTAATTATGCATGTATGAGATATGCTTACTGAAAACTCTACTCAATGATGCGTTACTACATTGTGGATCGCTTATAACTAGAATAAGTGAATAATATCGAATGAACCTTGGGACTTTGCAGTGCTAAGTTGAAAGCTTATAAGTGTGGGCGTTGGAAAAACAAACAAACATGTCCTACTGGGAAAGTAACTGATATTTGTTAGTTGGTCTGTTTATTTTCCAGTCAGTTGTATAAATAGTTGTATTCTTTCTGTTTCAGATGCAAGGGGGGAAAGAGCCTGATAGAAGAGACTTAGTCTCTCCTCTGTGGCTACCCCCTTAATGTAAAATATGATCTGAGCTCTCAATAAAAGAATTTTTTATTTATTCATGTTTCAGGTGCCAGTTCCAGTCAGGACCGAGAGAAGGAGGAAAGTGACGAAGATGTGTGGGGAGAGTGGGGGCGGATGGTCAACGAATGGGAGGCCATCAAGAAAAATAAACTTCAGTACATCAAGGTACTTGTAACAGATATTTCAGAGAGTCTCAAGAGTTGGAACGATTACTGAGGGTGTGTGCATTGTCTAGATCAGTGTTTCTCAAACTCTTTTGTTTATCAGTGGTACATAATAGGTAACATAATACATAATAGGTAATATCTAGAGATATACTTGACTATGTAGAACCCTATCTTTCATTTAATGTCCTTATGTTCATACTTTTTTAACGTCCTTAAAGGGCGGTATGGACAACTTTGAGAAACACTGGTCTAGATGATTTTGAAACTATCAGCGACTGTAAATGAAAAACCTTCCATTCAAACTGTACTAAGTGTTGTGATTCTTAGGGAGATGGATAACCTATTATGAACTAATTGCCAACAACAACATTCAAACAGTAACTAAATGTCATCTTCATTTTCATAATTTGTTATTAAATTTTACTTGCTTTAAAATCTTCAGTGAAGGCTTGTTTCAACTCATACTGTCACTCTGATATGATGCTAGCACTGGGTACTATAATTAAAATGGCTGCTTTGGTAGAACTCATAAGGATTTTAGAACCTTCCTTGATTTTCTTTTCTATAGATGGAAAGCTTCAAACAACCATTGACGTACCTTAGACTTTTAAACAAAGTGACTATATTACTTTAAATGTTGTACATTACAAAGTTGTTAATACCACTTTGTGGAATATTAGGTGCTCTATTGTAGAAGGGAAATATCAATCTATAAACATTCCAGTCTGCTGAACGAATGCATTGACAATTTATTACTTAGCACGCTTAAGAAAAAAAGTAGAATTAAAAGAAATAATGTATACTAGACAACCTCTGAAACAAATATTGGAAATGACTAGAATACACAATGAAATGTAGGGAATGAATTCACAATACTAATGTACATAAGAAAAACTATGAAAAAATGCACCATATGCAAAAGAAAACCCCGATAAATACGGTTTAAATACAACACAATTACTCAAAAAAAAGTAGACCAACTGAACAACAATTGCAGATATTGATTGTGGACAGCAAAGCTACAAGGACCACATTTTATCTTGTACACTCAATAGGGTAAACTTGAACTTTTCAAACCACCGTCTAAGATTAGAATGCGAACGAAAAAAAACATTAAGGACAAATCAAGAAACTTACTTCATTAAAGGTAGAAACTAACTTCAATTGAAACGCTAGATAAATTTAGGCATGAAACTACACAGAGAACAATAATAAGAAAACAGACTAATTAAACAAACTTCTCACAAATTTCAGAAACATTTATGGAACGACCAAGAAACGGACTTGACAAGATGAAATATAAATAATTTATAATTATATATAATTATCAACGAATATATTAATGAATGATTGATGAGGTTGGGGAATGATTGAGTGACAAAGTTTAGTAAGTCTAATCACAAGCCCACCCCTTTTTATTTAAGCTGGGATTGAGATCTGCTACAAAGCAAACCTCTGACTCTGATTCCTCAAGGGAATATTGCATCTTCCTAATGATTCTTCATTGGGAGTACTACATTTGACCTACCTTAAGTGTATTTAGAGCACTGGTGGGGATCTAATACTGTACAGGCTCGTGACCGACGGCTTAAAGTCCTCCCCGAGGAGCGACGTGCTAGTACTTTCCACCAACCGTTTGAAAAAAATCTAGGACCAGAGCGAGTGTCGAACCAGTGACTCACAAGTCCAGAGGTGAGGCATACACCACTGGTCATCCTGGCCCCTTCATTAGCCTCTTACAGTTGGATGTGTTCAGAAAACGGGAGGATATG
The DNA here is from genome assembly GCA_026182355.1 of Hermatobates lingyangjiaoensis. Classification (NCBI taxonomy): domain Eukaryota; kingdom Metazoa; phylum Arthropoda; class Insecta; order Hemiptera; family Hermatobatidae; genus Hermatobates; species Hermatobates lingyangjiaoensis. The sequence continues at coordinate 1,237,213 of JAPFBL010001936.1, read as the reverse complement.
TGTTGGTTTTATATTTTGTGAATCATGTAGATTATTTTATAATATTCTGCATAAGATACCGGAAAATACGGGTAATTTAGTTATTATATCAAAGGTTCTAGTACAGTTTTGGGTTAAGCGAGGTCTAACAGCGTGCTCGTCTTTTGTGCTGAAGACGAAGGTTCAAATCTTGGTCAGAAGTGAATAGGCTTAGCATATTATTGTGGAACTTCTCTAGGAGAGGACGTATCTGGTACCAGTGACGGATCCCCACAAAAATGATCTTGAATGGGGTAAAGTTGAGGGCTCCTGATGTAGAATCAACCAGGTTATGTGACTCACCCTAAACACAAGCGGGGTAGGAATAACAAATGAGCCGCACCTAGAACAACACTAAAGACGAAAACATGTAAGTGTGAGCGTTACAAACAACAGCCATGTAATAGTTTGACAGGAAGAATAGGTCATTTAAAGTCAAACACAATGGTAAACACATATCAATTTAATGTAATTATTATTTGTTATAAAATTAATGGTAAATTCTCTCAATGCACAGATTTTGTCTTACTTGCATACATAATATTTAAATTTAATTTGAAATATAACAATAGATAAAAGAAATTATGAATTTAAAAAAGTTAAGATAAAGTCTTCTCTGTTCCAACAACTGCTCTTGTGTATTTTGTTTGTAACTATGTAGTAACAACTTTATCTTACTATATAGCCATTCATAGTTCGCTTCCAAAAGTTACATACTTCTGTTTCTTCTCCTAATTATGCAAAAAAGATCTATATTTGGATTTATTGACATTACTAACAGCGCATCCCGGCTGAGCTTATTAAAAATAGTAATAATTAAATTGACAGGTTGTTTTCTTTATAACACAGGTTTATTTGTTCTGTTATTTCTGGTAGTTAATATAAGCTACATTTAGAGTGAAACGGAATGTGTTAATTCTAAAGTATCAAATAAAAATATAAATTATAAATATTTATTATTATTTATTTATTTATTATAAATATAAATAGTATAATATAAATTATACTAATAGATAAAAGGCTGGATATAAATTATTTTACGTTATATACAAGAAATGAGAAAAAAATCATTTTTAACAGTTACTATTAATGCAGTAATGTGTTACTCATAGCTAAAATGGGTGCCAAAAAACACGTGAGCCAAATTTACCGCTCTAAAAAAGCGCTGGAGTTGTTTAAATATGGGGATTGGAAAGAGTATCTATTATTTGTTCTACAGTTTTTAATTTTACCAATGAAATTCGTTAAAAGGAATGTTCATTAAAAGGAGTGTAACTTTGTATCGGTCGGTGGACGCATCACGTCTCTATTCCTGTGTTTCTTCTTTTCCTTTTCCTCCTCTCCTGAAGACTGCAAGACAGCCGAAATGATCGAAAACCGTGAATGTTAGTCTCTTTCTTGTTTTTTCTAGTTGTGACCTAAGTTATATATATATATATATATATATATATATATATATATATGTGTGTGTGTGTGTGTGTGTGTGTGTGTAAAAACGAAGAACGAGAACACTTACTAGATTAATATTTCGAACCGAAGTTCGTCATCAGGAAGAGAGTAGAAGGGAAGAAGAAGAGGCATGTGCGTTTAAGACTGTGGGTGGAAGGCGACTGAACGATATATATATATATATATATATATATATATATATATATATATATATATATCAATGATCGAACCACAATATGAAATGGGGAAAAAAGACTAAGCTCTTTCAACCGTAACAAGCGATCTTCGTCAGTTGGTTTTTGACTCTGACGAAGGCCGCTTGTTACGGTTGAAATGTCTTAGTCTTTTTTTCCCCATTTCATATTGTGGTTTAATCATTGATTGTTATTTCACGTGTCTATGTCAAATCTTGTTATATATATATATATATATATATATAAGTATTAATAGAATATGATGTGATTTGTAAAGAATGACGTAGATCTCTAAAGAGTAATGTGTCTGTAGGTCGACAGGGAAATATTTAAATTACTAATTGCATAACATTTCAGTTATTACTAAAAGTTTGACACCTAAGTCGTGAGCAATAGTGTCATTACATTCCTTAGCTAATGATGAGGCATTCTAAGTAGTAAGCAAGGCTCATGTAGCCTGAAGAATCAATGGGATGATCTTGAAGAGGCTTGACATCTCCTTGATGCTGACATTTCGGGGACCTTTGCATTCACTCACTCTATCACTTATAAACACATTCAACTTGACAGGCAGTATCCCTTTACCCGACCCATGGCTCTATAATCGTTCAGAGTTATTGTCAAGGTTGCCTTCAAGTATTTTAACATACCGCTTTTGCTTTTGACTGGCAACATTAACTCCAATATTAATGTTTATTTAGTAAGGGCTTTCCTTTGATCTCTTAGCTGCCTAGTATTCATGAAGTAGTTTCCAATATGTTCCCTTTGTCAGACTGGTACTTGGTTAAGTTGGATGCCCTGATGTTTTTCTACTTCACTAAATTTGCAGTACTATTTCATATTATTACTCTCAAAGATGCAGCTCTAATTGGGGTAATGTTGGGTACTAATTTTAAAACACAAACTGAATCTTGTTAAAGTGTGGCAGTCCGTGTTAAATGGCTTTGACTTAATCACAGTCGGTATTGATTTCACGCATTCTTTAATACCTCTTATTCTTTCCTTATTTTTTCATTTAAAAATTCTTTCATACTGGAATGCTATAATCGAGTATTCTAAAAGAAGAATTAATTATGATGTATGTTATAACTTAATGCAGTAAAACGAAATATCACTTTTCTAAAGTGAATCTATTTTGATCATAAGTGGTTTAAGTTACCTTAATTTAGCTAAGGACAGATAAAGTTAACAAACATAATATGTCTCTAGCAATCACTCGTAAGAGAATTATTAAACTCCTATGTGATTATTCAACATTTATTAAATAGCGAAACATTCAAACACACACTATGTAGATTAAAATAGTTGAAATTATATTTGATTCTAGAACACTATATTGACAACTAGATGAATAATTCGCAGAATTTAGTTGCACACAGTGAACATATGTGAAGTGTCTGTATTTTTTGTGAACATGTGTACATTTATTATTATATGATCAAACCACAATATGAAATGGGAAAATAAGACTAAGATCTTTCAACCCAACTCAGTCGGGTTTTTGACTCTGACGAAGATCGCTTGTTACGGTTGAAAGATCTTAGTCTTGTTTTCCCATATCATATTATGGTTTGATCATTGATTGTTCTTTCACGTGTTTATGTGAAATGTTTTTATTATTATTATATGCATAAATAGTTTATGCTCAAGCGGAGCATCTCTTCTGATGACAATGAATTTTGAAATATTGAACTGAGTCTTTGTCATTGATTATATATATATATATATCATGATTTGCTTTCTTGACCCAATATTTATATGATGTAATTTTTTTGAGGGTTGAGGTCTAATGATTTTAAACTATCATGTTGTAGCCCTGAAGATAACATAAATATATGTCGGAAACGCCGGCAAAAGGACTAATTTAAAATCATTAGACCTCAACCCTCAAAAAAATTACATCATATATATGTATATATTCAGAAAAAAAAGAAAAATTTTTGTATTGATTTTTTTTAAATTCTCTAGTATTTATTTCTTTTTTCTTCTTTCGTATCTTTTGTATATATTTGTTTTATCTTTTCTCTTACTGTTCTATCTTATTTTATTTTTTTAGATTCTTATTTTTAACTGGCTTCCTATGCTTATCTTTTTATCTAGTCTCTACCCTTTATTTATTATTACTAATATATTTATTTGTATTGTATTTATTTATTTTTTCTTCTCTCTAATATTATTTATGATTAATTCAGTTTGTTTTTATTGCTTATGATTTTTTATTTCATTTATATATTTTTTATATATATTACGATACTTTTTTGTACACTAATTTCCTTTTTCTATACATTTTCTATACTTCATTTTAAATTTTACCGATTCCTTTTGATTCTTCTATATTTAACTAACATGTACTGCTTATCTGAATTTCTGTTTTATCTTCTCTTAATTCTATTACTTTAAGACCGGGTACGGGGGGCAGCACTGACGCTTACCGGGTCGTTTACTTGCCGTTACGTCTACAACGTGCTTGGTCTCCCTTTCTCTTTTCTCCTCAAGACCCTCAAAATCCAACATTACTTTTTTTCATTATTTGATCGAAGTTTGTTCTAAAGTAAAGGCGAAACAATTCACAATGGAGTCAAAAGATACCGAAACATAGGAAAGTAAAACTTGGATTGTTTATATTTGACTTCTGAAGGAGGTTGGTTAGTAAATGAATCTCTTGTTTGGATTCACTATCGCACACATCGACTAGACTAATAGAAAGCTATATATCCAATAAACAAATAAGATAACTTTTTGTACCTCTTACGATACAAGTGTCTTCTTCCCATGTACCACTTCCTCTCCTGACGACCACCAATAACCGGGTCGAAATATTGTATGAGAATCTAGAGTGCATTGTTTTTATTAGTAATATATATAAATAATTAAATGTGCATAAAAAAACATAGAGAAATTAAAAGCACACAATTTGAATCCGGTCTCCAACCGTCTCTGAACTAGTGCACTTGGATTCCCTCTCGTATCTCTCTTGGTCTCCTTTTCTCTTTTCTCCTGAAGACAGATTGTCCGAAAATTTGAGTTTGTAAGTGTGTTTCTTTACTCTGTATGGAAGTCTTCTTGAATTTTGAACTCGTGTTGTGTCCAGTTTGGATCGTATTTCCATTTATTAAGTGCATTATATATAATATACATTATCAAACCAAAATAAGCAATAGAAAAAAAATACTAAGATCTTTCAACCTTAACAAGCGGTCTTCGTCAGAGTCAAAAACCCAACTGACGAAGAATGCTTGTTACGGTTGAAAGATCTTAGTTTTGTTTTCCCATTTCATATTGTGGTTTTATCATTGATTGTTATTTCACGTGTTTATGTGAAACTTTATATATGTTTATATAAATAATAAATTCAAAACGAAGGAAACACACAGAAAGACACAGACATAACTCACATCGATATTTCGACCATCGTCGACATCAGGATTTGTGAAGAGCGAAGAGTCCCGCAGGAAGGCAGGGCGGCGACTCAGACTCTTCGCTCTTCACACCTCCTGATGACGACGATGGTCGAAATATCGATGTGAGTTATGTCTGTGTCTTTCTGTGTGTTTCCTTCGTTTTGAATTTATTTTATTTAAAAAAGTCCGCTGGACCGTTTCTTTTAATTGTTTTATATATATATATAAACTAGAATTTAAAAAAAAGAACACATAGAAAGGAAACCACTGAACTCACTACTATATTTCGATGTCCTCGTCTTCAGGAAAAGAAGTGAATCGCTCCAAAGGCTGATAACGACTCATATATATATATATATATATATATATATATATATATATATTATAATATATATACCAAAACTTATATATATATATATATATATATATATATATCAACTTCTAAATAGAACTAAAACAATTAGAAATGGGACTAAGACTTTTGACGGAATATTGGTCTTGATCTGAGTCACACAATTCATTGGATGAGTTGAAGGTCTGGAACAAATGTGTAAACATCTGTAAACTCCCTAGGCAAAGCTAATGCTCTCGGTAATATTAGGAATTTGAATTAATATCGTTAATGTTTAATATGGCTAAGGATATGAACAAGCTATTACATTTGACATAAGACGGAGTTTTGTAACAAATTTATCTAGCATTTCTAGCACATTTCAACGTTTTTCTTTCACTATAAGAGGAAAGTTATTTTAAAGTATAAGTAATAAAAATTATTTCTGATAAGGTTTACTTGTGTAACTCTAACGAGGAAAGTTACTTGGTAAAAACAAAGACCGACAATACTGCAAAACGCTTAATAGTTATTTTGAATATCGGACAATAGAAATAAACTGGATCTTCAAATATAATAGGTCGAATTAAACTTAGAATTGTAGGGCAAAAAGCTAATGAAATGGTCTCAACATATAAAAATTTAATGGTATAAACAACACGTTTCGAACACGTAGTGTTCTTCCTCAGGCATTCACTAAGGGTGAGTGTCTGTGGTACAACTGATACTCACCACAGACACTCACCCTTAGTTAATGCCTGAGGAGGAACACTACGTGTTCGAAACACATTGTTTATACCATTAAATTTTTATATGTGGAGACTATTTCATTAGCTTTTTACCCTATAATGAGTAAATACCACATAATAACTGATTGCACTACGTTAGAATTAAACTTAGAAAAACTAATTTTTGGTTAAACCGTCATGAAAAGAAAATCAGAAATAGAAGTAGTTTAATTTCTGAATCCTCAGTAGATTACAAACCTTATGTTCAAAAATATATAATTGGATGTCCTATGTCTAGTCTGAAAACCACCAAGCTACAAAACCAAGAAATTGTACTTTATTGTACTACCAATCCTATTTATTAAAATAATTATTTTATAATCTCAGTTGCCCATCCGATCATTAACTTAGTTACATATTATGTAACACTTTTTTCTCCTTTGATTGTAGAAAGTGAAAACACTATTGCATTGATATGATATTATATGGTATAATATGTTAGTTTTAGGCTAACTAATGTTTTGTCGGAGCAGTTCAAACAAATACACATTTTGTTTTAATTTTGCCTGCATTATGCGCCATTAAATGAATAAACTTCTTCATTAGTCTAATTGAAAAATAATTTTACCTGCTTCTTGCTCAGTAAATAATTTGGGTTTAGTTTGTAAAAACATACTCCAAATGTATATACCCTTTTGCAGCCAGTTTGAATGTAAAGTTATTAATAACAAACATCTTTATTTCAGTTGTCCTTTTATGAAATGTTTATTATTTTTAAGGTTCAGAAGACTATTTCTTATTTTAAATCTTCTCCCTTGTTTGATCTGTTTGAAAATTATTACGCTGAAATAGTGTGTTAAGCAGTTTTACTTTCCTTGTACTTATACTATTGGCGATATTACCGGAAGGGGTTTAAAAGGAAGTGCTTTGTCATATGGAGCTAGGTAGGTGGCAGGAGTGTAGTACTGGGTTCTGAGGCCAGTGAGCGGGTCTGCACTGATGGGCGAGGTGAGGATGTCTCTAGTGACTGTGGCCCACTCACGGTCCCAGTGACTCCGGGCATAGTCGCTCTCGTCTGGCCGAGCGAGCGCTGCACTGAGCCATGCCCATTGGCGACCTCCGAACGACCCCACCTCCGCCAGTCCTGCCAGGCGCTGCAGGCCTCGTCCTTCCCTGCCTGCCCAGTAGCGGTACACTGCTCGCCAGAACACAGTCACGTCCACTCCCCTCGACGAAATCAGGTCGAGAAGCGTGTCGCAGCACTCCGCACACGGTGACTTCGACACCAGAAGTATCACTCTCCTTAAACAACAAAAATCCGTATCGCTGCAAGAGACATTTAACCGTTATAAGTTCAATGTTAGATTGGTTTAAGAGTTCATTCCATCATTACAAAATCATCCGTCATTAAAGATGTTGATCACTTTTAACAAATGTTCAAATATGGTACTTTTTTTTTGTATCTTTACCAATCCATATCTTCAGTAATTCTTTTGTAGTTTGCGTAAACTTTGTACTTAGTAGTAGTAGATTAATTCAGTAAGAACACTACTATTGACTGCCAATCACAATAATAAAGAGCGTTGATTCAGGAACGAACCTGAGGTGCTATAAAACCTGCGTAGGCACAACCTACGAGGTATTATATAAAAGAGTAATGTACAAATATATTTAGAGGATAACAATTGAATTTATAAAGATTTCATTGTATATTTTTAAATGTACATTTTTGAAATCAGTTTTACAGCCAGACTGTGACAGTGAAATATTGAGTAACTCATGAATAAAAATCTCTTAAAAATGTTAGTAAATTATTTAACTATAATGGAGTAATATTACCAATATGTGTGGTGTTGCTCAGAAGTAGTAATTGTTTAGAGAATGGATTTAAATGACAAATTTTTTCTTTTACTAATTAATATATGAAATAATTTGTTATAAGCAAATTAACTCTCTCTTAATGGAATATGTAAAGGAATGAGATTAAACATTAAATTTGAATGCCAACAATAGTGCCATCTGGTAAATGATCCGTGAATTAACAAAGCGTATGAAATTTATGCCAACTGGAAACAGGCGCATGATATACTTGTCAGGTGTTGCAGAACGATTTGTATTGAACTTTTTTAGATTTGTTTTTATAAGGTTTAGTGCTTTATTGGATATTGAAGATGAGTGGGTTGCCTCCAATTTATGTGACCTCCAGAGAAGCCTATGTGACCTTTAAGTCTTTTTCAGTCTGTATTACTGACAGACATGAATATTGAAATAGTTTTTAAATCTAAAAGGTTAAATTTATATGGGTTCGATGGCTTCATGTTTATGTGATGAAATGAGCAAAAAAAATCAATTTTTTCAGTTATTGTTGAAATATAAATTGTTTAACATAATTTCATAAGAGTAATTAACATGGAATTCTTACTCACAATGGGTTATGCTCAACAATGGTTGGCATTAAGTCCTTGATAACATGGCCATAGTTTTGCGTCATCTTTTTACTCCGTGCCCATATTTGTTTCCTTTCTTCGTTACCCAGAATCATCTCGCAATAGGCAGTAGTTTTCTCCAGAGTCACAGGGCGTGATTTACTGTCATATTTCACTCTTGAAAAGCTTAGATATATTTCGTCATCAGATGTCCACTCTTCAGTTATTGTGAGTTGCATCACCCTGAAAATAGAAAAAAAGGTAAATTACATTTCTGCTGCGTTATTTACGTTTAAAGTAAAAATATTTCTTATTAGTTGATTGAACAACGTCTTTAATTTTATTTAGCAAAGTTGGAAAGAAAGTAAGTGTGTAAAACAAGGAAATTTTTAAAAATTAAAACATGCATTTTAGGAATAAGAATAAATCAATAATTAGCATTCACCGATGGAAATTGCAAAAATAACAATAGCAATAATGATTTAGGGCATCATGTTTCACTTTTTATTCGACATGGTATTATTTAGATTGGAGATCAATTGTAACTGCCAATTTTATGATGTGCGGCAACCACAGTATGCTGCTATCGACAGCTGAACCTGTCGATGACCTGCTGTAACGATCTGCGTTTCTCAAGTGCTCCAAACGAAGAAATGTCGTGCACCAAGAGATGTTACGAAATAGCCATATTGTTAATCCCTGATGCAAGCTGGCATTGTAACATCATCTCCTATCATTTCTATATCATGTCTAGTGACATAATATCTCTACGGTATATCAAAATAATTCAGTTTCATGTATTTTGATATTTCTCATCATTGGGAAAGAATTACTCTGTCTGAAAGGTACACAGCAATTTTGTTTCCCCCATAAGAAGAGTACTTACTTCTCCTGTTGAAAATAACTGCCAATTATGTAATTTTTTTTATTTTTTTGTTCGTTTGTTTCTATAATATATAATTTGTTGTCCTTATTGACTATTTGATTCAAATTATTATGTATTTTTTTAATTTTTCTGAAAATTTCAAAGGTTTTTTAAGTAAAATTGTTGTCTTTTGACCATTGCAGGCTATCAATAATTTTCTATGAACTTCTTATTTCATATTCTTGTAGTCCTGCACCGATTCGATGGTATTTTCAATTAAAATTTCTGAAAAACATGGTAGTTTTAGAATTATATAGAAGTGGTTTGTATAGGCCACTAACTCAAGATTTTCTAGTTTTTATTTTGTCCGCATACAATCCAGCATTCTATGGATGAAAATTTTGCTTGGAATTTAATCTGTAAGACACTACATATTTAAAGGAATTTGAGATAAAAACATTTGTAGTTCAGTACAAAGAACTTGCCCATTTTGGTGAACTCTGATTAGTTTGAAATGCGTTTCAAATGCAGTTGCAGGCTTTTTAGGAAATAGGAAAGTTAAAAAGTAGAAAGTTTATATAAGAAATGGAAAAAGTGCAAATCAGGAAATATGGTGTTGATGTCTCTAAAAAGTGCTCGCTTTAGAATCTCATTTGAGTATTTTGAAGAAAACCTTTGTGAGAGAAGAAGATGGAGATTTTTTGGCAAATTTTTTAATGAGCGGTTTAGCATCAAAAAAAAAACATTATCTGAAAACAGAAATTCTACTGCAATGCTCTTTTGGTAAAGGTAATTTTGAAAAAAATTGTTCCTCTACATAATGTTCTATTTTTAGACATAATATCATTTTGACCGTCAGACGGCTTGTATCACCCTCATAAGCTATTAGATTCAATTATAAGTCAAAATTTTTACAGTTTATTGAAAAAAAGATATCCTATTGTTTTAAAAATCTGAGTATGTTTTTCCTTCATTGGTTCTGTAGCCTTAAAGATAATGCCAAAATTTCATGACTTCAGAATTAGTAGTTTAGGAGAAAATAAATGTCTAAAAAAAGGTTTTGGGCAAAAAAAGTGACTTCCCGTCATTCATAATTGCTCTCAAACAATAGGGCCATTTACACAATGAGGCCCATTTTTGTCTAAAACATTAAATTGATCCATCAAAGATTCTGGACCGCAGCGTGGCCACAAACTTTGGATGCATACTCACCCACCCACCCACACACAGAGAGACATCATCGAAAAAACTTCATAAAACTACTTCTGGGACCTCAAAATATGTAATTGCGTTAAAATCTTGAGATCGAATTTTTTTGCTATCACTATATTTTACTTATAGTAAAGCAAACTAAGTGAAAAAATTCAATAATGTGCTTAAAGGATTAGGTTGTCGATAAAAGCCTAATGGGGGATACACGATCCTTCAGGGACTCTAAGCATCTTAATAAGAACATTGAAGGAGAAATCACGAAATTACCGAGTATTGAGGAAGTCCTTCTACTGTAGATGCTTGACAACAATCTCTTTAAATTAAACTAACAGCTGTGTTCAATATTGTGTATATTCGCTTCAATTTAGATAGATATAAATTATATGGATAACATAACACATACAATTTAATTTTTCGTTTGTAGTATGAGGTGATTTGTAATTTAGAATTCTTCCATCATTGGTTCTATACTAGTCTGTTATTACATAAACACCTGCACTTGTTTGTGTAAATTAACAAGTTCATAAATTTGTGGTGCTATTTCATTAGTTCTTCACTTTTGCGGCTTGACGAGACACAATATCTTCCGCTTTCTCAAGTTCTTTTATAATTGAATTTATTTGGTTTCATGGTGGCGATAATGTTTCTGACAGTTTCGTAGCTCCCACTCTATTCTAATATGGTTTTCGTTTTTGTTTACACGAAAAATTACACATAATGTACTTTCTTTGATTCAGTTTATATATTAATTTTATGTATGATAATGTCTTATGTCTCTTCTCTTTGCTAGGCATATTAAAAAGATTCTGAATAAAGATTGAAATTTCGGTTTTAATGTTTAAATTCAAATTGGAGAATTTGATCTCACCTCGTTACATCTATTTTCTTTATATTTATATATAAAAATTAAGATCTTTCAACCGAAACGAGCGGTCTTCGTCAGAGTCAACAACCCTCTGACGAAGACCGCTTGTTACGGTTGAAAGATTTTACTGTTGTTTTCCCATTTCATATTGTGGTTTGATCATATATATATATTATATATATATATAATAAAAAAAACGATCTACAAAGACAATAAACGTTTCAAAGTAAACTATAAGTACACAGTAAATAGAAAAACAGACTTACAGTCTCTCATTTTCGGTTTAACCGTCATCAGGAGAGAAGAGATAGGGACACCAAGCGCACTTGCGAAGCGACCGTTGGAGATATATATATATATATAGCCTCTTCCTAGGCTTTCGCGTAAACTTGATTTTAATATAGTTTTTTTCCTAATCTTAATAACGTAGGTAATACCGCAGGTACTAGAGAGCCTTGATGTGTGATGGGATACCACAGATACCAGACAACTATGATGTGTATGTATACCCGGTTCCAAGTGTTACTATTGATCCGAGAATGATACTGTATCTTTTAGGATGTCAATTATAATGTTAGGTAGGGTCACATACCGCAATATATGTTTTGACACAGGTGATGGAACATGGGTTTCTGATGGTTTTAGCATAATATACTATAGTTTTTGTTCTGTAGTAAATGTGCAATTGCATCATCTTGTGTAATAACATTTTTGTGCAACAGTTTCCTAGAATATAATGATCAGATGGGGAACACGGTTCAGCTGTTCAGGGTTTAGTCTATTTACAGAAGAATGAGAGATAATACATCGTCTAGCTAGCTTGACCTCCTTGATATTAGTCTAACGGTACATACAGGCATACAAAAAAATAATGGAAAAAGCAGAAAATGATGATACAGATATTTACATGTGCATAGTGTAGTATAGAAAAACACTAATTTCTATTTGGAGTGGAAGGGAATAGTCAAATTATGGGATTAACAGTTAAACATTCTTTTGGATTTCCAAATTATTTAAAATATTTCTACATATGTCGGCCAATGTATTCGACATTTCCCGGAAAAATAGTATAACATATGCTTATTTTAAAAATAAGTTAAGCACTTGAAAAATAAAACAGTTTATTTTAATTGATTACATTTCATAAATGAAAAAATACAAGAATTACAAAATAATAATATGTACGAAAGACGAGAACATTTTTGTAAATCAATTAACCTCTTATTAAATTACACTGATTATTTAAATATTTAAACTTAGTTGTCTCTAAATATGATTAAAATTATTGAAATTAAGAATTTATGATTAATGTTTTGCTCCTCTGAACAGTTAATATATTTACATTACTTGTTGGACAATTTTAATGAATGCTATATATATATTACATTTTTTAAAGAATATCGTGTTATAAAACGTTGCATGGATTATATTACTCGTGCTTTATAACCCTGCATGACAAATTAGAAGCCAGACCATTATACGGAATGTTTAAATTAATGCAACGATAGAAAGAATATAACCGTACAGCGCACAGTTTTTAAGACTGAGGTATTCTAATTCATCAAACCAAATATCAGCTATTTATGCGAAAAAATAAATTAAAATCGTGTGAAAAAATAAACAAAGTACAAAGTAAAGGAACGGACAATAAACTGATAATAATAACACAAAGTAACAATTAAACGAAAAGATCCGATGAACTAAAAAATCTTAATTCCCAGAAAAACATACTAAAAGAGATTACAAAAACTCACTACAATATTTGGACTGCCTCGTCATCAGGTAGAAAGATGCCAGTCGCTCCGTAGACAAGTGACGTCATCAGTGTCTGCAGAGCTCTGCATACACTATATATATATATATATATATATATATGGATTAATTTACCACAATGAAAACAATTTTTTAAAACAATGCTCTAAGGCCTTTCGTTAACACATCTTCGGAGAGCAAGTGAACTAAAAAAAAAACAATAAATACTTGTTAACTTGGCTGATTGAAATTTCCAGAATTGATGGCAACCCTGAATGTGTTTAATAATGAAGTCTTCATCTGTTTAATTATCCCGTTAATCAAAACTTCATCTAATTTGTAGAGTCCTAGGCTATTGTTCATCAACCTCTCATAAAAGCAATAGCCTAGGACTCTACAAATTAGATGAAGTTTTGATTAACGGGATAATTAAACAGATGAAGACTTCATTATTAAACACATTCAGAGTTGCCATCAATTCTGGAAATTTCAATCAGCCAAGTTAACAAGTATTTATTGTTTTTTTTAGTTCACTTGCTCTCCGAAGATGTGTTAACGAAAGGCCTTAGAGCATTGTTTTAAAAAATTGTTTTCATTGTGGTAAATTAATCCATCTATTATATCAAGTGTTATTTTGATTATTATTCATATATATATATATATACTTAAAATAAACTGTGACACATAGACAGAAACATAACAAAGACTCACTTTTTAATACTTCGTCCGTAATGGCGGTCGTTCTCAGGAGAAGAAGTGAATTGACGGAGAGATGACAGTCAACTAAAGAACTCACTGGGTGAGGGCTAAAGCAGTGCTGCCGCAAATGAGAAAAATAAAAATGGAACTAAGGAGTCGAGATCAAGGAAAAAAAATTGTTTTTTAAAAAGGAGAATAAAGGTGAATAAAACAATAAATAAAAGAAATATATACAAATTTTTTTAAAAAAAAAGATTTTTAATAAAGAAATAAAAAACTAACGATTTAAATTCAAGCCAGTTTTCGAGCGTGCCCCTAGGAGCCAAATGTGGACTTCCTCAGAAGCTTTTAAAGTAACTTGTCTGTTTTCACTGGGGACTTGTTTGATAACTTGGACTGTGAAACAATCATTGAAGCTGAGGTGGTAGGAATTAGCGTCAGTGGCGACAGGGAGACTGCTGCGTTTACCAACCGAAAACCTGTGATTATTCATCCGAAGGTTCAGCATCGTAGATGTAAAACCAATATAAAAAGCATCACATTGGGTGCATTTAAAGAGGTAAACACAGTCATACGGGGCGACTGGTTAAAAACTAAAACGGTAGAGGGGGAAGAGGAAAGGATAGGGTAAAGTTCTTTGATAAATTTTCTTAATATATGAACCCCAGGGAAATAGTTGGTAAGGAGCGACACAGTAGTAGTGGAGTCTCTTCTGTTATTGGTGGAAAAGTTGACATTGGCAGGGATGGTTCGGTTATTGATTAAATTATTGATAACCGCACAGAGTGAATTTGCATTTGAGTTTTTGAAGATTGGTTTCCCGATCTTGGATATTATTACAGAGGCGATGAAGACGGATAGAAAGAGCCCGTGGGGTAGATTTTTTGATATGAGGATGATGACAACTTTTGTAATGGAGGTAGTTTTGGGAGTTGGTGGGCTTAACGTGAACAGACGTCGTGAAGGTCCCACTGTTAAGAGTGATGTCAACATCTAAGAAGGTTATGTTTTTGGGGGGAAAATGGTATGTGAAAGAGATGGAGGTAGAATAAGCTTCGAAGGAAGTAATGAAAGATTCCAAAAGATGTTCACCGTCGATATATATTGATAAAAGAATCGACCGTGGAATAGATACAAAACTAAAGTTTATCGGGACTCGGTCAGTTCTTCAGGTTCAAGTTAAACACTCTTGCCAACGTTTCGGTTTTATTTAAAACCTTTTCATAAGTAGAAGTATAAATTTTGAAACAGAAAAACTAAATTCCGTTTCAAAATGTATACTTCTGCCTATGAAAAAGGTTTTAAATAAAAACAGAAACGTTGGCAATGAGAGTTTAATTTGAACGTAAAGAACTGACCTAGTCCCGATAAACTTTAGTTTTGTATATATATATATGCAGAAAAAGCACAACAAATAAACACCTGATACAATAATGAGTTTAGACCACAAGAAAAAAGGAAAAGAACAGAAATAAATGTTTTGAGGCCTTTCACTTATGTCATCAGAGAGGAAAGTAAGAAAAATTTTCTTACTTTGTTTACTCTGTGATGACATACACTGAAAGGCCTCAGAGTATTATTTCTATTGTTTTCTTTATGTGTATATATAGTTATATATTTCATATTAGAACGTACTGGTACATAGTTAATAGTAAACTTATATGAAATTTCACACATATTTAACTATTAATATCTTAAGTTATATTATAAAAAAGAATTAAATTAATCCTGGTTCATATAAAAAGTGCCAAACTATTTGTCAGAATATACTAGACGATAGAAATAAATTAGATATCTAACTTTATGTTTTCATGATATTTGTTGTTGATTTTACAACTGATAACACTTGAGTGCTTGGAAAAGTTACCGTAAGTCCTCTCCTTTGTGTCGTTTCTGTTTAATATGTAACACAACTCAACAGTTGTTTATTGCATGCTACAGTACAGTATCGGTTAGCTTCAGTGAAAGTTATTTTATTGAAAAATATACTGACATATTGGCTGAGTGCAGTGCAGGCGGCTAGATTTGATGCACGTTTATGACTACTTGCAGGTCACAGATGGGGACTGCCCGTCTCTTATCTTATCAATTGACCCCTTCAATATAAATTGGATTATGTCTGCCCAGTTAATACTATACATTATTAGTATCTAATCTATGTTGAGTTTCCTCCTAGTTTATTTTTTTTCTACATTAAATATAACAACAAATAAACAAAATACCACCATTCAATTTGTTGAATATCATCCTGTCTTCGTCAGAATTTTAGTGACCATGTGAAAGACTGCCTTAGACTGTCCCCTTCAGTGTTTAGATTCCAAATTCTCCGACAAAGACTACTAAAAGACTTTGAAATAGGTCCAGGCGTTTGTCTATATTCTCATTCTTTTTATGCTTACCTCAGAGTATTACGAAATTTGATTAATGCTATATCTTTCAATTTGTCTTCAATGTTCTAACAGATATCAATTGCCTTATTTTTAAATCTATATAAGCAGTAGTTATTTTCACATGAATTAAAAATGATGGTGTTTGTAGTTCATAGTAGTATTTATAAGCTGTAAAAATATTATATAATGATAAATAAAAATACACTTTTTCTGTTTTCAAGAGGGCTATTTAACCATTTATAGTTTTCTACATACACATTTATTTCCTCTAAAATTACAGAATTACAAGAACTTAAATTAATAAAATTTAAAAAAATGCATTCATTTTGGATTGATGTGATTTGGTGATCGAAATTATTAGTCATGATTAAATTTACGAGTTTTAACTATTGAACTGTTTGTAATATATGAATATTTGTAAAACTCTAGATGTTATTATTGTGATGTCGTTTAAGTACTGTTGATAAACTATGGCATTGATATAACGAAGAGATGACTTCTTGAATGTGGTGTATCAAGATGCAAGAGTGGATACACGTTTCTATCCTGTCATCTGTTGCAAATGATCAAGTTTAACCTGATTTGCTCACCATGAAAATGCAAATCATATATTTTATTTAGATTGTTATATTCTAGTAAATCTCTACTGCTCGCATAAGTATTATTCTTGTTCTTCACTTTTTTCTTTTCCAACTCTCTTTTAATATATAAATTACTTTGGCATTTTCCGTACATGGCTAAACTTGAGTTCATTTGTACTTTGCATGAACAGTCCGAAAATGTCCCTTCACATATTCTTTCTTTGATATACCATCAGCAGATTGATAAAGTACAGGCAATTAAATTAGTGCACTAGAGAAATAATGTCTGCTCACATTTCGTACAGAATTATTTTCCTGGCTTCATTTCCTTCAGGCTCTTATTTAAAACTTTTTTAAACAAAATGAAGGCCTATTTTGTGACAACTGCAACTCAAAAAATAGCAAGTGTCTACTGGCTCCATTTTTTCAGCCATGCGATTTACTAAAGCTGTCCTGTGATTGAACGTTATCTCCGGATCAGTATTATTATGCACTCTGCAGTGATATCCTTCACTAATGTGCATTCAATTCATTTGTTCAATTATTTTGTACATGCAAGTTGTAAAATTGCAATTAATGCATTTTTATTTTATCATATAATCATTATTTATTATGGACGTACTTCTAAATTAACTGAAAGTAGAATTTCAGCAAATTTACTGGGCTATATTGCAGAAATTTTTATGATAATTCAACAAACTAATAAGCGTTTATTTTCTAACTCAAATGATTCAATATTCATCTGAGTGACTTAAACCATTTATGCTTCAATTGAGAAGTGAATTACTTCAGGGCTGATAACAGGAAGGTTTCAGGATGGTTTCACAGTTGTGGTTT
Organism: Hermatobates lingyangjiaoensis; assembly: GCA_026182355.1. Taxonomy (NCBI): domain Eukaryota; kingdom Metazoa; phylum Arthropoda; class Insecta; order Hemiptera; family Hermatobatidae; genus Hermatobates; species Hermatobates lingyangjiaoensis. Next base: position 1,219,465 of record JAPFBL010001936.1, on the reverse strand, counting down.
TATAATAGACTTCTTCATAGTGTTTGTTCCATAACAGAGTTTTTTTTTTATTAACCATCCATCACTAAGCACAGTTTAATGGTTATAGCTACTCAGTTATGAATCTAAAAGAGATTTCAAGGTCAGAGAGTATGGGTTCAATGACTAGGCACGTACAACATATTTCCTATCTATATCACATAAGAAAGGTTGTTACGTATCAATATAACTACAGGTAATCAATAAATTCCACATTGAATTGGTAATGTAAAACCTTTCTGAATAAAACCATTGCTGATATGATTCCGAAGGTGAAATATAAATCACGATTTTATTTACCATGAAAAACTCCTATGAAATTCAGGTTTTCTAAATGAAAGAAGTTAATTAGATCTGTGTGTAATTATATTACATAGATTACATTGTAATCTGTGTGTAAATGAATGAATGTGAGAAACTAAATATTGGTGATCTGATTTATAACCATTCTGTCAAATAATATTTCTTCCTAGAAGATACTTTTAAGCCTTCAATGTTGTACATCTCAGTAGGAGAAAAGGCAGAAAAGATTGCAATCTGTGATTATATCAAATATTCTATTTCATAACAACCATATCCAACTTCCATTGAGGTCTTTGTGCTTTATTCCTTATTCTCTCCCCGCTAAATTTTAAACAATGCTAAATTATGACCCATGAAAATAAATAACCTGTCCTCCAGTATCACTTGAAAATATCTATGTTGAGTAGTTCTAGTTCTTCATCTTTAGGTATTGTTATCTATCGGTGTTTATTGCCATTTAAAATTTGATTGAGTTAATACAATTAAAAATTCATTGATTTTTGAATGATACGGTTTGGTGATCGAAATTATTAATCATGATTGAATTTACGAGTTTTAAATATTGAACTATTTGTAATATATGGATGTTTGTAATAATCTAGATGTTATTATTGTGATTAGTGATGTCGTTTAACTACTGTTGATAAACTGTGGCATTGATACAACGGACACTGTACAAGGTAAAACAACAGCAGATATTCATAATTTAATTTTTGAATTATGGTTATGATCTGTATAAAAGGTTTAAGTATTTATAACTTATGTGTATTACAATCAATATTTAGCTGATACAAATATATTAGTGAGAGAATAATATCAATGTTTTCTTACTCGCTACAACCTTGTGTCATGCCTCAGCATTTAAAATAATCTGCTATAGAACTACACGACAAAATATACAACAGTCGTATATATTTCAGTATTTCAACTCATTTATCTTCATTAAAGTTATATTAGTGCCTTTAATGAAGAAAAAGTCTGCCATGAAGATATATTTTTAGAAATTAAGGTGACATCACCCAGAACTGTCCCGAGCGATGTTAGTTAGTCAGTCAGTGGGACTTTTAATGTATATTTATAAGTATATGTTTTCATTTGATGATTAAGCTGTTTGTAATTTATTGTTATTTATAAGTGTGACGTTTGCAGGCAATGGTGAGGAAGGGAGTACCGCAGCACTTCCGAGGAATGGTCTGGCAACTACTATGCGACGCCCACAACTCGCCCGAAAAAGACCAATTTGCCGAATTCATCAAAGCCACCTCACCTTGCGAAAAGGTTCCAATCCATTTAATTTATTAATAAACACCTCTGAAACCCATTATTTTATCAATTACTTTAAAAAAACTCTCCGCGAGATGGGTGCCGCGATTGCTAACACTTGACCATAAGCGCAATCGTGTGACCACTTCAAAAGAGTGTCTAGTGATGTTCAGCCGTAATCCGGACAAATCTCTGTGCCGTTTTGTTATTGTGGACGAAACATGGATATATCACAACACGCCAGAGACCAAGGAACAATCGAAACAGTGGGTTGCTGTGGGCGAACGTGGACCAAAGAAAGCCAAACAGAGTCTGTCAGCCAACAAGGTCATGGCCACAGTTTTTTGGTATGCACGTGGTGTCATTCACATCGATTACCTCGAGAAAGGTAAAACGATCACCGGCGAATATTATTCATAGCTTTTGAACAGATTCGACGTTGATTTGAAGCAAAAACGGCCGCATTTGGCAATGAATAAAGTGCTGTTCCATCAAGACAATGCACGTGTGCACACTTGTCTAGTCACGATGGCCAAAATCCACGAATTGGGAGACGAACTGCTACCCCAGGCAGCATATTCCCCTGATTTAGCCCCCTGCGACTATTTTCTGTTTCCAAACCAAAAGAAATGGCTGGGCATTAAGAGATTTGAGTTGAATGAACAAGTCATTACCTAAACAAACGCGTATTTTGAGAGCTTTGAGAAAACATATTATTTGGAGGGAATAAAAAAAATTAGAAAAACGTTGGACTAAATGTATCGAGCTAAAAGGTGACTATGTAAAAAAATAAAATGTTTCTTTGCCGAAAAAATTTTGTTTTATTCAAAAAGTCACGGACTTATCAAACCGCCCTCGTATTATAGTAGAAAATATTTATTATACCGCCTATAATGAAAACATTATATCATGTTTCAGGTAGTAAACATGAGCTTATAAAAAGATGCCTTGAATCTTTTTGATTATCTTATGGTGTAGAATAATATTTATTATACCGCTGAGGTAGTAAACATGAGCTTATAAAAAGATGCCTTGAATCTTTTTAATTATCTTATGGTGTAGAATGGTATTTATTATAAAGAAAATGTTCTAGAATTCCTATTGAAATAAAATTAATTTTCAAAGTTTAATAATATTTAATAATACTAAAATAAAATTGATTTGTGGATTGAAGCTTTGGGGTTTTAATCATAGATTCCATCCTCGATTTAATTTATCATTTTATTACTTATGACAAATATATTTATTTTATATTAATTTCATTACAAGTCATAGTTTTTAAGAAAGTTATTTAATTTAAGTAATATTATTCTCTTTTTGCCTAAAATAAGGTATAACAAGGTGTAGTGTGTATAAACAAACTAGATATGGAGAAAAATGATAAATTTCTGTAGTTTTAGGATAGTTCTTATCGCTTTGGTCTTAGATCGAATGTATTTTTGGTCATTTGTAAACTTTAAGTTCCATAACAGTAGTAGTTGTAACAGGTTTGAGATTAATTATTAGTTATAACAGTAATTGATGGTCTGTATGAAATGTAATAGGTTGGTCGTGTGTATTAACATATTACACATATGTTACACTTACTTTTACACTACTGAGACTAAATGGTTTTATCGCTTTTAACAATAATGATGTCATTCTAAGGTAGTACAATTAGTTTTAATCGGTATTTACTCATTGTAGGGTAAGAAGCTAATATAATAATGGTATAGTATAATATAATAGTAAGGTCTCCACATATACAAGTTTAATAGTCTAAAATTTCTCGTACCGAACACGTATTGTTCTTCTACAGTCATAAAACTAATCAGAGTTGTACCGCAGACTATGATGCATGGTTCGATGCTTGAAGAACACCACGTGTTCGAAACGCGTTGTTTAGACTATTACACTTGTATATGTGGAGACTATTTTGTTATCTTTTTACACTGCATTTCATTGCTGAGGGCAGAGTTTTTGACGAATTGTTGTGTCTCACAGGTGATAAGGAGAGACATCGCGAGGACCTACCCGGAACATGAGCTGTTCAAGGAGAAGGACGGCGTGGGCCAGGAGAGCTTGTTCAATGTGATGAAGGCCTACTCCCTGCACGACCGCGAGGTCGGCTACTGCCAAGGCTCCGGCTTCATCGTCGGTCTTCTTCTCATGCTCGTCAGTCCTCTTTGTTTATGATCGAGCTGCTTTCTTTAATTCCTCTCCTAACACCTAATTGTTTTGCCAGATGCCTGAAGAAGACGCTTTCGCTGTCTTTGTCAAACTCATGAATGACTATAGTATGAGGGATATGTTCAAACCCACCATGGCCGAGTTAGGCTTGTGCATGTATCAACTTGAAAACCTAGTCCAGGTTAGTTTGATCACATTTACTTAAATATGGTACACTTTTTTACATTATTGCATACTTACCTAACGTATCTTTTCTGATTTGTTTTCTTGACTCAATATTCATATGGTATACTTTTTTTTTTGTGACGGTTGAGGTCTTATGATTGAAACTACTTCTCTCGCCGACGTTTCGACATGTATTTATGTCATCTTCAGGGTTACAAAACTTTTTTTACAATTAGCACTATTACCACTACAATATTGGATATTGTTTACATTTTAATTTTTTTTTTTACATGAAGGGTAATAGAGAGGTAGTGATCGATAAATCTGGTATCACAACTATGGATTTTAACATTGATATATAGTTATTTTTTTTATTCTTTTATATTATTTCAAAAGTGTAGAGATCAGTATTTGCTTACCTCAGAAATCTGTTCTTTTTTCACCATCCATTTCTTAACTCCATAACATGATTTTAAAACCGGGCTACTGCCTAAATAAAACTACCTAAATAAGAAGAAGACAGCATACATCTTTATATGTTATAAATTATTCTATTCTATTCTGCCAACATACGCAGGGACAGGGAAATGATAACAAACAAAGTAACTAAAAATGAAAATTAATAGTAATAATTATCAATATTTAGTAATACTACTTATTAATTTATTATTATTAGTAATAAATTAATAATAAATAATTGTGAATAAGGAAATAATAATTATATCTAAATAAACTTTAAAAAAAACTTTTATCGGCGAAGATTGAGTCCGAGAAATGATCTAGTAGCAAGGAGGCAAATATGTGTTTCCTCTGAAGCTCTGATCGTGACTTGAGTTAGATTCGAAAATTTGAACACTGAACAGTAATTAATACTATGAAATTTATTACTAATTTATTACCATGCATGGGAATTCCATGCATGGTAATAAGAAGGTTGCTCCGTCGACTGATGGAGGCACTACGACGATTCATACCTAGACAAAAGGGCCTAAAAATATCACTCTAAGAGCAGCCCCGTCGATAGAGGCAGTTTCGGGAAGTACAATGATATTAATGAGTATTGAGTAGGAGTTATGTTTGACAAAGAAAGTGAAGGAAAGACTTGAGGTTAACGATAATAGGACAATTCGCCAGCTGACAGGATTGGGAGGCTTCTGAGAGGTATTGAAAAACTTATTCTTATGAGATTTATTGGGAGGTTTTCAGTTAGAAATAAGGGGAGACCGATTAATGATAGAGTAAGCATATGACGAAGAGAAGAGAATGGGAAATAACATGGACACCAGGGACGTAGATAGTCATGAAAAGGAGGAATATTTCCGACCTCACTGGGTCGTCCAGTCTGGTGAGGTATCTCAGCAGGTATAAGACTGCTTTTGATAAAAGAGCCTTGTTCTGAATATTGTTCTTTTCAATCTGTTTAAGTGGATAGTACAATCTTTGAGATTGTTGAAAATTTGATGGATGTAAATAGACAGGGATGTAGGTATCGCTTTCTTAATATATACATCTTGATATATATTGATTGGATATATACTCGTATATCTTCATATTACTGGTCGATAAACTTAATTTAGTTATTTTATATACCTGTTTCGCTTTCAGAAATCGTTTAATGGAAAACAGTTGTACATTCATGACGCTTTTGTTTTAATGGCTTATAAGAGCATCCTTACGGCGTAGTAAATTTCAACTTTACAGTTATATTATGGTATAAACAGAGTCATTCAGTATTTATGAGTTGGTGTGTTCAGTCTAATAGAACAGAATTCTTCTCTTAATTATCCCATAAGGACTTTATGAATGTCTGGAACTTCCTTAATTGTTTTATGTCAATATTTTCTTTTCAAATGTGTCATTCATTTGTAAGATTATACTGCGTACATCATGTTTACAATATTATGGAAATACTCTTAACTAAATGACGAAGTATATAAAATGAATGGTTTAATTGTTTGCAGGAACATCTGCCTGAGGTGAGCAGTCATTTCGCATCGCAGAGCTTCCACACTTCCATGTATGCCAGTTCCTGGTTCCTCACCCTTTTCACAACTGCCCTGGCTCTTCCTTCCGCCTGTAGGATAATAGATGTCTTCCTCTCTGAGGGAATGGAAATACTCTTCAAGGTGTCTTTAGCTTTGCTTACCATGTACAAGGAAGAACTTCTGTCTTTGGATATGGAAGGAATGCTGAAGGTACTGAAACAGTTCAGCCTACTTGTTTGAATAGTTTTTGTACATCAAGTCTTTAAAAACGTGAATTTAAATGATGATCTAAACAAAATCAAGAGTTAATTAAGTATACTTTTATATTTGTATGTGTTAAACGATGTAGTTTTTCCTGAATCGTTTTTATAAACTCTTCGGCTTAAAGAGTTAATCTCTTACTTCTCCTTATTCTCTTATTCACGAAGAAGTATTATTTTGAGTAGTTTTACACCTACCGATTGAATTTATATTGGCAACTACACTGAATTTGTCAAACATGATGATTTGGAATTGGAACGTGTCACTTTGCTGACATACCAGTTTTACAGGCAATAAAGTCAACTACAATGCCAGATAATCAACTCCTATTGTTATATCCAATTTAATCAGTTTTTAAAAATCTGTATTATATTTAGGATAATTTTGTTACACTAAGGTATGTACAATTTTTATCACATTAAACAAGGAAATCAACTTTTAAGCCTGTCTCTTTTCGCAAGAGAACTATTGCGAAATTTCCGGAATAACATTCTAGCTTATCACTGCTAAATAACCAGTCCTTCCCATAGACACTTTTTTAAGGTGATAACTGTTTATGTCTGTAGCTTTTTAAATTGTTTATTGTGAATAAAATACATTTAATGTTAGTAAATGTATCAAATTATTTTATTTTTACAGTGGATTGTAGTTTTACTTATAAAGTATTACAATGATTCGCTTCTATGTTCACAGTTCCTTCAAAAGGAACTTCCTGGTCGAGTGGATGCCGATATTGATACGCATATGAACTTAGCCTACAGTATAAAAGTTAATCCTAAAAGGATGCAGAAACTTAAAAAGGAATATACTGTTATGAAAACTAAGGAACAAGAAGACATGGTGGAATTGAGGGTAATAAAAATGAACAATAACTTATTATTTATTATTGTTAACATTGATATGAAATAATAATCTTGTTTTATCTGTGGTTTAGAGGCTTCGGCAAGAGAATAGGTTGCTGAAACAGAGAGTAGAACTACTGGAGGCTGAGTCTTCGGAACTAGCAGAGAGACTAGTACGAGGCCAGGTGTCGCGTGCTGAGGAGGAAGAAACTTCATTCGTGCTGCAGCGTGAACTGACTGCCCTCAAGTTGACCCACCTGCAGACCAGCCATCAACTCGAACTGGCCAGGGACGAGGTCAAGCACCTTTCCCTTATCAATAAGGAAAACGTAAGCCTTTCACTGACACATCTCTTTATGTCTATCGAGGTTAAGACCAAGGTATCTTTGGTCAGGGAAGGGAGGGATTGCAGAACCTTAGCTGTCATCACCTGATGAAATCACAAATAATGAAATCAGTACATCCTGTATTCATAGGATTCTGTAAAACCAGATTTCACAGTAGGTTAGGATAGCTTAGGTTGCAGTGGCAGCCCCACAAGGGAACACACTTAGGCTGACCATTGGTCCTTTATAATATCGCACAATGAAGATTAATTCTACAGTGGGAGTCCTAAATTTTGCCTAACTCAAGTGTGTTTAGACTAGGGATCTTTAACGAGTACCTGGCATCGTACAGGCTCGGGACCGACAGTTTAACGCCTTCTCTGAGGGACGACGCGCTCAGATTTATTCACCTCCCGCGTGAATAAATCGAGGGCCAGGTGGGGATTGAACCCCGGTCCTATTAGTTCAGAGACGAGTACTTTAACCACTGAGCTAAACCTGACCCCCAGATTTCACAGTAACACATGTAAAATAAAAATTTACATCTAAACTACAGTAAGAAATTCTGAAATGTGACTGTTGTCACTCGAGCTGACTACTTGTAGTGAGCCTTGTTTGTATCTGTCTGTATTCTTATTTTTATGTTATTGTGTTCGCCCAGTCTAATCAGATCATTTTATTTTGATGTTTTGTTGTTGCAGAGATGTCGCAATAAACATCTATGACTCTCACAGTCATGTGTGTTTATTGTGACTTCGCTTCACGTGCTCTACACTCAATGAGTCACCAAAAAATCAAAAGAAAAAATAAGAGAACTCATTTTTTTTCGATTGAATTTGTGTTTATTTCTTATATACATATATATCTAATTACAGAGGAAAATCCTTTGAAAAAACATTGAAAAAACTAACATAACTAATTTCAATATTTTGACATCCCTAGTCGTCAAGAAATAAAGTAGTAGTCCAACTAACGATTGACAAATAGGTAGTACATTAGACTAATCAGTTTTTGGCTCTATGTCATTTGGGAAGAAGAGAAATTACAAAATTTCAGAATTTCTTACTGTAGTTTAGATGTAAATTTTTATTTTACATGTGTTACTGTGAAATCTGGGGGTCAGGTTTAATTTAATTTTAAATTTAATTTAATTTAATTTTTTTAAAAGATGGAGATAAATGAAAGGAAATGAGACATGAAAACAGAAAAAAAAGCAAACGCTTAATCAAAGAAATGACAGTAATGATGATAATAATAAATGAATGAGAAGTATTTGGGATAAGAATTAGATGCTAAAAAATTAGAAGGTGAATTCATTGAAGAAAATTAAATAAAAATAAAAATCAAATAAATAACAAAGTTCTACAGAAACTTCAATGATGAATTTTGACTCCCGAAATGGATCTCCTTTCCAAGTTACGAATTATTTTTATCACCAGTGTGATTTCTTTTATTAACATTTTTCTTTATTTTATTTTCATATCTCGTTGCCTTCCTTTGTTCCCCTGTTATTAATCTCTCTCCCTTTTGGTTACCCTCGTTGGCCCAAAGACGAACTACTCGTTATCAGTGCAGTATATGAGACCGCTCATCTGACAATAACGTAGCTCTTCTTCTTCTTCTAGTCTCTTCCTGAAAACCAACTATGGTTCGCAATATTGATTCTAGTAAGTATTTTCGTTCTTTTTTTGTTGTTCTCTTTTACAGTTACTTATTTGTCCTGTTTGGACCGTTTCTATATTACATATATATATATATATATATATATATATATATTATATATTATATATATATATATATATGATTAAACCACAATATGAAATGGGAAAAAAAAGACTAAGATTTTTCAACCATTACATGCGGTCTTCGTCACAGTTAAAAACCCAAATGAAGCGGTCTGATGAAGACTGCTTGTTGTGGTTGAAAGATCTTAGTCTTTTTTTTTCATTTCATATTATGCGTAGAATCGTGGTGCCCGCCTCCGCGAGGTCCACCTTGGACACCCAAGTTTGGGTGGCTAAACTTGGAGGTGACAAAAAGGGCAACACGTTAAATAGTCGCCCTTATTTGATCTAATGGTGTAAATGGCTGGAAAGCTGGGGTGCGCAGCGATCAAAACAGGTTTGATCATTGATTGTTATTATCAATGTGAAATATATATATATAAGCCCAAAACCCAAAAAGAGCAACACATAGAGTAAAGAAACACAAAGAGTAATAGACGAAATCATGTAAAGTGTCTTTTAAACAGGTTACAGTAAACACTGTCTTTTCCAGTGTTTTTATGAAGTAAGTAAATGAACTCTTGTAGAATAAATGTAAAAATCGTTTATGAAATTATATTTCATGTTTTTTTTTTAAATAACACCATTATTTCTTGATTATTTAAGTCCTCTTGTTTTCCTTGTTTATTTGCCTCACTTGAATGGAATATACTGTGTGTCAAAAGCTATTGTGGAAAAACGAACGCAATGTTAGTATCTTGGTGGAGATGGGTGTTAATGACAGATGAGAATGTTGGGAACAATTGGGCATGTTGTAACTCTCTGTGCAGTTTTCGCTTTACAGTATCTACAAGAAACTATTAAAATATTTCACATTAGTTATGATAATAAATATATTTGTTAAGGCCTTTATTTAAATGATCTTTAGTTTAGTATTAAATTCAATAATAATCTTACCAAACCAGTTTTTGTTATTATTTACTTGTACGTATCCTTGATGTTTGCTGGTAGTCCTGGAGAATATTATTGTCAATCCTACAGTCATCCATTTAAACTGTAATGTGTGTGTTTTAAATCGGAGTTGATAAGTATAAAATTATTTTTTTAAAAACTTTCCAGAGAAGTTCACAGCAGTCATCTCTGGATGAAATAAGTTTACGAGATGTTCTTATAAGTCAGAAAGAAGAAATGGTGAACTGCTTGCAGAAGGAGCTATGTAAAGTGCGTCTCAGAGAAGCCGAAAATGATGTTACCATTAAAGACCTTAGGGGGAAAATACAGGATTTAGAACATGTGAGACGTTCTTTTGTCATTTCTTAATGGGTTTACTATCCTCAGCTTTAGCATGATGCCTTTTTCAGTTCTCTGTGCTTTTACATTCTCTTTCGTATTATTGCACTCTTGAAGGTTTCACGGTTTTCCCTTTTCTTCTTTTAGCCTCTTTGTTGTTTTAAATGCCATCTGTAGTTTCTTTTAAGGTTGTTGTACAATTTTCTTAAAGGATTTTTTGCACTGTTTTTTTTTTCACACAATGAAAAGGGTATATAATTTCAACTTTGCTTGTGTCATTTTAATTTATATAATAAATATTTTATAATTAAATTAATCGCTGGTTTGTGAAATTCGAATAAATTGATTATTCTTAATTATTTTCCTTCATGTATTTTATAAATTGAAGCTTATTATTTATTATCCTGTAATAAATAATTATCAATGGTTTACTTTCATGGCTGTAATCCACCAAGTGCAAATTATTCCTTTAAACTGATTTCTTCTTTTGTTGGTAAAATTTGAATGTCAGTTAACCCTCAAAGTCTACTTTCAAATGATGGAAGGTGGTAGATAACATTTGATGATTGAACTTTTATAAAAATAAAAAGTATAATTTTTGAAAATATTGATTAAACGCTTGTCTTGTTCTAGGATAATAAAACGTTAAGAGAAAGCCGAGTGGATAATTCAGTGGCTCATCTTCAAGAAGAGCTAATAGCTGTTAAACTTAGGGAAGCAGAGGCTAATTTGAGTTTGAAGGAAATGAGGCAAAGAGTTGCTGAACTCAACACAAAGTGGCAGTCACATCTTCAGGTATTTCAAAATCAAACTTCCGTACGAAATATTTGAAAACACAATATTCTTAAATCATATGCCTTTTTGATATTTGTTAAGGCGTTTGATTTTACATGTATGAATAAAAATAGTGTATATATATATAGCAGATTCAATAATATATCGACCGTTTGATAGAATAGGTGTGCTCTCTAATCGGGATTTGGTCAATTTTCTAGGATAAAAAATATTTTTATCCTAGAAAAGTGACCGAAACCCGATTAGATAGCACACCTATATATATATATATATATTAGTATAAGTGGGCAGCAAATCTTCTTGAAGACAAATGGAATTAAAGTATGCAGCAGCTTCTGCATTGACGACCTTTTTGCTGATAGCCTCGATTTTTCTCATTATCATTCAGTGTTGCTGAGGTAACTTCCTTATATGATGGGCCAGAGACATGTGATTGTAACAAGTAAAACTATTCAGAAAACTAATAACAAACAACTTTAATGAAATACTAAAACACTAGGTAGAAACAAGCTTTCGACCATACATTGGTCATCTTCAGGTTACACTACGATTAAATCTTTTGAAAGTTAATATAATAATCTTTAAAAAAACTAAACATAATAGGTTTAACAGATATAAGACAATAAACAATACAGTGAGTGAGAGGAAAACAAAGAGTAGGTTCCAGCAGGGTTGCAACAACATACAGGTTTGACCCTCAATTGCTGCCAACCCTACTGGGCTCTAACTCTCTAACAAATTTAAAGCTATTATCGAAAGCAGTGCTACTTGGGATTACATTAAGATCATAATTTTGAATATTAAGGTTGGGATTGATATCTTTGATATAAAGGGCTTCCAGGATAGTTAATCTATTTTTGTCGTTATTATACTGAAGTGCCGAAGTTCCATCCACTAACATACCTTTGGTGAGTTTAATTCCATGGGCTTCTTCTGCATGTATTTTGGGGGCTCCTGTTGAGAGATGCATAGTCAGACGCCTTGAGAGCTTCGTTGCGGTCATCCCAATATACTTAGAATTCAGGGTTGCACACTCCCCTGTTGAACAAGAGTACTGGTATACAAGTTGACTGCGTTAAAGCTCTGGGGTGTCGACTTTCGGTTTATTAGAGAGCACAAGGTCACTGGTCTTCTTATTTTTATAATATATTCTTATCTGTAATCTATCTATTTCGTTGGTTGGCTTTACGTTATCCTTTATTAATTTCTGGAGGGCTCTTTCATCTTGTTTGAATTCATTGTGCATATATGCACGGTAGTAAAGGTAAGTGACTCACCAGGGGCTGGAGGCTCTACATTACTGTTATACCATTTATCCAAGAACGACTTTATTGCCTTTGTGACTTCGGCGTTGGAGTATCCATTGTTAATAAGTACCTGCGTTGAGTTTTCGATCTCTTGATGTACTAAGGTCCAGTCACTGCACTGGGTGAATGCCCTTCTTATGTAAGCATTGATAGTAGACTTCCTGTATTTTTCCGGGCATTCACTTCTCCCGTTCAGGCAAAGTCCAGAGATCGATGACTTTCTAAAAACAAAACCCCCATCATTTTAACACTAAAGTTTTTAGTTTTAGAAATACGGCGTTCTATTCAACAAAATATATATAATTATAAACTGAGACATAAATAAATGAAACACAGATATTTACAGTCCTAATTTTCAGTTTGAACCATCATCAGGTGGGAAAAGAGGGTATCCAGGAGGGTCGGTTCCGTGACGGTTAAGCAATACACTATCGCTGAACCACTGTGCTTCGCTTACTCTCTTTTAATTCTTGATGACGATTCAGACAAAAATTAGAATCTGTAAGTGTGTGATTATTATTTATGGTGTCTGAGTTTATTTTGAACTTTTTATGCCTGTATGAGATCGTTCCCTCAACTTTGATTATATATGTGGTATAAATATGAAACGGTTACGAGAACATCGCGTCAAATTATAGAGAAAAACACAGAGAAAGAACTGATGTAAACTCCCTTCTACATTTACATATCATCATTAGAAATAACCATATATATATATATATATATCAGTCATGGATTGTCTTCGGAGTAGCACACATCTTACTACCTGATGACGACGCTGTAGTGAATTTTTTGGGATTTCAAGAATTATGACCCTACACAAAAAAAAAGTTTAATATGAAACTTTGTTTTGTTTGTATACGTAATTGTTGAAATCCTCAAATATGAGTCAACACCATGCTGTAACAGACTGCACAAGTAATGAATAGTAGTGAGTTGTTGTGATCTTTGGTTTGTGTTTTTTCTGTGAATTTAGTTTATATATATGTTTTTTTTTTGTAAATAGTGATGTGTTTATATTAAGAGATTTCTTAGTAAACTCATGTCTAAACAAATATCCATAAGATATTGTAAATAGAAACAACAGCTTATCGCCTAAAAGACTCTCCTCTGAATCTCAACATCCACTGTTTGTGGTTTGTTTTAAACGCTTTAGAATTAATTTACTCAAATAATTTTAAATAAAAGCAACCAGTACTTATCTAGCCTTATTTGTTTTGTATGATATATGTAAACATATTTTTCTCCTTTTTAAAATTTTTCTGACAATTCAAGCTTTCTGAATTAAATACTCGTTTACTGAATTGCTAATCTCGTTTCAGGAGCAAAGGCAGGATATGCAAACACCTCCCCCAGATTCAACCCCTAAGAAACTTGGTCTATTTAGAGACTCAAAAAATATTCAGCGTCTGGAAGAAGAACTTAGATCTTGTATGCTGAAAGAAACCGAAGCAGTTATGGAACTGAAAGAACTTAAACTCAAAGTATGATTGTCATAAGTCTGTTCGTTTTTAAAGTGAAATTCTCATAAGTTAATGTTATAATTTATAAATTTAACAAAAGCTTAATGAATGTTCACTCTCATTTCTTTCCACACTCACACAAATACCAAATCTATATCGTAGGATATTTGATAACTGCTGTACCATTGTTCTTTTAGGTTATGGAGCTCGAAGCTCAAGTGAAAATTAGTACAAATCAAGCTAGACGGCAAGAAGAACAGAATAAATCCATGGAAGAGAAGCTGGAAGTGGCAGCGAAAATTATAAAAGACCATGAAATGAAAGTCAAAGATCAATCTCGAAGATATTCCGATTTGGAATCTAAAGTAAGTTTGTGTTACATTCCAGTAACATTGTAATTGTAAATGTAACATTGAGTGTTTGTGTTACATTTCTTTTATCACATATTAAGAAGTTTTTCATATTTTTCTGCCATTGGCAGGTATTTTCCCTGAATGATTTATTCTTGATTATAATGGGACGTGTTTGGGGAAAAAATGGGGAAAATAACAATACTGTGATGAAACAAGCTCTTGGATTCTACCAGTAATTTATTTTAATGATGGTGTTAATGAGAATTGTATATTACAATATCTCAAATTCATTGATTATGTTATTCTTGGGAAGTATGTTTTTTTCCTGAATAATTCAATATTTTAGGAACAAAAAAAAAACATTATTATGGAAACTTAAAATATAGGTATTACTTTTTGTTGGACTTCACTTTTATTTTGAATATATGTGAATTTTAAAGCCAAGGGTATACTTAAGACAGTCTTTCGTTGATTGCAAATATTTTTTGGTCTGCGATTGATTGTTCCACAATTTTTATAAACATTTAGTGATGTATATTAAATAAATGTAAAAACCTGAGGTATTAATCAAGGAAGAAAAAAAAAACGTTCATTCTATGTTGTTTTATCAAATATTGAACTCTTAGGCACCCTGAACTTTGTTCGTAAGAATAAATGTGCATGGCAAGCTCCTGTGAGGCAAAGAGATCATTTGATTTGTGTAATTTATGGCAAGAAATCTATGGAGCAGATGAAGTGCTTGATTAAGTAGTATGAAAATGGTAATACATAATAAATATCGGATATTGCCTAAAGCTTATAGTTCTAGTAATAAATAAAAAAATCGGTACTGGATGGATTAAAAGCACGTTAGAACCTAATAGATTACAACTATGGATTCTTTACTGTTCTTTATGTATTATATATGTGATCTTCAACTCTAGTTTTTTCAGTGGTATGAAATGTAGTTTTTATTTTTTTTTATGTCTAAATATTATAACATTGACAGATGAAGATGAGTTAATGATGGCGAGAATTCGAGATGCTGAGAGTTCTCAACTTGTAGCTGAACTGACACAAAAAATTTCCAGACTAGAGATGACAGTAAGTTATTTCCATTCCAAGTGATGCTATTTACTAATCTTTTATGAAAAATATTTTTCATGAATATTTGATTGTTAGAACTCAGAGATGGTGGCAGAAGGAGAGCTGAGAAATAGTATGGCAGCCAGTGAAGAAGTAAGTGCTCTCAGAGAGAGAATGGCTGAAATGAAGTGCGAGGTAACGTTCGGTTTCAGTCCAATTCACTTGAAAATAAAAACAAAACGAATTCAAATCTTGTTTATTAACGATTTAAATTTTAAATCGGAAATTATTATATAACTTAAATTTTCAAGCTAAAGGAGTGGATTGAAACTATTATTTAATGATATAAGTTAAACATAACCAACCCCAAGCAACGGTGATGATTCTTAAAGTATATTAAACGACTAGTATAATCGCAGAATGTTACAAAGCTGTTACGATGTATTAATATATTTCATTAATGAAATGTGAAAAACAAATAGGATCTTTGATTTTAATTTGTATAATTGTAATAATATAGTTGTAGACTGTAAATGGAACTGAATTGTTTATGAAGTACATAAGAATATTAGTTTCAATTATTTAATGTGAATCTATTGAAGATGAAAGCATAGATTAAAAATAGTCAAAGATAGCTCAATGTCTTGAAGAAGTTTTTTTGTTCGATTCATCACCGCTTTTAATTTTGCTGCACACACACGTACACACACACACACACACACACACACACACACAACCACACACACACACACACTGCAGTACATAAACTTTTTAATTGGCTTTCTCATAATTATAAGTATGAAATCAGGGTATCGCCAAAGGATTTTGAATGTTACTGCTTTTCTTAAAACAGGATTTTTTGGAGATTAATTGAAGCTTTATTTTAAAGTTGAAAGGTTTTATACAATAGCACTAAGTTTTCACTATGTATTTTATACACACACACACACATATATATATATATATATATATAATATAAACTGTGACACATAGAAAGAAAGATACAAAGACTCACTTTTCAATATTTGACCGCCATAAGGGTCAAAATATTGAAAAGTGAATCTTTGCTATGTTTCTTTCTATGTGTCACAGTTTGTTTTAAGTGTAATCTGTCCTACCGGGCCGCTTTTCCTTTATCAGGATATATATATATATATTCAGGTAACTCACCACAAATGATTGAAGATAATCGCTCTGAGGCCTTTCGTTTTCACGTCGTCAGAGAGCAAGTGAATACAAGTTGTGGGCAGGTTATGGATTTTGATTTGAGGTTGGATGAAGATTGGCATCATTGACAGTATTTTTCCCTATTACATTAGAAATAGTCTTGATTAGTTTAACGATAAATAGTCTTGATCGTTAAACAAATCAAAACTATTTTTAATGTGATAGGGAAAACTACTGTCAATGATGCCAATCGTCATGCAACTTAAATCAAAATCCATAACCCGCCCACAACCTGTATTTCACTTGCTCTCTGACGACGTAAAAACGAAAGGCCTCAGAGCGATTATCTTCAATCATTTGTGGTGAGTTGCCTGAATATTTATATCACGTGTTATTGTGACAATTTTGTGTATATATTATATATATACAAATATTATTATTGAAATAACAATCAATGATCAAACCACAATATGAAATGGGAAAACAAGACTAAGATCTTTCAACCTAACAAGCGGTCTTCGTCAGAGTCAAAATCCCAACTGATTATATATATACAAAACTAAAGTTTATCGGGACTTGGTCAGTTCTTCAGGTTCAAATTAAACTCTCATTGCCAACGTTTCAGTCTTTATTTAAAACCTTTTTCATAGGCAGAAGTATAAATTTTGAAACAGAAAAACTAATTATTACATTGCAAATTATTTTTCTTTGTCAAATAATTTGTAATGTAATACTGAACTGTAATGGTTTGAACTGATTTATAATATATATAATATATATATATATATATAATATATATTATATATATATATAAACATATTTAATAAATATAAATAAATTAATAATAATAATAATAATAATATAATAAATAAATAAGAACTATGTATCTATAAGATGAAGGAAATCCTGTTTTCTAGAAGTTAGCAGTAAGTAATTTTTTAACGAAGGCAGAATTGGTTATACATCTGTTACTTGCTATTGCTAATGAGAACAAACACCTTCTGCTATCACTTGCGTTTTAAACACGATGCGTTTCTGTGTGTTTGCAGTTGCTAGCTCTAAAATTCTGTTTGTATGAAATCACTTTTGAAGTCCAGCAACATAATATTGGCTAATGTTATAATAACTAATCAAATAAATAATATGTGATTAATATAAAAGATTCGTTCATACATTCGATTAATGAATCCAGGAAAGTATATAATAAACTTTATTGGATGATATAATCTTTTAACCACATTCCCAATTAGAAAATAATTTCTTTTTATTGTTTAAGCCTCCAATTTTAAGTGTAGAAGTAAAAATGATTAATAAATGTTAATCTTTCACATAGAAGGGAGTGAAAATGAAATATTTTAAATTGAAAACTTATCATTAATTTCACCTTGTTCATTTGCTTAAACCAAGTTGAAATTCTTTAGTTAAATTTAAAGTTTATTTTATTGGTTATATTAATAATGCTCCCTCAGTAATTATTAATCGGATTACCTTAGTAATAACTTTCGTTATTATTTATTTGTAGTATTCTCGGTCCCATTTATGTTAATGACTAATTAGAAGTATGTAATGTATGATAATATAAAGAGCATTTAAAAGAACTATTTTAAAACCGATAGAACTATAAAATGTTATTCAGGTCCACCGATATTTATTGATGGAACGGTTTAGGGATTTTATAAGACGTTAATTAATTCATTGTTATACATTATTATGTCTATAGTGGAAAATAAATTTTTCCTTGAGTTGTTAAATTTTTTTTTACTTGAAAGTTAATTTGCTATGTAAAGTTAATTGGGTGTAAATGTTTAGCTGATGACTCCCACGACACCTGATATTGAGCCATGGAAATGGCTTGAGTAAGTCGCTTTTCGTCTCACCGCATGATTCATCGTAAAATGCTTGTTTAATTCATTTTATTCAACTGCATGTTTCTTTTCAATGCATTATTTTCAATTTCTCTTTTTGAAAGAATATTTTTTTTTTATTTGATCGCCGTAAGATAATAGCTGTGGTTATATTAAAAGTATGAGATAGAAGACGCGTTAGTGGCCATAGTCTTTGATTAAGACTTATTTATGATAGACAAAACAGAAATTTTGAGAACTATACGTGAAAATTATGGAAATTTTGAATTTTATGTAACATATTTCTGTAAAAATAATTATTTTTATTCTTAAATTTATTCTTGTCAGGTATTATCAAATACTAAAATGTCAAGATTATTCTATCAGTTTCGTAATATGACAAACCTTCCATTGTATTTTTTTTAAATTATATCCCCTACTACCCATCTACTGTTTATTTGTTTTTTTTTTATTAGTACATTTAAGATTTACAGTTTTCTTAATTGTTTCACAACTGTTCATTTTAATTTGAGAAAGGCATAATTTTATAAATTTTATTAAACTATTTGTGTTTTTGGCCACTTTTGAATAAGGCATCTTCAAACAAATACCGAAAAATGCTTGATAACTTGCTGTTGTACCGCAATCATTTATCAGTCATTTATAAAAGAAAAATATTTCATTTAATATTTGCGTGGGTATAAAAAATGAAAGAATTTATGAGTTACTATGTTCTTTGAATTTACTCGACATCTGGATCGTATATTTCAAAAAATATAAATCTTAAATTGATTTAAGATTCTTAAGAACAAGAAGGGCGTTATTTATTATCGAACAACACAACGTAAAAGTTTTTTTTTCTTATAATAATGTGCATAATTGATATATAGAATTGTTCTCATTGCTCTCAGGTAAAATATGCAAAAGTTGATTGCAGATGCTGAATTTCGTTCATAAGAGGCCCAAACTATTCATTTTATAATGAGACTATTACCTTATAATTTTACTAAAGTACCTAACTCAAAAGAAAGAATACACCATTTTTCTTTATTTATTTGTGATAATTTCAACGTGAAGTCAGTTAATTACATAGCAGATGTACTTTAAAAAGTGTTGCATGTAATA